>CM040241.1:235465699-235914603 GCA_022545495.1 Chrysanthemum lavandulifolium | reverse complement strand
CAAAGGAGCGGCGCATCAACTCAACTTCTTAGGGGAATTGTTCTCTTGACACCTTTTTGGAATGGATTGCTTGAGACATCGGTGGAAAAGAAATGTGAGAGATTGTTATGAGTGGGATGATCGTTCTTGTTCTTGTTGATGATATAACCCCGAGCGAAGAATCTCGATTATCGGTCTTAAAAAGGAAGCGTGGGTTTATGATAATGGTGTGCTTCTCTGTGCACAGCTGAAGCAAACTTGAAATAGAGCTTGAATCACGCTCATCTAATGGATTTTCGGTTTGGGGGCTGCAGCCTCACTTTCAGTTGGTTCAACTTCTTTCTATTCAAGAGCCCTTGGAAGCTTTGGTGGTGAATGTTTAAGAGATGATGACTTCTATCTTTTACAAGGTGTATGATATCATATCCACGGTACTGCGTATCATCATCTTCTTATACTATATCATCATCTCTATCTGCGTATATATTTTTCGAAAAACAAAATACAAAATATAAAACCGGCAAAACAAATACAAAAATAGAAAACCAACAAAAAGAAAATAGAAAATATAAAACCATCAAAACCCATAAAAATTAGAAAATTTGAAAAATACCAAAAATATTATTTTCTCAAGACATGTCTTACGGTATCGATAACATCTGCCGATCTTAGAAATGTCATTCAATAATAGCGGGACCATAGATGAAGTTCGAGCGGGAGGTGTAAATATTTATTTCTAAACATGTCACAAATCAAATAGCTTACAGAGTTATTTAGAGCGTAACCAGCTTCAAAACAATAGGCTGCAGTTACTTGATTTGTAACCAGCGCTAAAACCATGGTTTGCTATTATTTCCAGAATAGCGACCCGCTCTTCGAAAGGAAAGTGTTGCACTAAACCATTTCAAATATTTAGTGCACTTATCCTAAAACTTATTGAGGAAAGTATGCGAAGGAATGCTTTGTTCCTACACAAATGTTTTTAAGTCTAAAATTCTTGAAAAAATATTTGTTGTTTTCAAAATAATTGGAAAATAGGTTGCTTACAAATCAATCGGTTTGAGTTTTCATAATAATTTGCAAACTCGATCAATGACTTTAAGCTTTTAAACTTTTCAAAAATTGAGTCATTGATTGAGGGAGAATGTTTTCAAATTTGTATCATCTATCGACTTATCTAATTATCCTAATGTGCAATTATAAATGATGTTAACCTATGTTGAAGGACTAGGTGCCTAGGATATGATTGTTAGGATTAGATGATTAGAGTTTGATGAACACATTATTCCCGTACCTTATATGAAGTGATTGATATGTTGAATTGACTTGAATTAGTCGATTCTTTGTTTGGGTGTTGTCGACCACCATATATTTGTATGTGTGTTCACTAACGTATCACGGTATATTGGTATATAAGAATGTTCGATCCGGATCCCAATTAAAGATGATTAGATGCCGAAAGGAAAGGTAACTATATCTTGGGTTGACAAATGAAAGCGGGCTTAGTTGGACTTCTATGGAGTTGGCATATATGCAGCGTAAGAGGTCTCCTTGCATCAGCGGATGGTTTTCTTCTAAGTGATTGAAGAAGCGGGTTAATGGACCTCGGTTGGCATTCAAATTTACAGCGTGAAGAAGTCTCACTTTGCTGACTGCAGACGGTTTCTTCAACCATACGGCAACAACAACATAAGCTTCTCGACCACCTAACGTGTCTTTGTATATAATACATTTTCTAAACAATTTTGAAAAATTAATTTGATTAAATTGTTTTGAAAATGGAAAAATATTGTTTTGAAATAATTGGACTAAATTTTGAAAATCATGGACTTCATTTGTCAAACATAAGTTACTCAATCATCGACTCATCATTGATTGAGGGAGAGTGATTTAAAATAATATATTTTCAAATGATATTTCTTTATAAAAGTCCGTTTGTACAAAATAAGTGGTGATCTAAAGATTTAATGTTATGTCATGGTATGATTTTCTTCAAAGGTAAAAGGTCTTTCAAAATGAAATTTTTTCTGTTCTTGTTTGATTGTGAAATTGTTTTGTTTTACTTAAAAGATCTCTTAAAAACTATCATACCTGACACTAACAATCTTTAATGTCTTAAAATGGTCCTTATCTGTCATCTTTCAAAATTGAATCTTGCCACGTCCTTCCCCAAAATTTTCTAAATGATTTAAATCTTTTGGGATCACAAATCTCAATGGGTTTGATATTTTTGATCGGGGGAGAATTTGTGATTTAATAATGAAATTTGATAAATGATGATCGATTTGATGAAAATGTGTTGCTCTCGGATGTGCTAAGCGTTTCGAATCTCGAAGCACATATTGAGGGGAGCAAATGGTTTCTTAAATGGCATGTGTGATCGTGAAAGTACTTCAAGAACTCTTGCCTCTATGTGATAACATGATTTCAAATATCTTAAGCACATATTGAGGGAGAATTTTACCAAGAAAATCAAATGGCTTTTTCATATGAAAATTGTGATCAAAGAAAATATTTCAAAGTCCTCTTGCCTCCTTGTGCTAAACAATTTCTAAATCATATGCACATGTTGAGGGGAGGTTTTCTAAATGATCAAAACTATTAAGGTACAAAATGCTTTGATCTCGTATCACAAGTACCTTGATTGTTTTTCCAAATGATTCTCAATTGGTTTCTAGAAAGAATGAACAATACCAAAGACCGACCAATTTACTTTATGCATGGAGTTATAAGGATGGTTAGGTTAGGTATTTGTTCTCACGATTCGCTGAGCGGAGGGATCTACCGAGGGGACAATCCACTAGATAGTGTAGAGTCCTTAGGTATATTGAAAAAAGGAGAAAAATGAGAAATGGGAAGAGTGCGGATGAGATAGAGCTAGAGCGGAATAAACCCAACAAGGTTCTAGTTATGAAGTCTCGAAGCCTTGAAGGGGTTGAAGAATGAAAAAGAATTAAATGTGAAAAGGGTGAAAAGAAATAGCCCTCAATAATTCAACCTTATGGCGTATCCGGGTTCAATACATATACTCTTGGTTGTTACTAAGGTAACATCGGTATTGAAGACAAGAAGTCATGAGCCAGTGGCGACCGCACTAAACTTCCTAAGCTACTCAAGTTCCTCTTAAAATGGCTTGTTTCATTCTCATGGGAACCTACATAATCTATCGACTTTCTCTTAGAGATTGTTGATATTAAAGAAGGAGACCCTCTCCCTAGTCTCCGGCACAGGATCCAAATATGCACTATTGAGTCTAGAGCCAAGAGATCATCCACAAATATCTCGTTAGGACACAAAATTAATGAAGAATTGTTGTTTCACACAATGTGGAAAGTAAGTATATATTAAGAGTCCTACGCATTATCCTTGTGGTATTGCTAGAACATCCGAGTGATATGTAAATATTCACGATGAAGATGGAAATCCTTCAGAGCCAACATCATACAAGCTCTTGGTGGGTGACATGTGAGATCTTACCAAAAGATCAAAGCTTGTGACAAGCTGGATAGAAACGATGGGGCGATTCAATCTTGAATCAACCTTGATCCATGAAATGAATTGGCGGATACCTTTGAAAAACCGGTCGTTGTGCTTAAAGTTCTTTTCCATAACATCGTTGTGTATTAATGTTTCAAAATTAAAGGGTATTTATGATTGATAATTGATTTTCATTAAAACCTTTGTTGTATTGCAAAAACACTTTATATTAAATACGATTGTTTTGAATCACTTTTCATTAATCGGTGAATCTCGATTATTTGGTTCACTCACTCCGTGTTGTCTTCTTTGAGGCGTTCGGTTTGAGAACGACTAGAGCATTGCGAAACCACGCTAAGGAGATTCTTGAGTATACCTAATCACGGCGATACTTGTCTTGATCAGCGGGAACCTTGGGCGTGTACCTCGATTCAATGAAAGTGGTCAAAAGACACTTTCGTGTGTTTATTGCTAGCTGTTGTTTGCGGTACATTTAGACGGTTGCAACCTGATCGATATTGAGAAGTTAATTCATGGTGCATGCTCGCAAAGCATCCACACTTAATTAAAGAACTCATGACAAGTGCTAATATACATAACTTTGGCTCGATAGATGCAAATATCATGAACCGATTAAAAGCTTCATTACTACGATGAAAAGATGTCATGATCGAGAAAGTGTGAGCATGTCGGTCCGAAAGTCACAACTTCACATGATGGCAACACAACAAAGGGTGATCCAGATTTCTTGTGGTGATGATCTTAATGAAAGCTCGAAGATCATCATGATGTGGATCGATTCAAAGACCTCCAGCGAAAGTACAAAACTATCACGGACTATGAAGAGTCAACTGCTAAAGCATAAAGATTAAGGAAGTGAAGAATTGAAGTCTGAGCTTGGAACTAAAGACAAAGAAAGAATGCTAGGATGAAAATGTATTTCATGGGGTGACCTCCCTTAGGGGGAGATTGTTAGGATTCGAGAAAATCCATAGTGAAGAGTCGGTCACCCCAACTATTATCTAGCATAAGTTAGCTCATAGACATATCGTTATTTATGTATTTATTAGTGTAGTTTAGTTTAGAGTAACGCCGTGGAGGAAGGACGGGTCTTTACCCACCATGCACGATCCACGGTCCGGCGGGAGGGCGTTTGTTACGTAACTATAAATACCCTTCCATCCTTGGAAGGGTGGCACTCAATCTAATCTTTCCTTTTTGTTGAACTTTCTCTCTCTAGTTTCATCCTCTCTCTCTTCATCTCTCTAAAACCATGGCATACTTGTATCATCATCATCCAGACCACCGAATCATCATAACACAATATATGTAGATCCTCTGACCATCAACTAAAGCGGGTAAAGTATGGAGGAAATGACATCTCCTTTTAGGTATGATCATAATTTATCATTTCCCGTCCATAGAAAATTCACACCCTCATGGTGTTTATTGCTATTTTCACCCACTTGATTTCAAGTGAGGATGAACACCCTTTACGTAGTAAATAAGGGTGGAGTTAAGCTCGTGACTCGAACAAAAACAAGCGCTTTGTGGGAGGCACCCCATGCCTATCTTTCCTTTTTCAATTCGGTTTGTTTTATTTCCATTTCTGTAGGGTTTTGTGTTTTCTAACCATTTTGCGAGAAGCGAGGAAGTAATTACTGCTGCGGTTCTTGTCGACCCGAGATTCTGGCGTAACTCATCTTTGTGATTACGCAGTAACCAACCTTTTGTTAGCCTTAATAGTTTTTATTAAGTGATGGTCATTCACATTTAGGAACTTTATAGCGTGTGTTAGATATCGTGATAGAATAGTCAGCGGGTCGTGGATTGGGCTAAGCTAAATAGCTAATAGTTATGTTAAGCTAGCCTTGTAGTTCTTGTAACCCAATCCATGTCCAAGCCATATACGCCCATGGCGAAGCCTTAGGGCATCCTTTGTCTTGTACTATATAAACCCCTCAAAGTCTCATTTGAGGGGTGTGCTTGAAAGTGTGTGTGTGTGTGTGTGTGTGTTTTTCCTTTGGAATATACAACTTATTGTTTTCATCTCTCTACACATACATACGCATAACATATCTTATATCAAGTCACCATCTTTCCTTTCTTCTTAATCTTTCTAAGCATAACGTTTGTGTTGAACGTGTTCTACGCGTAGCGTGGTTTCACGTGGTGATACTTGTGTTCATTAAGTGGGTTTGTGATAAGGTTGATATTTGTAAGGTCCTACAATTGGTATCAATCGCCTAACAATGGTTTAGGAGTGTTTTGGTTGAAGTTTTTGTTGTAGTGTACGCGTAGTGTTCGTTCTCAAAGATTCACGCAAATAAACTTTAATTTTTGCACTTAAATCTTCAAGATTCTTATGTTCTAAGGTTTATATAGTGTTAAAGATTCTAGTTTTGGAAAAAGTTGAAACTTTATGTGTTTTACCTTGTTTTTAAACTAGTTTTTGGTTAGTTGTTCATTTCTCGCGTAGCACAAAAGCATTTGGGTGTTTTTGTCAAAACAATCTTGTTATTGAGTGTTTCTAAAATTTGTTTGTGCATCGAAATTGGTTGAATCATTGGAAATTTTTACGCGTAAGTCAAAACCCTAGTTTTAGCGTAAGAAAGTCAAAACCCTTTTCTCGCATAAGTTTCTCGTATAACTTTTTGGTGAAGAATCTTCGTGCAACAAAGGTGACTCGATGCTTCCTCACTTGGATAAGTGTGTGGAACACTTCGACTTTCAGATATCTTTTATGTTGTGACGGTGTAAAGGATTTTGGTTTAAACCAACTCTTATGCATAAGCGATGCGACTTCGAGTAAGCACTCTACGCGTAAGTTCATTCTTAGCGTAAGGTTCTCTACTTCTCGCTTAAAGTTTACGCATAAGACTTGCGTTTAACCTTAGGTTTACGCGCATAAGAATCCTACGCCTAAGCTCTTTCGCATAAGGACTCCTACGCATAAGCAATCCTATGCATAAGCATTCATTTCTCACATAGGCGGTTTCTGAGTAGATTTTGTGCAAAACTTCAAGCGGCTATAACTTTTGAACCGTAACTCCGTTTTCGATCTACCCATCAAAGCATTGAGAAAGAGGAGAATAGACGGCAGAATGAAATAACCTTCAAGTCCTAAAAGCGCTCGAAAAGAAGTTATTGAGGTTTTTAAGTTTTTAGAGCATCAATCACAACTCCTTTATCGTTGAATCGATCCTACATCAACTTTATCATATCATACCTTTATCAATGGCAACTCAACAAGATATTCATGCAGCCGGTGCCGAAAACCGTCCTCCTATGTTGGAAAAAGGTGGTTATCTTCAATGGACAAGTCGTATGCTTTGTTACATCAAGACAAAACCTAATGGCAAATTGATGATCAAATCCATTAAGGATGGACCCTTCATACCTCGACAAGTCCAAGACCACGAAATCTTGATGCAACACCTCCCGTCCCACCATTTTTCGTCTTGAAAAGAATCGGAATACTCTCGAAGATCGAAACAAGTCGAAGCGAGATGACATGGCAATACATATTGTCCAGCGGGTTTACCAAGAGACATCTTTCTTTGCTATAGGCGGTTGTGAAGCGCTTTCAATATGTGGAAGCGTGTTAGGCGGCTTTGTCATGGGCCCGAAATTGGTCAACAAGATACGGAGAACAAGTCGCTAAGCTTGGGAGAAGTTTACATCTACTCGGGAGAATCCATTGAATCCTACTATGGAAGGTTTTGCACTTTAATGAATGAGCTAATCGAAACAAGTTGACACCCGAACTATCGTGAGCAACATCAAGTTCTTGAACAATCTACCCGGAAGAATGGGGCGATGATTGATCTTGAACCATCAAGTTTTCTCACATGGTGACCACTTGTGAATGGCCAATCGTAAGAAACTTAAACAGCTCGAGACACCAATGCAATGAAGATCAGGGAGTATAGTGTTTCCCAGGGTCGTTATGTCCCGAGCTATGCAATAGATCACCAAACGTATAGTGATCGAGAAATTTGAATAGAAAAAGGGATTGTGATTATTATAACTAAAAAAAGCAAACAAATTACAGAGGCTTAAATGCAAATTAAAGAAAATTAAAAAGATAAAAAATATTAAATAAACGCTATCACTATTTGCAAAATGATGTTTTTGATTTTATGTTCTTATAAAACTTAATTTAAAAACTACGTAACGTACAAATAAAAATGTGAAACTTACACAATATTAATCCTAAAAATATGGAAATGATATTTTTACAAACCTAATGATAAAAGAAAATTTTTAGAAAAAGAAAATTATTTTTATAACTAATTATCTAATTATTATTAATTAAAAACTATTTTTAACTATTTAATAATAGCCTAAAATACAAGAAAATATGAATTAAAGCTAGAAAAATAAAATTTTGACTTGGAAAAATCTAAAATATCAAAAGAGAATTTTCAAAACTAAATTTATATTTTTCTGATTATTTTTGGATTTTTTATGAATTAAAAACTATTTAAAACTACTTAAATTGCTTAAAAATACAAATTTAACTAAGAAAAATATTTTTTGACTTTTATATTTATCTTAACTTAAGAAAAATGAAAACTTATTTTTGGAGACTTTTACGAATTAATTGGTGTTAGGAATTAGAAATTCCGGTATTAAAGAGTCGGTCACCTCAAGTATATGTAATCGTTAAAAGCTCGTAGTCGTAGTTCTTTTAAGTTAAGTAGTAATTTAGTTAAGTAACACCGTGGAGGACAGACGGGTCTTTACCCATTGTATGCACGATCCACGACCCAAAGTGTGGCGATTTATGTAAGACTATAAATACTCTCTACCTTCCAAGGTAGAGTTGGAGCTCATAATAATATCTTTCACTTTCTCTCACTAAGTTCCCTAAACCTCTAACTTTCTCTCTAGAATTCCATCTATATGCTACTTTGTGTTATGGTTTGATGTGTATGTGAAAAGTTATATCTTACAATTGGTATCAAGAGCCATGGTTAGATCATATCTTGCACATCTTTGGATTTATAGTGGTTTTAGGTGGTTTTGAGTTTGAAAAAGTTTAGTGGTTTTGCATCATTTGGTTGATTTCTTGTGTTAAAGTTTGAATTTTGTTGGTACTTTTGTGTTTAGAATCATCAAAAGTGTTTAGGTTTTCATTTGGTAAGCTTGAATCATCTTGGTTGGGTTGTTTTGGATTGAAAAGTGATGTTTATATGGTTTTCATGGTAGCGAGTTAGTTCACGGATAATCTTTCTTCATAGCGACTTGCTTCACAATTTTGTAGCGACTTACGGTGTTAAAAGCTAGCGAGTTAGAGCTAGCGAGTTAAAGTACAAGTAGTGGACTCTCCACTACGGGTAGCGACTTGTGGTAGCGACTTGGTCGATGTGAGTTGCTCTTTAGCGACTTGTGTTTCTAGCGACTTGTGTGCAATTCTGCCAAAATTTGGTTAGCGACTTGGTCCGTAGCGAGTTACTACTTAGCGACTTGCTTTTACGGTTAGCGACTTGGGATTCTAGCGACTTGGTGTCTAGCGAATTAATTGGTAGCGACTTAGTGCATTTGTTTCTAGCGACTTAGAGCTTTATCATCTAGCGACTTGAGTGATTGTTTACGGTTTTCTCTTGATTTAGTAAAATCCGTGAAAGAATCTATTTCCGGTTTAATCATTGAGTTATAAAATCCGTATAATCATTAACATGTCTACCAACGTCCCTACATCATCTCCATTTGTTGCAGGGATGTACAAGCGGTGGTTCGGATACTCGTCCACCCATGCTTGCCAGGCCGACTACGATTCTTGGGCTCAACGAATCGATTGTATTGCCTTGGAAAGGAAAATGGTGTCAACATTCTCAAATCCATTGATGAAGGACCATATCGAGTTGAGGCGACTAGAGACATACTTGATACTAATGAAGATGGTACTCTGTTTTACGGAATGGACGGACCTAAGATGTATGATGAGCTTGATGATAAGGAGAAAAGAGATTCGATGCGAGATATCGGGGCTTCAAACATTGTTCTTCAAGGTCTTCTAAAGACATCTACAAGGTGATCAATCATAACAACGATGCAAAGGCGGTTTGGGATAATGTTAAGATGCTTCTCTCGGGTTGAAAACTAACCATGGAAGGCAGAGAATCACAACTCTATGATGATTTTGAGCACTTCAAGATGAAACCGGATGAGAGTGTCTATGAGTACTATGTGAGATTTCATAAGTTAGTGAATGACATGAGGAACATCGAATGACTATGCCTAACATTCGGTTGAACTCAAAATTTGTGAACAACATGAATCCCGAATGGCACAAGTTTGTCACCGCATGAAAGCTCACTAAAGGATTGAAGAATACAAACTATGAGCAACTCTATGCCTTCCTCCTTGAAATGAGAGACATGCCATGTTTGAAAAATTGATTCTCAATCGGTTCAAAACCAACGGGGAGAGACAAGTTCGTCTAATGACTCAACCGACTTTCTACTCAAACATTGGAATCACAACCAAAGCATCACAAGTCATACCCTTGGGTAATGGTAATCACAAACTCATTCACGATCCTATGTTCAAACAAGGCGATCTTTGATGCACACGTGGATAACATCATTAATCAACTAGCTCTACTCATTAGTCAAAACATGAATTCTCTCCACAAACCAACAACAACCTTGATGCGCATCTAACCCACATAATCAAGCCATGCTTTGTTAAAGATGGAAGGATCGTGGTGCAACCGATTCGGGAAAGGCAGTATGATCGGGGAAGAGGTGGGTGGGAGGTTATGTTGGAATCGAATCGAGGAAGAAATGGTAACCAAGGTCAAGCTAAGCCAATCAAATGCTATAAGCGTGGTGGTGAAGGACACATTGCAAGGCGCACATCTCAAAGCGTCCACGAATCTTGATTACTTGAGAGATAAGATGTTCTTGGCACAAGCTCGGGACAATGGTCTTGCGTTGGATGAAGAGGAATTCTTTTTTCTTCTTGAGGGCAATGCCAAGACCTATGATGCGAGATGTGGATGAGCGGCTATTCGGGAGATAGGTCACAATCATCGAGCGCCTTTCAAGTCGTGACGTGATGCATACGACTACGATGTAGATGATGGACCTCTGCACACACAATCTTTATGGCTAGCATCTCTCAATGGTTTCTCCCAAGATCTCTTCTTCACCACAAGTGGCCCATCCAAGGACAAACTCATCTACGAGGTATTAAAACTATCGATGATCTTGATGTGCAGCGGATGCATGACAAAGTACAACCAAGCTGAAACTATTGAATCAAATATTGAAAATATGGGTAATATCAATATTGTCCCATACGATCAATCGTGAAACAAAGTGAAAGTGAAGTTGTACCAAGTGATGCATCTTCTGCGATCAACAATGACTATGTCTTTGATGAATACACTGCATGTGCTCTGATGATTCCATAATTTACGAACTAAATGCCTATAAGGAGCGTGTTGCTATTTATGAACAACGTGCAAAATTTGAGTTGACCACTCGTGAGCGGAAATGGATGTCCAAGTGAGTCGATAATTAGAAAAAGTAAGTTTAGAGAAGTATTGAAACAAGAATTAAATTCCTTGCAAGAAAAACTTTCTAAAACAACTAAGCAAAAACAAGAACTTCAAGAAAATGTGAAAATGCTTAAGCAAGAATTTAATGCAAAGGAATCAAAACTCTTGAGAGATTTTCTAATCGAAAACTTTGAAAAACAAACTTGAAAACAAGTTGTACATACAAGGAAACACCATTGATTTGCTCACATGATCACTAAGCATAGAGTCTTAGCGATAAGCATAGCGTTCCCATTGTAGAGGAACCAAATCCGGAGGTAATTAAAAGGCTAGAAATGCTCATAAGGTAATTTATGATGGTAATGAAATCCTTAAGCCTAGGCGAAACCTAGTTGCGTTGAGTGCAGGAGGAAGATAAGAAATCGATGAAGTCACTAGGGAGAAAATGAATAAGAAGTTAGAAGATCACAAGTGTAAAAGAATAACATAACGATCAAACCCCATAATTACACTAAAGAAAATTGGATCTCCTTGAACAAGTTTAAGCCTCGGACTCTATTAACCCCTGAACAAGTGTTGGAAAAAGGATATGGAAATGCAAAAAGTGAAAATCTTGTTGAAAAGAATCCCCTTGTGGAAGCGCCTAAATCAGCTGTGTATCCTCCTAATACACCAATGCACTTAGTTCCTAGATCTCTTGCCACTAAAAGCAAGACCTTAATCGATGAATATGTTATCTTTCAACTATTTGTTGATTTTGAGAAAACTTGTGAGAAAAGGATCACACCAGCGGTATAAGCGAAGGGAAAGGGTTTTGAGCAAACTAAAGAATGCTATTTAAGCGAGGTCATGCCTTTCTTTAAACAACTAAAAGATCAATTTGAGAGTCTTAAAAGGGGCCGATTCGATATTAAAGAAATGGAAAAGGTATTTGATGCAATGATTGTTGAGGTTAGTGACTATGAGAGAATTAAAATATAATGAGATTGAGAGGAAGAACTTGCATACATTAAATGAGAATCGATTTACGAATGTATTGCTCAAGATGTGTTTTCAACGCTACAAATTGTTCCATTAATGCTTCTCAATTTCATGAATTATCTGTTGCTCTGAAAGTCTCCCATGATCGTGTCATTGAGCTTGAAACAACAAATTCAAAATTGCATGAGAAAATAGAACAGGATGATCATGATAACTTGGTCAAACATTATTCTAAATTAGAAGTTGAACATCTTGCTTTGCAATTAAAACATCAACATCTCAAAGAAAATGTTAAAACCTCAAATATCAAGACATCCTCGATGCTCCCGAGTTTGATGCGAGTTTTGAAATTAGCAAGCGTGATGAACAAATTCGAGCTCATTGCCACACGATCAAAAGATTGAAAGCCCAAATTTCTGGCAAAAGGTGAAAAGAAGGATGTGTTGGTTCCCATATGCCTCCACCTTTAGATTCTCGAATTTCCAACTTCAAAACATAATTGATAACTTGCAAAGGAAAATGATTGTTTTAAAGTGAAATTTCAAAGGTTAATGATCAAAACAAAGAGTTATGTGATTCATTTAAAGTTAATCATGATAAACAAATTGAAAAGATAACTTCTTTACTTAACGATATTGAGAATCGAGCGTGAGGTGAAAGGAAAGTTGCCAATCCCAAATTGCAAATACTACATTCCTAAGGTTTACGCTTGTGATAAATATGCTATCGATATGTTATATATTCCCCGCCCATTAGGAATAATGAACTTGCACATAAAGCATATCTCTCATACCTTAAGGAAAGTTTGAAGGGTCTCCGTGAGATTGTTGAAGATGAAAGATTAGAAAAACCTTTTGATAGTACTATAGCCTATGCTGCATGGATGCCAAACGATCTCGGGAACTCTTAGAGTATGTAATTGTCACAAGTCCGAAATCTAGCAATAGGCGAGATAGAATAGTTGTGCCTTGTTCTATGCCTAAAGCCAAGCATGTGACCCTTGATATGCCTTGTTCCATGTCAAAATTCAAGCAAGCAACCTTTGATGTGCCTCCTAGAATTTGGATCCCACACTTCTAGACCGAAATGCGAGAAAGTAGTGAAGCCATGTAATGTTCCCATCGTTACTTCTCTGGATGTTAAGATTGACACTAAAGTTAGCGGGTCAAAACCTAGAAGCAATGCAAAGAAGGATAGGATTACATGAACTAAAAGTGATCATGATAAGGAAGTGAAAGAACACCATAGGGACAAGAAGTTTGATTTGAACAAAAGAATCGTGTTAGTTCTAGTATTAGCTCTAAGCTTCTTGAAATTAATTCGAGGCCTTATCTTGTCTGCAAAACATGTAAAAATGTTTATTTTACGGTAATCATGATAAATGTGATGTGTTATTTACGAGATCTAAGATTCATAACCCGATTAAGAAAGTTTGGAGGCGAAGCAGTTAAGCAATCTTGAAACCTCGAGGGAATGTGTTTACAAATGTAGGATTTCGGTGGAAGCCAGCAGTCGAATATTAACGAATGGCAAACCTTGCCCTTTAGCTAGATCCACTATGCCTAGAATAGTGCTGTTAAGGTTTGGAAGCCAAGCGGTAGAATAATCCCATTAAGCACAAAATGTCATTTGACTAAGTCGATGCTTCTACTAGTTCGACTCCTAGGGATAATGCCATTGCATCTAGGGTTTCTGTGATTCAAAGATTGTTTGTGCTAACCAAAAGGAACCCATCGAAGCGTGGGGATCCAATGTTTCCAATTCTCATCTTCATACATTGTCCAAAGCGGTCGTACAAATCGTCCCTTGGTATTTGGATTGAGGCGGCTCTAAACATATGATTGGGCTCTTAACAATGACGTCTGTTCAAATCGATTCGGGCCTCGTACTTCATCATTATGGCGTGCAGAGATAACACTTGAGGCCCGGTTCCTCAAAGAAAAGAAAGGTGTGCGCTTGATGCGCTTTATCTTCTTAAGAAGAAATCTTCATGTTTATGACCATTCTCATCGACATTCTTCATCAACATGCTTCATGCTTTTCCATGCGCTTGGTCATCAAGTGAACCGGACTCTTGATAATTACTCTTATTCCTCTTGCTCAATATAATGAAGATGGCGACATCATGTGCTAATTTTGCGGGGAGAAGTGTGAATATAATACATTTGGATGATAATCACTTGGTTAATCAAGAATGGCATCTCGTATGCAATTCTTGAGGGGAAAAGTGTGAATTTTTGCATGGTTGGTGATATTTGAGAATATATGGTCAAACGGCTCTAACCCATGTAAGGCAAGAGATTCTTCTTATCGGATCATCTTCACATGTAGTTTCTTCTAAGAGCCGTTGGTTGACATCTTCACACGGTGATATGATTAAATGACAAAGTGCTTCTAGTTCTTTGGTGATTTCTTTGATGAACATCTTTACATTCTTGTTTGATTGGGAGGATTTTAATTAAGGGTTTGCTATTTACAAGTTAGCAGGAATGCCTTTGGTGTGAAGAAGATGTTAGCTGTCTATTTCCCCATTCGGATAATCTTGAAGAAGGTCGAGTCTGATCTAATCTACATTTGAAAGCTACATGATTAGAAGACTAAAGGCAATTGCATTTGATGATCTAAAGACTTCTTCTTAATCCGGTGAGAAGAACACTTGAAAATCTTAAATCGGTTTAGGGAGAGCACTAATTGGGGAGATTGAAAAGCCAAATTTAATCCCCAATTAGACTTGCTCGATTCTTTAGCAATGATTCATTGCTTGATTTTTGATGACACTCCTCCAACGCCTAATGCTTCAATTACTAAGGATAATTGGGATTCATTGTTTTTCAAAGATATGTTTGATGAGTACTTCCAACCTCTAACGAATGTTGATCATCCGACACGAAGCTCATGCTCGGTTTCTATTGACTCAATGGTTCACCATCTAAAGTACTTCTTGGAATTCTCAAGAAACCTTATCTCCGGTTACTTCACAAGGCGTTGTTAATGACTATCATTGCGAGTTGCACTCATGAATAGTGATCCGCTCTTTGGTACTCCTTTGCCAAATCTTCACGGATCATTGTTTCATTTTCTTCTCCAAATGTGCACTCTGTAAATCAACCACATGAACATTAAGGAAAATGACTTCCTCATCCGCTTAAAAACATTATTGGTAAATCTTCGGATCGGTTTCTACATGTATACCGTAAGGAAGAATGCATTGATGTTGAGGAATCATTTGCTCGGTTCGGTCGGTGGGTCAATGTACATCCGATTGTATGTTTATTCACGTGTTGGACATTTGACACAAGTTGATTACTTGAAGTTACTCATTTATAACTTATTTGAGGTTGAAGTTGGCGTTCACAAAGGCGTGTTCTTATTTGATAACTTGCTCGGGCTTAAGTATTTGAGTTGAAGACTTGGGTTATCTAGTTACCGGTGATCGAGGTGGATGATTGAAGACACGGTTAACTATCACTATTAGGAGTTACTTTGTTTTACTCGATGTCACACGCATATGACGGTGTGGATAATCGCAAGAGGTGTTAATGTCTCATACTTTGTTTGAGTAGTGAGTACTTAGAGATTTGCTTGAAGCATAGATTCTCGACACCGTTCTTCCATCTTTAAGTGCAAGCTTAAGACACAAATGCGGGAATTCGACTTGGTTTCAAGTTTGGTATATCGGGTTTTCTTCAACGATGGTCACTTCAAATTGTCTACATATGGGTTGATAAAGATAGTCGAGAGAGAGTTTATGTAGCAGTTGATTCTCACGAGATTCACTTGGGCTATTTGAGTTCTTCTCACAAGATTTCAAGTTTATGGATATATTATGTTTCTTGATTACGAGGTATCAAAACTATTTGGGGAAGGATATATTATTCCAACTATTTGGGGAAGTGGTCTCTGGAGACCTTTGGTTTTGTTACTTGATGTTCGGTTGGAAGAAATGTGAGAAGAATATTTGGAGCGTGAGATGATCACGCCTATCGACATCTTATATACGGTTTATGATAAAGTGCTTCGGTTATATGCACAACATGTTCACTTGATCGAGCTAATTCGATTATTTGAGTTGACATCCACGAGAGATGATTAGTGACTCAACATGTTACGTGGATGTCATCGTCTCTACTCTTGTTGGGTACATGTGTACATTATGTCTTGATTGGTTATATGTTATATAAGCGGAATGCACTTGGTAAAATGAAGATGTTGATATATTGTTCCCCAACTAGACAATGGTCAATCTCGAAGAGTAAGGTGTACATCGGGGATGCTAGCGAGTTCATGTGATCGGTCGTGTCAGTTAATCCGGTTTGATAACCAGGAGACGATCAATGTTTCAACTTGTTACTTGGTGTTCTCGTGTTCTTGGTCTTGAGCTTCAATCAATGAGACCGCTTTGTATTCAACTCTACTTCTTAGGAAATGGTCTTTATTCGATGTTTGTCGGTTTGGGGAAGCTACCAAAGATTCAAATTGAGAAGGCTCATGTTCGAGACGATTTTCTTAGAAGCCTCGGATGCTTTGGTGGCGAAAGTTTAAGAGATGTTGATTCCTTTCTTCTACAACGTCTTTGAGCGATATCTTTATCTCGGTACTCATTTCATCATTCTCTTAAACTAATTTATCTCTTGTATATATCTATTCGAAAAACAAAATACAAAATTATAAAACCTTCAAAAATCAAATAGAAAAATATAAAACTTTCAAAATCCATAAAAATTTGAAAAATTGAAAAATCTTCAAAAATATTGTCATTTTGTCATGTTTCTCTCGATTCGATAATATCTACGGTCTTGATGTTGTCATTCAAAGAATGACACGGGACTTTAGATGTTGTTCGAATTTTATATAAAAAAAAAAAAAAAAAAAAAAAAAAAAAAAATCAAAAATATTTTTGGGAGAAAGAGAAACAATGGTTTATTGTCATTTTGAGGCAATAACCGGTTTTAAAGAAAAAACGAGCCATGTTTTACCATGTTTTCAAATTCTATGCTCGATTCTATAAACTCCTATCTGCTTGAAAACTAAATGCTTTGAAAAATAACTCGATCTCTATTTTTGATAATCATCGGGACTTATTTGTCAAAATCTCTATCTCTCGATCAACAACCTCGTCATTGATTGAGGGAGAATGATTTCAATTAAATTAAAAAGTTATTTGGCATTAAATTGTTTTCAAAAGATATACATGCATGTTTTATAAATGGAGTTTAAAGTCTTAAAATCCGATCCTTATCGATTAAAACGCTTTCACAATCAAGTCACAATTCTCCTTAAAGCTTTCAAAATCAATTTAAATCTATACGAGATCACAAATCTCAAATGATTTGATAATTGTGATCGGGGAGAATGTGTGATTTAAATTGGATTTAAGCGATAATTCGGTAAATGGTTTTATAAGAATGTACATCTTGTCCTTCTCACATGTGACAAACGATTTCAATTTTTCAATGCACATGTTGAGGGGCATCTATCTTAAACCTATGATTTGAAGCGTGATCATTTATCCCAATATGCGGGTTCCTCTAGTATGTGCAAAACTCTTTTCAAACCTCGAGGCACATATTGAGGGGAGCAAATTCATGGAAACCTCATCCTTCCGGAAATGCTATACCCACTTGATATGTTGAGGAAGTGATGTTGATATCTTTAGAAAATGGTAATCAAAGAAGTTAATTCTTTCTCTTGCCTCCGTGTGCAAAACATTTTCAAATACTTGATGCACATGTTGAGGGAGTTCTCGTTCTAAAATTATCAAAAACAATTCGGTACAAAATGCTTTGATAATATATCACAAGTATCGAATTGATTTTCAAATGGTTTTCAATTGGATCCAATGGCGGATGAACAATACCAAATAGACCGACCAACTTTACTTTATGTGCGGTGATATAAGGATGATAAGGTTAGGTATTGGTTCCCATGATCCGCGAGCCGGAGGGATCTACCGAGGACAATCCACTAGTTAGTGTAGAAGTCCTTAGGTATGATGATAAAAGGAGAAAAATGAGATAAGGAAGAGTGCGGACTAAGGCCGAGCTAGTCTTGGAATAAACCCAACAAGGTTCTAGCTATGAAGTCTCGGTAAGCTTGAAGGGTTGAAGAATTAAAAGAATTGAATGAAAATAGGGTGAAAACAAATAGCCCTCCATTAATTCAACCTTAGGGCGAAACCGGGTTCACTTCATATACTCTTGATGGTAACATCGGTATTGAAGACAAGGCGTCATGGACCCGGTGGCCTTGCACTTCAACTTTCCAAACCACTCAAGTTCCTCTTAAAAGGACTTGTTTCATTCTCACGGGAACCGACATTATCTATCGACTTTCTCTTAGAGATGGTTGATATTGAAGAAGGAGACCTCTCCTAGTCTCCGTTATAGGATCCAAATATGCACAAATTGAGTCTAGAGCCACGAGATCATCAATAAATCTCATTAGGACACTTTCAATGAAGACTCTCTGTTCACACAATGTGGAAAGAGATTATATCTTGAGTCCTCGCATTATCCTTGTGGTATTGCGAACATCCGAGTGATGTGTTTACACATTCACAATGAAGATGGAAAGCCTTACGGAGCCAACATCAAACAAGCTCTGGTAGGTGGCATGTGAGATCTATCATATAGATCAACCATGTGACAATGAGCGAAACAATGGGCGATTCAATCTCTTGAATCAATCACGGTTCGAGTTATGGATTGACGGATACCTTTGAAAAACCGGTCTTTGTGCTTAAAACTCTTTTCTTTAGCACATCATTGTGTACTCATTTTCAAACCAAAAGGTATTTTATGATTGATAATTGATTTTCAATAAAACCTTCGTTGTATTGCAAAACAATTTCTATTGAGCAATACGATTGTTTTCAAATCTCTTTTCATCAATCGGTGGACTTAAAATTATTGGTTCACTCACTCCGTGTTGTCTTCTTTGAGATGTTCGGTTTGAGAACATTAGAACATTGCGAAACCACATCAAGGAGATTCTTAGGAATCCTACGATCACGAGCGATGCTTGTCTTGATCAGCGAGGCAAGTGGGCGTGTACCTCAATTCAGCGAAGTGATCAAAGACACTTTCGTGCGATTTGTTGCTAGCTGTTGTATGCGAGTGCGCCCGGCGTTTGCGGTGATCGAATGAAGCGGTCAATCCATAGCCGCATGCTCACTTAACACATTCATCTCAAAAGAAATCATGATTAGTGCATCAATGACTCGATATTTTCACTCCATGCTTACTTCTTTCTGCTGCCAATATCATGATTCAACAAATGCTTCCGCTACTCGATGAGAAGATATCATGATCCGAATGTGAGCATGTCGGTCCCAAAGTCACAACACCACAATGGATGTCTCGAGATTGTTGATAGGTGATGATCTCAAAGATGGCTCAAAATTATCATCACGTGGATCGATAAAGACCTCCACTTGGAATAACCAAACATGCAATGTGAAGAATCAATGACTACGAGCTTAGGAGCAAAGGACTACATCAAGAATGCAAGATCAATTGTTAAATGTAATATCTATTTGTATTCAATGTAATTTTGGTACATGATTGAGGTGACCTCCTTAGGGAGATTGTTAGGAATTAGAAATTCCGGTATTAAAGAGTCGGTCACCTCAGTATATGTAATCGTTAAAAGCTCGTAGTCGTAGTTCTTTTAAGTTAAGTAGTAATTTAGTTAAGTAACACCGTGGAGGACGACGGGTCTTTACCCACTGTATGCACGATCCACACCCAAAGTGTGGCGAGTTATGTAAGACTATAAATACTCTCTACCTTCCAAGGTAGAGTTGGAACTCATAATAATATCTTTCACTTTCTCTCACTAAGTTCCCTAAACCTCTAACTTTCTCTCTAGAATTCCATCTATATGCTACTTTGTGTTATGGTTTGATGTGTATGTGAAAAGTTATATCTTACAACTTTAATACAGGCTTACAAAAGCTATGATAATCTTGCATAAGCTTATTTGAGCTTGTAAATAAGTCGCTAGAGGTTTGAGCATGAGAATTTGAAACTCAAATGCATATGATGACCATGAAATAAGAGAGCTTAATACAAACTTAAATTGATACTTGTAAGACTTGCAATACACTTAAATAAGTTAACTTGGTACAATGTAACTTGAAATTACAACTAAGAATTCATTAAGACTTAAGAAATTTAAAAACGAAATACATTTTGAAAATAAAACTAAGTGCTATCCCTTCTTCCTTCTCTTTGCTTCTTTTTATACTCCAAAATGTTTCTCTCACTACTCTGAGCATTTCCAAGCTTTAAGCATGACCATTGGATGTCTGGAAACAATATTGGCCGTTTAATTGGTTTTGGCGCCAAAATGTTTTTAACAGCTGGAGAGGGTAGAGTGTTAGGTAGGAGGAGATATTAATGCATCTTGGAGTGTTGTGTTTGGAGTGATAAGGGTGATGATGATGGAGTGTTTGCAGGCAAGGGTGTGCAGGGTGATGATGAAGGAGATGGCAACCCGTGAGTTGGAGGGAAAAGAGGAGTCAAAGGTGTTTGACTGGTGATTAAATATTGGAGGGGGTCCAAATTGAAGGGGGTCACAAGGTTGGCAGGGGTCACAATTGAGAATGGCAGGGGTCCAAAGGTTTAAGACAAGGGTCCAAGGCTTTTAAAGGTTTAATAATCAAGGGACCTATTATGCAATTTAAAATTGTAAGGACCAGCGCCAAATCGCAAAGTTGTTCCAAGGGCTGAAAATGACAAGTTTCAATAGTACAAGGACCAAAGTGACATTTCAAATTTCAAGGACCATTTTGCCAATTTTAAACTTGGAGGACCAAACTTGTAATTTCTCAAAACTTTTGATATTTTTCACCAAAGGACTAATTTTGACAACTCAAGATTTTAAAAGGACCTTTGGTGATTTTTCTTTGAAATTATGTGCTCGGGGACTATTTCGACAATTTTTGAAACTTGGAATTGAAGCGCCAATTATGCAAACTTAGCTCATTTTTCATCGATTTTGAACATTTTGTATCTCAAACATATAAAATGCAATTTTGGAATATTTTCGATATTTTGATGCATTCGAGCATTTTAAGCGTTTTGCGGTTTAGATTTGACTAAAATGATGAGTATTTACACTCATCAATCCCCACACTAAACTATTGCTAGTCCTAGCAATCTTTTGAAAAAACTTAATGGATTTAAATCTCTTTACCAAAGCCATTACTTACGGGTAGCCAAATGTTTCGGTTCAAGTAAGAACCATGGTACACGATAACCATGTGATTTTGAGCAAACCACCGACTTCAGCAGTTTGATTTGTCTTTACGGAAGCCGTTTGCTTCGGACTAGCCAACTCTTAGATAAATTATCAATATTATCTTTGGTGAGCCGATTACCAATTATGGTTTTTCCACGCCTTTACACAAGCCATAAACTTGCGGGCTAGCCAACTCTTCACTAATTAAAGATATGGTGGTGAATACCATACAATTTTGGGCAAATTGCAAGCGTCAACGGTTTGAGATATCTTTACCAAGAGCCGTTTGCTCTGGATTAGCCAATCCTTTTGTTTATTAGACAAGGCGGATGATAACCAAATGAGTAAGTGCAAAACGCAACTCGAAAAAAATTTTGCCAAAAACGGGAATAGGCGGTATAATTACATGATAAAGTTCATGAGAATTCCCCATTTAGAAATGAATATTGCCCCAATATTCAAAGTACCGGCGGTTATGCCAAAAGCGAGAACGTAAAGGAAATACTACGGCCATTATTTTAAATGATTTTTTTTTTTTTTTTTTTTTTGAGAAAACTTTATATACACACCATGTGGGCAACCCCCAACACTAGGGTGGTAGAAAGATAGAAAGAAGTCGAAATATGGGTGAAAACCCATTTGGCATACTCTTGTTTTGATTCCGAGTCGCTAGCTTGACTCGATCCCGCATTCATTGGTTCATGGGAAAGTTTGTAAATCCGAGACAACCACGGGAGGAATGTCCTCTCAAAATAATGCTTCAACCTATGACCATTAACTTTAAAGTTTGGACCATCGGGTTGAGATAACTCAATGGTACCATAAGGATAAACCTTAGCAATGGTAAATGGTCCGGACCGGTAAGGATTTTAATTTTCCGAGAAAATCTTCAATCTTGAGTTGAAAAGAAGGACTCGATCACCGGCGTTGAAAGCGCGGTTCTTGATTTTGAGTCATGAATCTTCTTTTCTTTTGTTTGTAGATCAAAGAGTTCTCGTATGCTTGATCACGGAGTTCATTTAATTCATTCATTTGAACTTTCCGGTGATCACCGGTATCTGAATATCAAAGTTGGCATGTTTCAAGGCCCGGTATGCCTTGTGCTCGAGCTCAACCGGCGAGATGACATGCCTTCCGTACACTAGCTTGTATGGAGTGCACCCGATGGGTGTTTTAAAATTGTCTGGAAGGCCCGTCGTCATCTAGCTTATCCGACCAAGAGGCACGGTTTTCGCCAACCGTCCTCTCGAATTCTTTAATCCTCGGTTTGAAACTTCCACTTGCCCACTTGTTTGAGGGTGGTGCAGCGATGAGAGGCGGTGAGTTACACCATACTTTTGCATGACTCTATCAAGCGGTCATTGCGAAATGCGTACCACGATCACCGATTATGGCTCGTGGGTTCCAAACCTAGCAAATAGAGATTTTAAGAATTTCACAACAACTCGGGCATCGTTGGTAGGTAAAGCTTTAGCTTCAACCCATTTTGACAAGTAGTCAACGGCCACAGTATGTATTTGTTACCATGAGAAGAGGAAATGGCCTCATAAAGTCAATGCCCGGATGTCAAAAATCTCACACTTGAATGGCATTTTGCGGCATTTCATTTCTTTGTGAGATATTCCGTGATGTTGACAAGCGTCACGGTTTTGAAAAATTCATGGGCATCCTTGTAAATCGTGGGCCAATAGAATCCGGAATCAAACACCTTCTTGGCGGTGTAGTTGGGGCTATGATGTCCCCAGTGGGTCCGAATGGCAAGCTTTGAGAATGTCGGTAGCTTCGACCATATATACATCGCTGATGACTTGATCCGCGCAAATTTTAAACAAGTAGGGTTAGTCCCGAGTAATGTTTCACATCTTTAAAGAATTTATTTTTACATTGGGGACGACATCCCTTTCACCACAAAGTTACCCGCATGGTAATTTGCAAAGTCGAGAAACCATGGGGTAGAAGAGTCTCCACGAAAAGAAACCACATTGAGTGTTTCGAGAGGAAATGTTTCGTTTATTTCCTTTTCTCGAACACATCTGGTGAGGTTTTCTAGGCGGGATAGATGATCGTGACTAGGTTCTCGACTCCTTTTTATCACGAATAATGATATCAAATTCTTGTGGGAGGAGAACCCAACGAACAATCTCGGCTTTGCATCTTGTTTTGCAAAGAGATATTTGAGAGCCGAGTGATCCGTATACACCACGCGTAACACCCCAATTTCGTGATACGCAATGAATTCAAGTTGGGTGTTACTTCATGGCTCAACAGTTATATCAATAGAAATCGAACCCTAATTGAGTCGTTTTAAAAGATTTATCATTCGATTTATATAAATATCGAGTTTACAAAATGAGGTCCCAGTGGTTTTACAATTTATTAAATAAGTTTTCGAATGATAATATAGCCTTCTTGAGTATCCGTGCCTTCCGTGTCATCCTCGTAAATTATGAACCCGAGATAAACATGCTAAAAGTGTCAACACAAAGGTTGGTGAGTTCATAGAGTTTATAGATAAAACAGTTGAGTTCAATAGTTTGAGTTTGAGCGATTATTGTAATAAATACAAATATTGATGAAATAAGTAGTGGGTTACGTTGTTATATACCCATAGTTCGTTTGTTTAGTAATCATATGAACACAAGTTTCAAGGTTGGGCCATGTTGTTGCACCCATAAATTCGATGGTTGCGACATTTGTATCATTGCAACACAGTATATATTGCCTTAAGTCTCATGAATGCAAACCTTAACAATGCGGACATCATAGTAATGAACTAATGATGTAAGTTCAAACATCATAGAGATGATGTGAGCAACAATGCCCTCGGGTAGGAGTTTGCCATTTCTCTAGTATTCTCAAATAAAGTGCATTTGGTTACCTATCCGCTAACACAAATGGGCGTCAATCGCCAATAGATCTATTCACTATATTCGCGTTCACTGCAAGTGATTAATGGTTCATGATATGAGGGACTTTCGGTGGCAATAGTGTAAGTAACTTAGGCAATAACAATCGGGATCGCATACAGATAGTACTTGTGTTCAAGTTTGTAGCAAAGCGATAAAGTGTGATTATGAACTCATAGTAGTATGTAAAAGCTTTAGAGTACTTGTGAAAGTAAAACGAGTAGTTAAGCATGTATCTCCCCAAAACAGTATAAAAGCAAAAAGGTAGGGTCATGAACTCACAAGAATATGTAAAAGTATAAAGTACTTTTGAATGTAAATGAAAATAGTTGAGCATGTATCTCCCCAAAACATTCAAAATAAGGAAAAGAGGGCTATGACTCACCTCGATGTTCTGATGAGTCCGGATGGAAAACAAATTAAGTAATGTGAATAAACTTCTCCGACTCGTGACCGAGTTAGTATGTCATGTTTTAGTATTCGAGTTCAAGTTTATGCAATGTTAATGCTTTATCGATAATTAGATAACATGAAGTCTCTTCAAAATTAATTATACTTATCGTACTTATCTTTATGGCTCGAATGATTGTTAATCGAAATCCAAGTTGTTAAATATTTTATGTTTCCAAAATGTTATAATTTACAATTTTAAATATTTACGCTTTTACCCTCGTACTTTCAAAATGACACTTTAAACCCTCAACTATGGGTTATTGACAAAATCAGCCCTTATATAATTAACTTCACGAAATTACATTTTTAGTCCAAAAGAAACTTTATCTTACAAAAATTACAATTTTATGCTTGAAATTTTATAAGAAAATTCACTTGTTTTGGCATAAATGGACAAAAGTACGGGTGAATAAAAGCGAGGCCTTAATAGGTTTTACTACGTTCTTGTTTCTTTCAAGAGTTTGTCCGGTGGTCTTTCTAGTGGTTCAAACTAGAGGTCCTAAGCTCTTACGGTTTGGTCGCAATGATTATCCAAAGTAGGGGTTATGTGCTTTTGTTGTTTTGGGCGATAACGGGGCTAAAGAGGGCAGTTTTTACACGAGGCAAGCTAGTGTCTCTACATCGCATTTGACCCTTCAAACACTATCTTTGTAAGCTCTTCTAAATGGTATAAGTCTCATGTCCTAGTTCTCTTTGATTAGAAAGATACAAGTCCACAAACACGGCCACTTGCCACGACGGTTTTATGAAAATTTCGAGTTTAACCCATAAAGCTCTATATCTTTTGCATCCAACCTTGTGAAATATTGTTTTACCCATTTCTAATGTTTCTAAGATAGTTCCTACTTAATTTTATCAAAATCCCATATTTTCCCAAATATTTGTTGTAAAAGCTTTTGGTGTTTACGACTTTGGCCAAAATGAAAGATTGGTTTTAAGCGTGGCGACTAGGCTTTTCAACCGGGTTATAGGGGCGTTCTAGAGTGTCCTAGGTGGTGTTTACAACGGTGCTTTGGTTAGCCTTAATACCTTTAGCACCAAATAGATAGATGCGGGGCAAGTTAGGGGTGTTGGGCGTTTTGTAAGATATACCTAACAATTGTTGGGATTTTATTAAATTCGCTTCGTTTTGCGTTTTCTAGACCCGTGCTCCTGAGTTTTTGAAGAAAACGTCGTTCGGACAACTTTCGTGTTTTAACTTTTTCATGAAACGGACCAGAAATGCCTCGTTTCGCGTGCCGAGTGTTCTGTCCACGAAAAGTTCGGACGGTTTATTTGCAACTTGTTTAGACCATAACTTTTGACTCGTATACTGTTTTAAGTGATTCAAATTGCCACGTTTTCCTTGTAAAATCCTTTTTAACCACATGCAACTGATATTAAAGGTGATAATGATATTGAGTGAGTTTAATGGACTTACTTAATGGTTAATTTTATAGTTTCTCTCTTGCCAATATCACAAAACAAAAGGCTATTATGCATATGCTCATTTTACGAAAGTTTACATGAACCATGTTCCATCTTTTAATTTTTACATGATATGAGTTTATTACCCTAAGTGAGTGATAGTAAATGTGTAAAAAAATGGTTAAAGAAAAGAGTTGGAACACTTACAAGTTGTGAGTTGCCTAAACTGAAAATGCGCCTAAAGGTCGCTAATGATCTTCAAGGTAGTTCCACCCTTCTAAGCTCTAGATTAACCTTTCCTTACACTACTT
Organism: Chrysanthemum lavandulifolium; assembly: GCA_022545495.1. Lineage (NCBI taxonomy): Eukaryota > Viridiplantae > Streptophyta > Magnoliopsida > Asterales > Asteraceae > Chrysanthemum > Chrysanthemum lavandulifolium. The sequence goes on along the minus strand of CM040241.1, from coordinate 235,888,333 downwards.
AGGGTCAAATTTCAGTATGTTTGGTGAGTATGGGAAATGTTTATGGTGCGTGTGATGTGTGAGGAGTATGGTATAGTGTGTGTGATGGATGAGACACAAAGAGTGAGGGGCGTTATATATAGGGAAGGAGATGCATGGACTTACAAGGTGCTAGGTCACCATGTCATGGAAGAAATGAGACATAGTGAGGTGTTTGAAAACTTGCCATAAGCTTGATTTCTAGATCGAATGGATTGAAAGAGGACACACATGATGATTACTTGTTAAACTTGTGTCCATTTAGTTTGAATGGTTAAAAAAATACACATAGGCTTGGATTGCTAAATGTTGGAGATGAAGAAACAAGATGATGTGTTTATTTTTGGTGTAAGTAAATATTGGTGGTTAGGAGATTTACAAGTAGTGCTAGGTAACTAAAGTGTAACTAGTTTAGTTCATTTTAACCATGGTAAATGTGGAGGCGTTGGCATTGAAGGGTTGTACCTAGGCCTTAGTGAGTTGTACCTAGAGTGTAGAGATGTAGTATACTTACTTAGGTTTGTAATTTTACTTTAGATAATTACTAGTTTAACTTAGGTAAATGATATATTTAACATATATGCATAAAATACTTGTACCACAAGCATTGGAGAGTTGTACATTAGGTTTGAAAATTTAGGAAAGTCAATTTTAAGGGTTGTGCAATATAGGTTTGTATCATGTGCTTTAAGGTAGGTACATTGAGGTTTATAATGTGATTTTATGTAAACCTTAAACTTTATGCATTAAGGACTTGTACTTATGCTTGAAAGACTTGTACATTAGTATTTTGAAAATATATCATGTACATAAAATCATAGAGTTGTATATTAGGGCTTGTAACGGATTAAAGTATAGCTAGTTTCCGTGCTTTAATGACTTGTACTCTAGGTATAAAATGTTGTACTTTAGCATTTATGAAAACAAACGTAGTTATAATAAATTAGGGTTTCTTGTAACTCAAATAAATGGTTAACGTTTAACTTGAAAGTTTGATAATTGTACGTTAACGTAATAACGTACAGTGACAAATTGAAAACCTTTATACTTGACGTAATAAGAATGTTTATTATGTATATGAGTTACGTCACATTAGTTAGTTGTCGTGATCAAATAAGTGGATATCGTTTTTTAAAAAAATTGGACGTAGAAAATGCATAAGTATTCTTTCATTAGAATATTATATTAGTTTAATAAGAGGTGAAATTTACCGGTGGTTCTGATCTCACCCTTAAATTGAATCTCGTCCCGAGATTCGGTCCATGTTAAATGTTGAAGTAATGAGGATGAAATGTGGTTTCGCTTGTGAATAACATTATTCTAAAGGTCATATAAACTTAAGAAATTTTATTTTGAATGAAGATTGTTATTTTATATGGGTTATCATGTTTTAGTAATTAATTTTGAAAATCACATGGTTCATAATGATTTGTGAAAATCAAATTATTAACATCGAAAACTGTCTTTTAATAAGTAAAATTTCGGATGAGAAATTGATGAATGTAGAGAAAGTTGTTGAACTTCACTTTTGTAGATGATGAATTAGTTTGTTCCTTAGTAAGGTGAACAATAATTTTTAACGGTCATGAACATTATCCCCCAACGGTCAGGAATAGTACTCCCAACGGTCAGGAATAGTACTCCCAACGGTCACTTTTCTTTTATAAATACCCATTTTAAACCTCATTCCTTCATACTAAATTTTCCACCTACATTTCTCATATCATACTTTCAAAATGCCGCACTTTATTACCGTTATTGCACTCATATATGTTGTTGTCGCGGCTATCTATTTAGCCAACGTTACGGATGAAGATTATGTGTTCTTGGCGTGATCTTAGTGATCCTCGTACCACTAGTGATCCTAGCCATCGGCGTGGATAAATTATGGGGGTAATTATGTTAGGAATGTTTGAAATAAATTGTTGTTTAATTTGTGTTATTGTGTAATCGTATGCGTTAATATTAAGTTGTGGTCTTGTGTTGGTTGTTGGGTTGAATCCCAATACGCTTAATGGTGTGTTTGTTTATGTAACCTAGGCCGAGGCCCTTTTAATCTAAATGTGGGTTGTGTTTGTTTGTTTTACTAACGGGTTGAAGCCCACTTTTTGTTATAAAAAGGAAGCGTTTAGTATTGTTTATATATATTGAGCTACGTCTCTTGTTATTTCATTCACCATGCTTAATAACTCATTTATATTTGTTATACAGAATAATCAAGATACTGCATCCAGTCATGATTCTCGCTCTCATAGGTGTAATCGTGTTTTTCATTAGCTTGGCGGATCAACCATTTGGCGATACCATACCTTATTTGGTGATTTTTGTAACATTAGCACTACCGATGCTAATTATATCATTATGTATTAATATTCATGGATTCTAATGTAATGTAAATTTACGTTATTTGTGTTTTCCAAATATCTTTGTGAATTATTGTGATCTTCGAGTTTGTACTTATATCATTTCAGATACAAATAAGCCCATTTATCTATAATTCATTATTTACATAGAGAGGCGTCCCAAACAATGTAAATAAAGAAATATAAACTTATGGTTCGGCGATTCACAATTTCTTTATTTAAATAAAAAGGCGTCCCAATCCATTCAAATAAAGACATTGTAAATCATCCTACTTAAGAATTTCTGAATTAACATTCGTACTTAACTGATGAGTTACAAGGAGATTTGGGTGTTTTGGGAGTACAGAAAGAGTGTTTTCACTCATTATTTAGAGATGGAAGTAAGAATATCAAGGAAAGTTGCCAAAATAGTTGGTGAGTATATATGTTTAGTGTAAATAAGACAAGTATGAGAGACCATTGTAATCGGTTACAATGTCTTGAGTAGGTTTCATAAATTTGAAAAATATAAAAGCAGGTACATGCTCGGGAAAATATGATTAAGTCATAATGCCTTAGAATAGACTCATGCAAGTATGTTTATTTTGTATAAAGTGATCAGAAGTATATATCAGTATACTAAAGTGTTTGTGTAGCATAAACTGTCTAGAAGTCACATAATTACCTGGAGGATGGAAGGCACGGAGAGCGAAAGGCTATAAAATGTTTTCTTTGTAAAAATAGTTATAGTTCGGACCTCAACTAGATCCGTTTCTCTATAACTGCAGCTCTGATACCAATCTGTAACACCCCCAATTTCGTGATACGCAGCGGAATTCAAGTTGGGTGTTACTTCATGGCACAACAGTTATATCAATAGAAATCGAACCCTAATTGAGTCGTTTTAAAAGATTTATCATTCGATTTATATAAATATCAGAGTTTACAAAATGAGGTCCCAGTGGTTTTACAATTTATTAAATAAGTTTTCGAATGATAATATAGCCTTCTTGAGTATCCGTGCCCTTCCGTGTCATCCTCGTAAATTATGAACCTGAGATAAACATGCTAAAAAGTGTCAACACAAAGGTTGGTGAGTTCATAGAGTTTATAGATAAAACAGTTGAGTTCAATAGTTTCGAGTTTGAGCGATTATTGTAATAAATACAAATATTGATGAAATAAGTAGTGGGTTACGTTTATATATACCCATAGTTCATTTGTTTAGTAATCATATGAAAACAAGTTTCAAGGTTGGGCCATGTTGTTGCACCCATAAATTCAGTAGTTGCAGCATTTGTATCATTGCAACACAGTATATATATTGCCTTAAGTCTCATGAACGCAAACCTTAACATGACAAGATCATAGTAATTAACTAATGATGTAAGTTACAACATCATAGAGATGATGTGAGCAACAATGCCCTCCGGTAGGAGTTTGCCATTCTCCTAGTATTCTCAAATAAAGTGCATTTGGTTACCTATCCGCTAACACAAATGGGCGTCAATCGCCAATAGATCTATTCACTATATTCGCGTTCACTCGCAAGTGATTAATGGTTCATGATATGAGGGACTTTCGGTGGCAATAGTAAGTAACTTAAGCAATAGCAATCGGTGATCGCATACGAGATAGTACTTGTGTTCAAGTTTGTAGCAAACGTATAAAGTGTGATTATGAACTCATAGTAGAATGTAAAAGCTTTAGAGTACTTGTGAAAGTAAAAACGAGTAGTTAAGCATGTATCTCCCCCAAAACAGTTTAAAAGCAAGTAAAGGTAGGGGTCATGAACTCACAGTAATATGTAAAAGTATAAAGTACTTTTGAATGTAAATGAAAATAGTTGAGCATGTATCTCCCCCAAAACATTCAAAATAAGGAAAAGAGGGGCTATGACTCACCTCGATGTTACAGTAGTCTGGATGGAAAACAAATTAAGTAATGTGAATAAACTTCTCCGACTTGTGACCTGAGTTAGTATGTCATGTTTTCAGTATTCGAGTTCAAGTTTATGAAATGTTAATGCTTTATCGATAATTAGGTAACATGAAGTCTCTTCAAAAATTAACAATACTTATCTTACTTATCTTTATGGCTCGAATGATTGTTAATAAATTTTTATCAAAATCCAAGTTGTTAAATATTTTATGTTTCCAAAATGTTATAATTTACAATTTTAAATATTTACGCTTTTACCCTCGTACTTTCAAAATGACACTTTAAACCCTCAACTATGGGTTATTGACAAAATCAGCCCTTATATAATTAACTTCACGAAATTACATTTTAGTCCAAAAGAAACTTTATCTTACAAAATTACAATTTTTATGCTTGAAATTTTATAAGAAAATTCACTTGTTTTGGCATAAATGGACAAAAGTGCGGTGAATAAAAACGAGGCCTTAATAGGTTTTACTACGTTCTTGTTTCTTTCAAGAGTTTGTCCGGTGGTCTTTCTAGTGGTTCAAACTAGAGGTCCTAAGCTCTTACGGTTTGGTCGCAATGATTATCCAAAGTAGGGGTTATGTGCTTTTGTTGTTTTGGGCGATAACGGGGCTAAAGAGAGTAGTTTTACACGAGGCAAGCTAGTGTCTCTACATCGCATTTGACCCTTCAAACACTATGCTGTAAGCTCTTCTAAATGGTATAAGTCTCATGTCCTAGTTCTCTTTGATTAGAAAGATACAAGTCCACAAACACGGCCACGTTGACCACGACGGGTTTTATGAAAATTTCGAGTTTAACCCATAAAGCTCTATATCTTTTGCATCCAACCTTGTGAAATATTGTTTTACCCATTTCTAATGTTTCTAAGATAGTTCCTACTTAATTTTATCAAAAATCCCATATTTTCCCAAATATTTGTTGTAAAAGCTTTTGGTGTTTACGACTTTGGCCAAAATGAAAGATTGGTTTTAAGCGTGGCGACTAGGCTTTTCAACCGGGTTATAGGGCGTTCTAGAGTGTCCTAGGTGGTGTTTACAACGGTGCTTTGGTTAGCCTTAATACCTTTAGCACCAAATAGATAGATCTTGGGGCAAGTTAGGGGTGTTGGGCGTTTTGTAAGATATACCTAACAATTGTTGGGATTTTTATTAAATTCGCTTCGTTTTGCGTTTTCTAGACCCGTGCTCCTGAGTTTTTGAAGAAAACGTCGTTCGGACAACTTTCGTGTTTTAACTTTTTCATGAAACGGACCAGAAATGCCTCGTTTGCGTGCCGAGTGTTCTGTCCACGAAAGTTCGGACGGTTTATTTGCAACTTGTTTAGACCATAACTTTTGACTCGTATACTCGTTTTAAGTGATTCAAATTGCCACGTTTTCCTTGTAAAATCCTTTTTAACCACATGCAACTGATATTAAAGGTGATAATGATATTGAGTGAGTTTAATGGACTTACTTAATGGTTAATTTTATAGTTTCTCTCTTGCCAATATCACAAAACAAAAGGCTATTATGCATATGCTCATTTTACGAAAGTTTACATGAACCATGTTCCATCTTTTAATTTTTACATGATATGAGTTTATTACCCTAAGTGAGTGATAGTAAATGTGTAAAAAAAAATGGTTAAAGAAAAGAGTTGGAACACTTACAAGTTGTGAGTTGCCTAAACCAGAAAATGCGCCTAAAGGCTGCTAATGATCTTCAAGGTAGTTCCACCCTTCTAAGCTCTAGATTAACCTTTCCTTACACTACTTAGGGTCAAATTTCAGTATGTTTGGTGAGTATGGGAAATGTTTATGGTGCGTGTGATGTGTGAGGAGTATGGTATAGTGTGTGTGATGGATGAGACACAAAGAGTGAGGGGGGCGTTATATATAGGGAAGGAGATGCATGGACTTACAAGGTGCTAGGTCACCATGTCATGGAAGAAATGAGACATAGTGAGGTGTTTGAAAACTTGCCATAAGCTTGATTTCTAGATCGAATGGATTGAAAGAGGACACACACATGATGATTACTTGTTAAACTTGTGTCCATTTAGTTTGAATGGTTAAAAAAAATACACATAGGCTTGGATTGCTAAATGTTGGAGATGAAGAAACAAGATGATGTGTTTATTTTTGGTGTAAGTAAATATTGGTGGTTAGGAGATTTACAAGTAGTGCTAGGTAACTAAAGTGTAACTAGTTTAGTTCATTTTTAACCATGGTAAATGTGGAGGGGCGTTGGCATTGAAGGGTTGTACCTAGGCCTTAGTGAGTTGTACCTAGAGTGTAGAGATGTAGTATACTTACTTAGGTTTGTAATTTTACTTTAGATAATTACTAGTTTAACTTAGGTAAATGATATATTTAACATATATGCATAAAATACTTGTACCACAAGCATTGGAGAGTTGTACATTAGGTTTGAAAATTTAGGAAAGTCAATTTTAAGGGTTGTGCAATATAGGTTTGTATCATGTGCTTTAAGGTAGGTACATTGAGGTTTATAATGTGATTTTATGTAAACCTTAAACTTTATGCATTAAGGACTTGTACTTATGCTTGAAAGACTTGTACATTAGTATTTTGAAAATATATCATGTACATAAAATCATAGAGTTGTATATTAGGGCTTGTAACGGGATTAAAGTATAGCTAGTTTCCGTGCTTTAATGACTTGTACTCTAGGTATAAAATGTTGTACTTTAGCATTTATGAAAACAAACGTAGTTATAATAAATTAGGGTTTCTTGTAACTCAAATAAATGGTTAACGTTTAACTTGAAAGTTTGATAATTGTGCGTTAACGTAATAACGTCTGATGACAAATTGAAAACCTTTATACTTGACGTAATAAGAATGTTTATTATGTATATGAGTTACGTCACATTAGTTAGTTGTCGTGATCAAATAAGTGGATATCGTTTTTAAAAAAATTGGACGAAAAATGCATAAGTATTCTTTCATTAGAATATTATATTAGTTTAATAAGAGGTGAAATTTACGGTGGTTACAGATTTCCTCAATCGTGATTTCTTTCGGAGGAGTGAAGGTAATGGATCTTCATTAAGCAATTGCTCAAGATAAAGAATATCTCCTCGAATCATAAACACCGTCAATTCGGTGGAATTGATTCATCGATAACAAGAAATTCATCGATCTCTTCGGAAGGAAGTCACCTCCTCAAGCGGGTGAGAGAGGGGAAGAGTCGGCAATGATAGGTTGAGAAGATGTGGTGGAATCTCCACTCACGAATTATGAAGATAACCAAGAAACTCTTGAGTACTCCTCGAAACAATATCAATTAAATCGACTCGATTAAGCGATTCGATATCATAATTTGAGGAGTACCTCGAAGTTTGATCAAGGTTAAAGGTAACAGCTTCATTACCCACACGTAAAGTGATTTCTTGCTCAAATACATCAATAAGAGCACGGCCCGTTCTCGGAATCCTCGTCCAACAATGAGAGGAACCCGATGATCGGCATCGAAATCAACAACCACAAAGTCGGTTGGAAAATGGAACTTTCCTACTTTCACGAATACATCCTCGGCGATGCCAAGAGGACGCGATATAGAAACGATCGCAAGCTCAAGAGTCATGCGGTAGGAATAAGTTCCGGAAGAAAGTTTCTTCCACATGAATAAGGCATCAGTTGATGCTTGCACCAAGATCGGCAAGGGCAAAGCATTCAATCATCCCAAGAAAACACAAGGAATAAGAAATTTTCCGGGATCTCCTACTTCTCGGGAAGCTTCTTTATGAAACAGTGGCGGTTCTCGTTCAAAGGAGTTTAGCCATTTCAAACGACTTTTCCTTATTGCTCAACATGTGTTTGAGAGTTGATGCAAACTTGGGCATCAACATGATAGCATCCATAAAGCTTATGTCAAAATGAAGTTCTTGGAAAATTTGAAAGAATTTTCCATTTGATGACTAGCTTTTTCGAGCTTTGCTCATGTAAGCGTGAGGGGTAAGGAATAGAAGTTTTGGATTTAGGGTTACCAAGCGGAGGTTCAAAAACAACTCGGGTTTGGTATTGGGTTCGGGACAACACGAGGATGGACATTCTTTGGTACTTCCGTTATTAGTAGGAAGTTCCTTGTCCTTTGTCTCCTCGGGTTCACTTTCTACTACCTTCGGGAGAAGAAGAAGAGGTGGTAGGAATAGCGGGTCCGACATATGAAGCACCACTTACGGTTGTGATCGCCTTTGCATCGCCCCTTGGATTAGCGATCGTGTTGCTAGGTAAAGTACATGAGCCGGGTCGATCATTTAAAGACTTCTTAATGTCGAAATCGGGTGACCAACAACCGATTCATTTCCTCTTGGGATTTCATGAATTGTTTCAATAACTCATCGAGATGATGGTCAGTTGGAACAATGGATTGAGTTTGCACAAGAAAATTAAGCCTCTATTGTTATAATTAGGGCCTTGATTACGAAAATTTCCTTGATTATTGGCATGAAAATACCACAGGTTGAAATTTCACGACACAGGTTTCTATTGAAATTTCCTTGATGTTGGAAATTTTGATTTTGATTTTGAAAACCGTTGTTTTGGTAAAATTACCTTGGTTTTGAAAACCTTGGTTTGGTCTATTTTGATTTTGATTACGGTTTGATTGAAACCGGAGGTCGAGGTAGTGGTTAGGGCGGTGGTTGGGTCTATAGGAGCACGATATTGGTTGCCTCCTTGATTAGAAATCCCGCCCACAACATTAGCTTCAAAGGGTTACCATCGGTGGCCATACAGATTATAATAAGCATGGGGCCACCACAAGTAACACGACTTCCACTTTCTTAACTTCGGGAGGTGAAGTTTGTGGAAAAAGACTTTCTTTTGGTTGGAAGAACCAAAGCTTGAATGGCTTCGTGAGTTTATCAATCTTAGCATCGGTGCTAGATGACTCACAGGCGATGAAGAAGAAGGACCAACAACGACTTGGGAAACAACCGCTTGCTTGTGCGGTCGGACTTTAGACTTGTTTTCGATGATCGCTAAAGCTTCTTTGTGCAGTTTGCTTAGGAAATTTCCTCCGGCGGAGGAATTGAGAGAATCTTGATCAGTTGACTCACTCCATTATAGAAAGTATCGAGTTGCATCAACTCGGAGAAACCGTGGTGAGGACATTTGAAGCAATTCCTTAAAACGATCCCACGATTCATTGAAGGATTCATCAAACTTTTGGGTGAACTTGATGATTTCATTTTAAGACTCGTGGTTTTGGAAGGTGGATAAAATTCATTCACAAATTTCTTCACGGATCTTCCCATGTCTCAATTGGTGAGGGGTTGTTTTCAAGCCAAATCCGGCTTGCCCTCAAGAGAAAATGGGAACATAAAACTTAACACATCGGTAGGGACATTCTTGTATTTGATGGTAGATGCAATCTTGTTAAACCATCGAATATGAGCATGAGGATCATCCGCTCAAAACCATAGAATTGATTTGAGGTTACAAGATTGATAACCGGTTTGAGTTCAAAATTTTCACCACGATGGCTGGTACAACGATAACATCTCCATACCCGTCGATGGGTGCACGGAGAAGCTCGCACATAGGCGTTCTTCCGCCATGATAGCGGAAGTAGTGTGGCGGTCCGGATCTCGAATCCGGTGATGGAAGCGAAAAGTCTCTTGACACGCCTTCTTGGAATCTTGACAAACTCACGAAATGGGCTCACGGATCTAGAAGGCGAGTGCGCATACACTAGAGTTAACTCTAGGAAATCTCGAGTTAAGGAGAGGAATGGGAATTATGAAGATATTTATAAAAATGGGGTGAGAAGAATCTTTATGGGTTTTACGGTTCGACAAGTAGATATCACAACAAATCCAATTAAAACAAGATCGAGGCAAAACAACAGTGAACTTAACCAATAATCACAAGATGAATGGCTTCTTTGAAAAAGGTACACCAATCACAAGGACACATAGGCAAGTTTTAAATCTTTGGTTCGGGAACTTATTATGGTCGTACCCCAGTTAGGTAGTACCTTGCCTTGGTTTGCGGTGGTAATCTTTTATGTTGTTATTTATTAAAGAAAACGACAAATCTTTTGTATTTTTATTTTTGATATATATATAGAAACAAAAGAAAAATATTTTTGTGTTTTATACGTTTTCTTTTGTTTTTGGGTTTTGGATTTTTATAAGAGAATGGATATATATATATATATATATATAGATATAAATGGATGGTATGAACAAAGAGTGAGTATTCAAACCACTAATACGCTAAGCGGAAGATAATCGGCCTGACTCACGGCGTGGCGTAAAAATTTGATCGATCTTTGAGCAATCGAGTTTTCTCACATGGTGACCACTTGTGAATGGCCAACCGTAAGAAACTTAAAACAGCTCGAACACCAATGCAATGAAGATCAGGGGAGTATAGTGTTTCCACGGGTCGTTATGTCCCAGTGAGCTATGCAATGGATCACCAAGCGTATAGTGATCGAGAAATTTGAGCAGAAAAAGGTTTGTGATTATTATAACTAAAAAAGCAAACAAATTACGAGGCTTAAATGCAAATTAAAGAAAATTAAAAGATAAAAATATTAAATAAACGCTATCACTATTTGCAAAATGATGTTTTTGATTTAATGTTTTTATAAAACTTAATTTAAAAACTACGTAACGTACAAATAAAAATGTGAAACTTACACAATATTAATCCTAAAAATATGGAAATGATATTTTACAAACCTAATGATAAAAGAAAATTTTTAGAAAAGAAAATTATTTTATAACTAATTATCTAATTATTATTAATTAAAACTATTTTAACTATTTAATAATAGCCTAAAATACAAGAAAATATGAATTAAAGCTAGAAAAATAAAATTTTGACTTGGAAAATCTAAAATATCAAAAGAGAATTTTCAAAACTAAATTTATATTTTTACGATTATTTTGGATTTTTATGAATTAAAACTATTTAAAACTACTTAAATTGCTTAAAAATACAATTTAACTAAGAAAAATCTAGAAAAATATTTTTTTGACTTTTTATATTGATCTTAACTTAAGAAAAATGAAAACTTATTTTTTGGAGACTTTTCTGAATTAATTGGATTAAAAGCTATTTAAAAAGTGCTAAAAATTGATTTAAATGCAGAAAAATAGCAAACAGGCTTGGAAAATTATGAAAATTTCAGAAAAAGTCTAAAATATTATTCTAAAGCTGAGAAAAATATAAAAACAGGTGCTTGTGTACAAGAAAATGAAACTGCTATGCCAAGTGCTTTTAAATAAGCACTTTGAATAAGCCAAAGACCACAAAAAGCCACCAACCGATTCTGAAGTTCTAACATGCTACAATAACCCAAATGCAACTAAAACAACAAGCCATAACCTTTGAATTTCAAGATTAACAGATTTGATGTCTTTGAGCTTATTGTGCAAAACAGTTTAAGGTACTACTTTGATGATTAAAAATAAGCACTTAGATAAGCTTGAACTAAAACCAAGTTGGAGTCCTAAAGTAGACACTGGGTGAGACCTTGTAAACCAAATTCCGGACCTTGGAAAGCTCTTATGAGCTCTATGCAATCTCTGCAAAAGCGAGAAAACTCGGTTTATCTTTGAGTTTTAATGAGGCAACTAAGACCCAAAAGACAAGCTAGTTTGGAGCTTTTAAAAATTGCAAAATCTACTAAAATGGTAATAAAATTAAGACCAAGCTGAAGTTTTTAAAACACCAAGTTCCACTAGATTTGACCCAGAAATGAAACAATTAAAATCCTCTCGGTTGAGCTCGAATCCATTTTCGGTTTTTGACTTTTGAGACAATTTGGAAATTTTGACTTTTTTTAACTTTGAATCCAATTTATGGACAGGTTATGATGTTTATGGATGAAATGAGGCTAATACAAGCTTTTTCTAAGAATTCCAAACACAAAACAAGACTTTGCTTTTCAAAAATCACAACAATGAGTTAAAGACAGATGAGAAGGATTTTGACTTTAAGTGTTTTGCAGACACAAAATGAGACTGATATGAGTATATTAGAGCTAAACAAACTTAAAGCAACAATGTTTAACCACGCATATACCTAAAAGGCAGATAGTGCGATGATCCAAACACCCTTAAATACAACGATATGCAAATGGCCTACACTAACTACTAATCCGACATGTAATTTTGATCAAACTAAGTTTACTTAACCTAATTACACCTTAATTATGAGTTAAATCCAATCTAGACTACAAGAACAAGTTATGCAATAACTATTGAAAATAACTTACAACTTGTCCCAGCCACTATGGCTTGCCATCATTGAAACCAGAACCACTAGTCTATAAAAACCAACCCAAATAACTATAAATCAACCCAATTCCAGCTCTGCATCACCCATTTTCATTTCCTTCTCAATTTTTGCCCCCAGTTTGACTTATGTTGACCAAGGTCCAAAGTAGCTTAAAAATTTAATACAGGCTTACAAAAAGCTATGATAAGCTTGCATAAGCTTATTTGAGCTTGTAAATAAGCTGCTAGAGGTTTGAGCATGAGAATTTGAAACTCAAATTTGTAACAGTGACCATGAAATAAGAGAGCTTAATACAAACTTAAATTGATACTTGTAAAGACTTGCAATACACTTAAATAAGTTAACTTGGTACAATGTAACTTTGTTAGGTCACAAGTTTTACAACACAAGCTTATAAGAGAAGAGATAAGGCGGATGAACAAGTATCAAACACACACACACACAATATAGTATACGGTTATGCGTAGAGAGCATGTGAAAGAAATAACTTGAACAACCAACCTTCAAATGAAGGTTATTACAATGTATATATAGGCAAGGAGCTAGGGCAACACTCCTCTCCTTCCCTATTCCTTATTGGGCTTGGGCCTCGACATGGGCCTTCTACATAATTGGACCTTAAACAAACATAAAGGCGAAATAAAGCTACCTATTACATATGAAATATAAATACTTGAAATCTTGTTTAGGAGTGATTCCAACAATCTCCCCTCAGTATATATGAATGTAAGCGGTGAAAGCGTTGATGTAATAGTAGCGGTGGCGTCTTCGACATTCTTCTTTCTTGTGAGAGGAATTGTCTTGATTCGAACAATCTCCCGGTGTAGAGATCGTTATCTTTGGCGATTATGCTTTAGCGTCATCATTGACTTTGTTCTTTGATCATTGTTCTTAGTGATGAAAGTGATAGTATGTTGTTATGCGCATCGATGCGCCTCAGTGCCTTGTTGCTCGGTGTCTCTATGTCATTCTTCAACATGCTCACATGCTCTTTGGCGGTGAAAATCAATCTTGATGAAGTTCTTTAAGTCTTAAACTTTGTAGATTCTTTGGTTTGACTAAGAATCATTACGCGATTGTGTTGCTTTTGAGTAGAACTTCCATTAGTGATGATGTTGGCGTGAGCATGAGAAGAATCGACACGATCATCCCACTCCAGACTTCCATAAGAAGAAAACATTTCAAGCGGTTAGTAATAAGCGGTTTCCGGCACTTACAAGTTAGAACTTGAGGTGTTATGACATAGTGTGAAACACAACTCTAATTCTCACAAAGGCCGTTCTGACTGAGTCCCACAAGTGAGATAACACGATGTGCAAAGTACATCTCTGATTCGAGATAGTCATTGAGGTACACCAAGCATCACCTCTGACTGTAGACCGTATGAGACACACTCCGCGTAATCCACGGGGAGTTACCGAGCGACTTCTTTGTCGGGCATTTGATGTTGACCTGGCGGGAGTTTCCATTCAATCACGAGGATCACGGTGTGAACCTCTCATAAATGTTCTCGACAGTTGCTAAGATGCATGAAGGACTCGATATGAACCATTGAATCATGAAGATCTTATTTGTTGATCAACAAGTGATTAAATGTCAAGTGTTCCTAAGAGATCTTTTGATGAATCTCGTGGCTCTAGACTCAACAGTGCGTTTGGTTTTCTGGCGAAGACTAGGGAGAGGGTCTCCTTTTTCAATACCGGTGATCTCTAAGAGAAAGCCGGTGGTTTATGTAGGGTTCCTGTGAGAATGAATCAAGCTTGTTGAGAGAAACTTGAGTGGCTAAGAAGGTTTAGTGCATGCGTCCTTTGGGTCCATGGCGACTTTTAATCTTCAATACCGGTGTCACTAAGTGACAACCGGTAGTATATGAATTGAACCCGTTATGCGCCCTAAGTTGAATAATGGGAGGGCTATTTCTTTTCACCCTTTACTTTACATTTCTTTTGATTCTTCAACTCCTTCTTTCTCCGATTCTCATTTCTCCTTTTACAATCATTCCTAAGGACTTCTAACACTAACTAATGGTAGTGTCCTTGGGTAGATCCCTCCGACTCTGGCGGATCATAGGACAGTTATTCTAACCTTAGTCACCTTATAACTCCATGACTAACCTATGTTTGCCATTATAACCCTTTGTAAGTAAACAATATCTCTCAAAGGGTTTGTAAATGAAAACATGTTTGAACCACGGTGAGAGATAAGTTTTGCATAAATACTCCCCTCCACATGTGCTTAATAGTTTTATGGTTAAATGCACGGTGAGGAAAAGCCACTTTTATGAATTGATCCACTAAAGATAGACAATCTCCGCGAGACACGGTTCGTTGAATAGTTAAAGAGTTACATTGTCGGTTTTAGGTGACAACTAGCTCTAATAACTACCTTGAAGGTGTAGACAAACCTCGAAAGGTTGTCATACCGTCGAGTTCATGTCTATCAAGAGCTTCTCGAATGGTACCTTCTACTAAGACAAGTCCTTTGCGAGACACGTTTACATCACTAGCGAACTAGCTTGAAATTATTACCCGTCGGGACAAGTCTTTTCGAGTTACAAAGCAGTTTAGTACCGTCGATTCGTTGGTTAAGTCGATGTACACAGATTCATTTGCATTGACACAACATATTTCTTATCACACAATTTTCTCCCCTCAAAATGGCATATAAGATGTTATTTTTGAAACATTTTGAGAATAAATATGACCATTTTGAGTGTTGCGGGAAGAGTGACCCTTGTGAACAATTTGTGAACAAAGTTTTCATCAAATACTCCCCTCGACTAGTGATATAAGCGGTTGAGGTTTTGAAATCATATGGGAAGTACTTGTCTTTTGAGCAAAACCTTGAAAAGTAAAAGGTTTGATAGGTTTTACTCAAAATAAAAGCTTCGCTCCTTTTATAAGGATTGTGGCGGCGTACCACGGGGTCCTTTCTTGACAATTACGGGTTGTACAACTTTGTTATGTGTGCACAAGCCATTCACATATATAATCATACATCCAAAATTATATGAAGGAAACCAATTAAGGGGTACCGGGAAGTGCGGTGATATTCCAGTGCGCACGGGCGTTGAAAGCCGATGATGTTTCTCTGAGTCGACCACCAACATAGCTCTCCGATCGTGCAGGCGGTCCCTTACGAACAACCGTTCATCAATCAAGGTGATGATCGTCTCACATCCCTCCTTTCACGAGAATTCCAGCGCTTAGGATTCCCAATTTTATTGCGTATATCCTTCAATCGTATGCCAATCCATCCTAACCATCTTCAAGGTATGATCCCGAATTTGTGGAGCTCACTACGCCATTAAGCAGTTCTGCGAAGTTCACTGCGGTAAACAATGCGAAAGGTTTCTTTGATGGCGTAAGTTGTTTGAGTGGTTGATGTCGGGAAGGTCAAGGCGTGGTGGAGTGAAGTTTACGTTTACGATATGATTCAACGACCATCGGATATCTTCGACCGTTCTTTGATCACAATCGTCTAATGAAGATGAGAAGCGACTTGATAAATTCACGTTGAACTTGATCGAGAAGCTGTCTCATACGACCACATGCTTTGGCAAGATACATGTCTTGATGTCGTTGAGGACAAGTTCTCAAAGTCGACTTCGGAGAATCCATAGTCTGTTCATCTTGTCGTTTGACTATGATATTCTTTAAGAATGTGTAGTCCCACTTAGACTTGAGATCAATGTGTTTGATGGCCACGATGTCCTTGAGCTAAACAACTTCATGTTGAGACTTTTGAACCAGCGACTTGGTAGTAGATTCTTGACGTTCGGGCCAATGATGAATCCCATACAATGCATCTTGGTCATATGCTTGCGTTGTCGAGAAAACAAGTGGGTTGCGTTCCTCGATAGCTATCGATTAGAGTAAATGGTGCGGGGAATGGAAGAGTCAATGATGTAGTGTATTTTCTCGAACCATCGCCACCATGGAGAAGAAATTCAGGTCTTTGTTGAAGAAATATCGGAAGGAATCCTTGGTTCGTCTGCTTGGCCAATGGTTGGTAGAGGTTTAGTCGATCGGTGTAGTATGGAGGGTTGTCCCTTTGTGTGAAGTCAATGTTTGCTTCGGATTGAGCCAATCCATGTTGTTAGACATAGCTCGGCGATGTTCTCAAGATGATATTCGACCTCGAGGGCACTTTCGAGCTGTCTTTCCATAGTTGAAAGGCTTCATTCTTGATTCGCTTCAATTGATTCGTCATTTTCTTCATGGAACTTTTCTTGCAGCGATTTTGCATGCTCCAATGTTGAACCATCTACCAATTCTTGGCCTTCATCGGGGTAGGGAGTTTGATTGACAAGTGTGGAGAACCATTCAAACTCTTGGTTTTATCGTCATCTAGCCATGATCGACTCGGGTGAGTCGTCTGTTTATTCTTTTGGAAGGCTTTGATGATGAAGTGGTTTACGCACTTGTTTGGGTGAGGTGGGTTGTTGTTGGGGCTCGAGGACCTCTTCATCGTCACCACCCGTGTACTCAAAGTAGTCACTGTTTTATGAGTCGGGGTGGTAACTCGGAATCGTCCAGGGTTTTCGGTTGAAGAGCGAGTAGGAGACCTTTGTTGAGTAGGGGTCCATTGGGAGGAGGAGGCATCGAAGAGATTCACGGGCCCCTTACGGCGTTTAGGTGCGAGTCTTTATCCTTATCCTTATCTTCATCGTCTTGGGACGTTTGACTTTACGCTTCAAATCTACAAGCTTCTTGAAGTTGGTAGTCTAGCAATGCTTGATCTGCTTTTGCTTATTGATGTTGAGCATTGCGGATCGTGGCGACATTTGTCACAAGCTTGGCTACCAATTCATTATTCGAGAACACGACCGAATCGGTCGGATTGATTGTGACGGTTAGGCGTTGATCGAATAGTTTGTTTGGCGATGCGCATGATTTGGATAAAGTTGTCTAGTGAATAACTCCTTTGTGACTTTAGGAGCGTATTCGAAGGTACTTTTAGTGTAGCCTTGATCATTTCGTTCAGTTCCTCGGCGGTGTTGTTGCATGAATTCTGAACAAATTTCCTTTCCTTTTGCATCTTTTCATTCTCGTCATACGAGATCTTGTATGTGATCGACAAAGAAATTGACTTCTTGTTGAGCACGTCTTTCTTTCGACTTGTTTGTGACTTTGGTAATCCGTTCATGAGCTTGAAATCCAAGATTTAGGTGGTTTCTTCACGATTTGGATGATGATCGGTTGACTTTGTTGATGGTGGTGGTGATGAATGAGATGAAGAGTCGATGATGAGGAGACATGAGGAGACTTCATGTCCTTAGGAGTTCGATGGTTTTCTCCTTTGAATGAGTTGGGTTGTCTAGAAGAAACTTTGAGTAATCATCCTCGTCATCCTTAGACTTTTCTTTCTCGGTTTCGGTTTCTCAAAATCATACTCAATAGTGTCTTCAATAGGCTTTTGTTGTTGCACAAGAGGGTGGCACCGACTCCCTTATCGGGTTGATTAACGCATCGGGAGATGGTTTAGAGTGAAGCGACACCACTTGAGCCTCGGGGCCACCCATTTGATCTTTAGCAAATTCAGTGACCTTTTGAGTGTGTCGGACATTGTGAAACCTTTTCTGTATGATTTATCCAATTGCTCTTCTTCATCTTGAGCTTTCATCACGAGGTACAAGTCGCGATGAGTCTTCTCTTTTCCTTTAATAGTTTGAGGACTTGGAGGTTTTGAGTCTTGAGGATCTTCATCCTTTGCGGTTTGAGAGAATGTGATCTCTTCATACGTATCGGTATCCTCGAGAATCCTCATCCACGAGTTGTCTTTGTGGTTCAAGTGAAAGGATCGGAGTGGCTTCAGAGAAGGAACTTTCTTCTTAGGAGTGGGTTTCCTCTTTGGAATGGGTTTCTTCTTAGGAACATTCCTTTGACTATCTGTCTTGGTGACACTTCACTGCACTTCCTTTTACGGTTCTCCTTACGGTGTACGGAAGATTTTTCATCGAGGTGACCAACTTTGCCTTGTTTGGCGCTTCGGATATCTCTTATGCGTTTGAGCTTTCGACATCTTGATTAGAAGAAATCGGCGACCTGACACCTTGTTTCTTTGTAGCGTTTCCTTGATTCTTACGGATAGAATAGGTTCCGTCAACATGTCGTGATTGTTGGGGTCATTGAGCCTCTTGGGATGTCGGGATGAAGTCAAGTGCTCTTTGGATCAACAGTTTGGTATATCGATGTAGGAATCTTTGAGCCAAGTTTGTTGAGAAATGACATCATGTCATCCCAAATCGAGCTTCAATAGCGATGTGTTTCTGTTGTGAAGGCCCAAAATATTTGCGATTCTATGAGCTTAGGATGCTCATAGCATTTGTCACGACCGAAGCAGACTTGGTGATGATCATGTAGAGTGTTCTCCATGGTTGAGGAATACTCTTAAGCTCTACTAGAGAGTGCTTGTTGATTACTCCTGTAGCCTCGTCATAACCGATATCGATTAAGAATTGGAGAGTGAGCTCTTGATGGGTGAGGCATATAGTTTGGTTGGATCGACTTGAGGAATTAAGAAACGACCCTTAAGTCTGCGGTGTAATGATGACTTGTTTGTGATTGAGTCACCTTCACGTGATTTGTCCTTTGACCCTTTCCATAGTGTTCGAGCTGTTGGATGTAGATCTCGGGGCGATTCGCGAGTTAGTAAGCATGTTACGATATGGATGAGTCCTCGAATATCAATAGCAATGAGACATGAAGATTGAGCAAGTGAGGGTGTCAAAGTCAACACGGAGGTTATTCTTTCCTATCTTCATTGGATAGCCATGAGGATAGATATCGACAATGGAGAGAACTTGGTGCATCCACATTCATTTGTTCGACCATGTCGTGATGCGAAATAACATTAGCCAAAAGAACCAACATATCGAAAGACATAATGTTAGTCAACGAAGGTCTTATTGTCTAGTTATTGAATGTACGGTGTCAATGATTATTCTGAGTCCTAAGTCACTTGTATGTTCAATAGTTCAATGATATCGTGAAATGTTTTGTGAGTTAGTTAACTTTAAGTTTTAAAGTTTATGTTATCACTTATTGTTCACAATATATCAGACGATTAAAGTTTATTAGTGACATTTTTGGATTCGTGATGATATGATTAGTTTATTTACAAGTTTGTACACGTAACAATTCATCATGAAAGTCAATCCAGGGATAAGCGTAGTTTTGGCAAAGTTATGCGTGAGCGGAATGATATATGCTTAGGCGTAAACTTACGCGTAGAATCCTATCTTCTGCGTGAAATGTTACAGCGTGGAAATGGAGTCCTTATGCGTGGAGCTTATGCGTGAGCATATATTTATCCTACGGCGTAAGGCTACTCGTGAAGTTGACCTTAAGCGTGGGGTCATTGTTCGCATATCCTTCACGAGGATCGCGTGGTCCATTGTAGAACCTTAGCGTAGAAGCTACGCGTGGGACAAGTCTTCGCGTAACAATCTCTGGCGTGGGTAATCCTTATCGTAGATAATCAAATGACCTTGATTACGAATTATAAGTGTAGCAATCACGAAATAAATCCATCAAATCATCAATATTAACACATACATTCGGTTTATCAATAGAACATGGCACAAACATATGTTACACGATTATGCGTAGAATTGCATGCGCGTGAGACTAAACCCTAGATCTCTGGCGTATGGAATCTAACCATGGATTATGCACCAAACTTTTACGGTAGCTCTAAGATGTTGTATGAGCATATATACCAAGTTATAACATCTAACTCATGGTGAATCAAAAATACCCAAACTTATGAACCTTAAACCCTAATTTCAAAATCTGAATTAATCGGTGTATACGGGTAGTTATAAAGCAAGGATAAGATTAATTCAACATCATATGAACATAACCCGACAATATTTAGACCAAAAACACTTCACATTTAGAAGAACCCAAATCCGCATAAACCCTAAGTTTCAAAATCAATCAATTTATGTTTACGTGTAAGATTTGAGGATAAAGATATCATCATTGATGCTAAAGGCACGTTTTGAAACAATCTTTTAACCAAAAACACACACACATGATTATGTGATCATACGCTTATCGTAGATCACAAAATCACTCGTAACACACATTTTAGCCGTTGGTTTGCGTGATATTAAAACCCTTAGCTTAAAACTATGTTTGGATCATTAAAACACTTACAATTTGATGATCGAACAACGGTTTCTTGAATGAATCTTAGCGTAGATGAGATTAGGTTTAGTAATAAATGTGAGTGAAAGATTTAGGTGGAGAGGTGTTTTATTAAAGTTAACTTTAAACTTTTGGCGGTTTAGTCCCTCCACTTTGCCTTTTTCAAACCAAGCCTTTTAACTTCCATTTAGGTTACCAAACAAAGATTTTTGAGAAAGAATCATGACGACACTCCCCTCGACTTGAGAAAATAGTGAAAGGTTTTTAATTAAAGTCAGAGGTGTCTTTGAACAGAAATTTACCACCATTTGTAAAGAATCAACGAGATGTGATAACATGCAAGTACAGATGTTTTGAAGCAGTTAATGGATTATTTTCTCCCCTCGACACTTGATCGGAAAAATCTTGAATTTTGAAAGATTAAAGTGTTGTGGAAAAATATGTACTTGCCATGTTGATAGGAAGATAGATTAGGAGAATATTTTGTTGTTTTATAGGATTTTATATTTTTGTATTTTGTTTTGAAAAGTTTATTTACAAAAGATGTTTTGGTGTTCGACATGTTTTTAAAATTGTTTTAAGAGGTCATCCGGTTCCTCTTGAGTCAAACACCTCATACCAATTCGGTGGACCAACTCATTAAACCTAGCGGGAGGCAAGGCTTTGGTGGCGGATCGCCATTGGTATTCGATACCCATAAGTATAATTCAGCGGTACCACATTCCACATGGTCCTTGATGAAATGATAGCGTGGATCGATGTGCTTTGATTTGAGTCTTGAGCGAGGTTGCGAGATTGCAATGGCACTCCGATTGTCATGATACATCGGGATTACATCAAATACGTAACCATAGTCTTTGAGTTGTGTTCTCATCCAAATGACTTGAGCACAACATGCGGACATGGCTACATATTACTGCTTGGTTGATGTGATGTACAATCACTTCTTAGATTGCCAAGACACCGGTTTATCACGAGAAATTGTAGAGCTCTGAAGTACTTTTCCTTGAGTCTAAGCATCCTGCGTGATCGGTCTGAAAAAGCTATTAGTTGAAAACGAGAATCCCGGATACGGATCCCAATTAATGGTTCCCTTTATGTATCGGAGGATTCTTTTAGCCTCGAGAGGTGAGTTTCGGTTAGTCGCGACGATAGCGGGAGCATAGATACGGCAAAGACAATATCAGTCGCTGGTATTAGATACATGAGGGACCCAATAATACTTGGTATTTGGTAGGGTCCACTAATTTCCATGTAAATCGACATCTAACTTCTTTGTATGAGTCATTGGTGTGGCATAAGTATCACGGTTTTCATTCCAAATTTGTTTAACAATTCAAGGGCATATTTGGGTGACTCGAAAAAATACCACGGGGTGATTGATGAACTTGCGGTCCTAGAAAGAGCGTAAGTTCACCCATCATGGACATTTCAAAATTTTTCTTCATGAGTTTTGCAAAAGCGATTGAAAACTTTTATGTGTTGACCCAAAATGATGTCATCCACGTAAATTTGAACAATTAAGATGTGTGCCCGTGATATTGTATGAAAAGAGTTGGGTCAACCGAGCCTTTGGTGAAATTATTGGCAATGAGGAAAGATGATAGCTTATCGTACCATGCAGGGGCTTGTTTGAGACCATAAAGAGCTTTGTTCGGTTTGTAGACATGGTTGGGGAACTCGGGATCAACGAATCCATCGGTTGGTGACATAGACCGTTTCTTTAAGTTGTCCATTTAAAGCGCCGTTTGACATCCATCGATGAACCGTCATGTTCATGTGAGCATGACGCAAGAAATATCGAAACGACCTCAAGGCGAACAGCAGAGCAAAAGATTCTTCAAAGTCTATCCCCTCTTCACGGCGATAACCCTTAGCAACTAGGCGTGACTTGTTTGGATGGCGTTCCTTGACATCAATTTGTTTTCCAAATCCATTTGAGACCAATGGCGTAGACCCTGTTGGTCTTTCAACCGATTCCCATACTTCAAGGCGTTTGAATTGGTTAAGTTCTTCTGCATGGATTCAATCCGGTTGTCTTTTGTCATTGCGTCTTTAATGTTTTAGGCTCAGTTAGCGGGCGGTGAGTGCATAAATGCAATGTTCACCGTCGAGTGAAGGCGTTGTCTCGTAACTCTTGGTTGATTCGGGTTGCCAATAATGTTAGCGGAGGATGGTCTTTTGTCCATCTATGTGTAGAGGTTGATGTTGATATACATTGTGCGGATTACGTGGATTCAAATGGTTTGTTGAAGATTCCGCAACATCAGTGCGGCGATCTCATTAAAGCGGGTTGAAGAACGCATTTGGATCAAAATCTGCGGTGGGGTACTTCATTCGAATATCATCATTTGGTTCATCATTGTTGGAGCGGTGTGTTCAAGCTGTTGTGTTGGAGTCAATTGGTGTAGGTGCATCTTCAGCGATGGTTGTTGTAGCGGTGTATCGGTATAGGAATATTATCGGGTTGTGCGGTGAAGCAGCGGATACACGAGAACACGTTCATCAATATCATCACGAGCGGAGGAGCAAATAACCTTTCCATTTGTTGTGAGTTAGGCGGGGCTTTCTTGGTGATGATGGGGTTGAGGAAATTTAAGCGGTTGTGTCGGGTTCTAAGTTGTTATACTCGAAGCCATTTCCGTGAGTTCATCGAAATGAGCATGAATCGTTTCCATTACCTCCTTGATACGACGATTCAGTTCGAAACCTTTTGAATTGTCACGATATCAATAAAGACTCCAATATCGACTTTTGCTTTGAGCTTTCCAAAATCATCACGATCATTATTCGGATAGCAAAGGGATCCAAATACATGAAAGTGTTTGAGGTTCGGTTTGTAGTTGTGGACAAGCTCAAAGGTGTTTTGTTGTGGCGTTTGTGATCATAGAGCGGTTTTGAGTATAGCATGCGATGAATCGACACGCCCATAAGTGTCTGGAAGTTTAGCATTGATTAACATTGTTCTTGCGACTTCCACTAACGTTCGGTTTAGTCTTTCAACAACTCCGTTTTGTTCGGTGTCCGTGCAATAGATGTTTGATCTTTGAATTCCCACTTTCTCATAAAATTCACGAAGGGTTTTGTTAACAAATTCGGTTCCTTTATGCATCCGAATAATTACGGCGGTGTTGCGGGCTGAACACATATCTTTGTGAGAAGGTGATGATCATTTGTGGAGCTTGGTCTTTGCTACGAAGAAAATAGACCCAAGTCCATCGTGAGTAGTCATCAACAATTACTAAAATGTAGCGTTTGCCGTTGATCGTTTGCACACGCGCATCGGACCACACAAATCCATGTGAAGAAGATGAAGCACATCTTGAGGCGTGTTCCATCTTTGAAGGAAAATGAGCACGAGTGCTTTTCCCTTGTTCACATCTTGAGCAAAGGTGATCTTTTGAATCTGGAATCGTGGGAGTCCTTCAACTAGTTTGTGTCGAGCAAGGTTGGTGATGGTTTGAAAGTTTAGATGTGAGAGCAGCGGTGCCATAGCGAGGATTTTGTAGATGTTGCCTTTGAAAGTAGCGGATGGGAGAGGAAGCAACCATGTCTTGCATAGAGATAGTGTAGAGGCTGGAATTACGCGAGCCGGACATAAGATCGTTTCCTTGTAGATCACGAATGAAACAAGTTTTCTCCTGAAAGCAACCTCCAAATCTCCATCACAAAATTGACCTCTTGAAAGCAGTTGTGACCGAGGCCTTCCACATAGTAAACCTGCGATTTCGATGTTCCCATTAATATAATCTCCGTAGCCCATGATGGGCTGCGAGTGATCGTTCGAATCGGCGGTGCCAATGAACTTTGCAATAAAGTTTGATAACGATTTGAGATTGCTGTCATGTGTCGGGAACATCCGCTATCAACAATCGAGAGAATGATCATATCACTGCATTACACAGGGCGACACGGATGGAATAGAAGTAGATGTGGAACCCAAAATGTGAGAGGGTTCGAAGCGGATATATTGACATACACATTTATAATTTTAGGCATCCATTTAAATCCTAGTGTGTTATATATCCATTTTGCCATCTATAACTACTCTTTGCTTTAGTCTTAGTGAAAACACTAGGTGGTACTCTATTCTTAGGAGGTGTGGCGGGAGCTCTTTGTGATAGCAATGGTTGCCTTAGAATCTCTGAAGGTGGTTTACCAAGCACGGACTTAGAATGATTAGTGGGCCTAGAGGTATTCCGATTCTTAGGATTCCGTAATTTAGAGATTATGGCTTTAGCAACACATTTGTCATGACAATCGAATTGAGACTCTTTTGACATATATCACAAGGTGCATCGGGCCGAATATCAAAGGTACTCAGCGGTTTAGCATTCGTTACATCACTATTTCTATTACATTTGCGGACGCAACATCTATAGTGGAAGTAACTCGAGTTTTATTGATTCCTAGGGTGTTCTTCTACTTTAGCATTCCTTATTGATCTTTTCTTAGGTGCAACTTCCTATTCTTCGTTTGAGTGCTCTAGGGCTGTGAAGTGCGGACGTTTGGAAAAGATGCAACTATTCTGTTTGATGAGGGAAACACATTAGCAACTTGTGATTTTGCAGTGGGAATTCTAGGTTCACGATTACTGAGTGTGTCTGGTGCTAATCTCTTAATCACATTAGGCGGTAGTAGTTCATACTTTCCTAACATTTCCCGTAACATAGAGATGGTGTGAATCAGATCTTGATTTTCAGAACGAAGATTACCAGCAAAATTCATGACTTCTCTAGTGTGAGCAAGATAGTGATCAAGTTCGTTTGATGCTTCATCTCGAGTCTTTTTGAGTAAATCAAATATGACACCATATTCCTGTTTAACTTTTGAAAGTTCTTGTTCATATTTTGAGATTTGACTTTTCAAAGACACGTTTTGATCATCTAGTTGCTCAATTTTAGGATCAGAAGATTTTGCACTCAATTGAGCGATTTTCTTTTGAAAACTAAGTTGATGGTTGTGAATATCTTTTTCACACCAATGAAGGCGACGTTTTGCATTGTTAATTTCCGTGTGTGTCGTTTATTTTCGACTTTTAAAGACTCGATCTGAAGCACTTTATCGGTGTTCTCATGATTACAACAGTTTCAACAATATCGGCGAGATATGATCGGATGCATATGGCAGCGAATAGAGTAGCACAACATTATGGATATCGGCCTGATAACATCTTCCAAGAGTCGATCAACATCTTTTCTCAACAGTTTCTTTTGCGTTTTGTGTTAGTAATAGATGTTTACATTTTCTCGGCGTTTTCATTATCCCAAGTTCCTTATGAAAATCCTTTTCCGAGCAATTGCACAACTTTTCAAGTTTTAACATTAGGTAAAGATTTTTACGAAAAATGTCTCTTTGTTCGCGCGCGAGGCGATTGAAAATGTTCAACTTTTATTTGGATCGATATTCTATCTCATGTTGTAAAATTTTGAGGTCGACCATGAAAATGTCAAAATATCGAAGAATTTTTCGATTTTCGGGTTGTGAGTTTACTTCGCTAATGGAAGGTAAAGGACCATAAGTTTGTGCAAAACATTTTGGGATTAACAATAGAAGACTCGAGTGTTTGATGATAACCCTTGGTGTGTTTGAAGAATCCGTTGGTGTGTGAAAGTGACCGCTTTTTATAATTAAAGGTTTGTTGTAAACAACGTTTTTAATTTGGATCGACTCTCGTCTTACGCATCTAATTCCTCTTGTGATGGTATTCAACAACACTCATGACATATTATCAATTTTGTATTGTGCTTTGAAACTTGAGTTGGTTTGAATGTTTTTAGTGAAAGCTTAGGTTTATGTCGATAGATTTTTCCATATCCATTTGGATTGGGTTTTAAGGTAAACTTTTCAATAGTATTCTTGATTCACCATGTTTGTAAACAACCGTTTTAAACTCTTTAATTTTGTTTTGCAAACCGAAATTTACGCAAGAAGGTCATCTACCGATTCGTTGAATGCTTTTTGTATCACGGAGCTGTTTTGACAATTTAACAACTCGACCTTAGCTTTTGATGTTCCAAGGTGAGGCGTTAAGTTGCTTTTATGTTCATGTTTGATTGTTCTATTTCGGACAACAAAGCATTCTTCAGAGGCTAGATCACGCATCTGTCTCTCTAAATATTTTTCGTTTTGATGAGATTTTGCAAAGCGGCTTCAAAACCTTTTCCTGAGTTTTCTTGAGTTTTGAAAAAGTTGAGTTGCATTTGTAAACATTCGAAATCCTTTGTTATGATGCATTTTACTTTTTAAGGGCTGATTTAATGCATAACATTCCTCCATTTTGATTTTATGGTCTTGAATTAACCGAGCAAAATCCGGATGAGGCAACAGATCATCTTGTTCAACGTGAGTCTCAACATGATCATTCGAAGATCCTCGAAATGCGACCACGGAGTCAATTTGATTATCAAGGAAACCATGAGGTCATCTTGATCGTCAAATGTAACTCTGAGGTTAACGAAAATCGTCGAGAGGAAGATGTAGAAGACTCATTTTGAGCGATCGATCCGTGCGGATTCGAGATATTGGCGGAGATATTAGTTCGAGATATGATGATGGTTTGTTGGTGCACACGAGACAAGCCATCGATGTCATCTACGGGCTGAATCACTCATGTGCGACTCATGCATATTAGCCATCAACATAACGGTTGCATTAGCTTGCAAGTCCTCCATATCATCATCAGTGCGCATACGCCATAAAGCTCTGTTCTTTATGCGTAAGAGATCCACCGACTTCATCCTTAAGAGCGAAAGTAAGGCCTCTTTGAAATAAGCACGCCCTAGTCCTTGGCTTTGGGCATGCATTAGCCAGTGTCCCTTTTCATTGCGGTTGTAGCATCTAAGACCATTTAACCGATTACGAGCATTTCCTGTTCCACCACTTGAGCTCATTGTTATTCCTACCTGACATTAAACCCTTGACCACCGCTCATCGGCGACCATAATCACGATTACGAACTTCAACCGTCCATTGTTCTAGCGACTTGAGTCCGTGTGTTAGATGAGGAGCGAATCGATTGTTGGATTTGTTGGTGTATGACCAAAAGCATTAGCAATCATCACAAATCCTTGTTGCAATGCTTGAATGGATCGATTTCCTCGGTAGCTTCAACGACATATGCTTGAGCATTGTTCTTGTATGGGACCAATTGATTTTGTTGAGGTTGAGGTTGTTCTTTGTGAAGGTGTGTTGGAAGCGGTGGTTGAGTTCTTTGGTTGAGAGGATAATTACATTGAGCATACAAGGCAAGTTGTTGATTGTCCGGTTGTATTGTTTAGCAATTTGAGCACGGAGAATCCTTTCGATCAACTTCCTTTTCATGAGGCTTCAAGTAATCGTACAACAATCCATAAGTAGAATGATGCATGTTCTTCGGCAGCGGAGAAAAATGACATACTTCTCCCATTCGGGACCAAGACTACTCGGGAACTTAGTATTCACTTGCAATTCTTGGCATGATGATGTTGTGTTTATCCAAATCATTGATGATATCTGAAAATCGATGATGATAGGATTCTAGTGTCTCTCGAGGTTCAATCATGAAGTGTTCATAAGCCAAGTAAATTTTGGATTCCAAATCCTCTGATTGAGTCTGAGATCCTTCCATAAGAAGGCGAATATGATCCCACATTTTTGTGCGGTCTTTTGAGCATCAACACTACGAAGAATTGGGTTTGGTAATCCTAAAAGGATGTATTCCATTGCAAGTTCATCGACTTCATAGTGTAGAAGTTACGTAGGATTTAAATGCAAACAGATAGCAATGTTGGTTTGTTCATCTCTTGGTGGAGCAGTTGGATCTCCGGGTATAGTGACGATGGGCATCTCAAATGGACCTTCAAGATAACCTTCTTTAAGAACTTTCCATGTGGCTTCTTGGATCACGAACCTAAAGAACCTAATCACCCATTGATCGTAGTTTCACAGGTGAGCATTGGAGGTCTATCAGTGATCGACTTCATGAATTGATTGTTGGTGCTTAAAGCTTCACACATCTTAGCAAACCAAGTGGGTTCCTTCATAGTGGTCCGTGATGGATGTTGATTGAAATCGGTTGTGTAGGGTTGAACTTGAATGCTTGGTTGTGGTTGAACCATTTGTGGTTGTGGAATTGCACCAAGTTGTGGAGTATGTTGCTGATTAAATTGTTGTTGATAAATGGCTTGTTGTTGATTCCATTGTTGATGTTGTGGAGTTAATTGTTGTTGTTGTTGATGATTATAAGTGTGAGGGAAATAGTTAGAGTATGGTGGTTGAGACATGATTATAAACTTGTGTAGTAAGAATGGATCTTTGTAGTCGAATGAACCTTTGTTGATGAAGTATCCTTAGGCGTAGAAATGAGAAGAACCAAGTAGCACTTATGCGTAAAAACACCAAAAGTTACGCGTAACAAGAATAGTTCTGCGTGGGATTTAGCTTCTGGCGTGGCGGGAAAAAAACTAAAGTTCTGTAAGCGATGAAGTTAGGCGTGAAAGTTAGGCGTGGGATTACCTTGTCGTGGGACTAAGTCTCTGGCGTAAGATGAATCTTAAGCGTAAGATTTTCTCTGCGTAAGCTTTATGCTAAGCGTAAGATTGAGGTTTTATCCCAAGTGATCTTTACACTTCACGGTGCAAAAGATATCCAAAGTCGACGTATTTTCGGACTTATCCAAGTAAGAAAACACGGAATAAACCCGAAAATTGAAGATCAAACCAAGGATAAAGTTATGCGTAGAATTAGGGTTTTGAAGCGTAGTTCTACTCGTAACTGATTCTATCAAATGTGTTTCTAAACCGGTTTTGTGTGTTGAAATAGCTTCAATAACACCAAAATAACACAAAAGTGTGAAATTTGATGATCCAAAGCACTTAAAGCAGTTCTGCGTGGGATAACACTTGCGTGCAAAAACAAGCTTAAAAACAAGGAAAAACACGTAAAGTTCCAAACTTTTGCCAAAAACCAATAGTTTAACACCTAATAACGTTGAAAGTACAAGAATCTTGGATAAAAAGTGTAAAAATCGGTTTTAAGCGAACCAAAGATGATGTTATCTTTACTGCGTAAGACCCAAACCAAAACTTCAAAACAAGCGAGTACACCCAACTATTTGGCGATTGATACCTTTGTTAGGTCACAAGTTTTACAACACAAGCTTATAAGAGAAGAGATAAAGGCGGATGAACAAGTATCAAACACACACACACAATATAGTATCACGGTTATCGTAGAGAGCATGTGAAAGAAATAACTTGAACAACCAACCTTCAAATGAAGGTTATTACAATGTATATATATAGGCAAGGAGCTAGAGCTTGGGCAACACTCCTCTCCTTCCTATTCCTTATTGAGCTTGGGCCTCGACTATGGGCCTTCACATAAGCATGGACCTTAAACAAACATAAAGGCGAATAAAGCTACCTATTACATATGAAATATAAATACTTGAAATCTTTTGTTTGAGGAGTGATTCCAACATTTTCGGTATTTTGATGCATTTACGAGCATTTTTAAGCGTTTTGCGATTGATTTGACTAAAATGATGAGTATTTACACTCATCGAGACGATATGTCACTATTGTCAACCAAACAAAGACTTACATCAAGTGAACTTTGATCAACTCAACGATTTTACGAAACAAAACCAAAATGAAGTGAATGAAGTCGGGCAAGAAAGATTAGCAAGAATCATGATCCATTGGCACTCATTGCAAAGACTCGAACTCCGGTGAATACACAACAACAAGCTTCATCATCTTCCACTAACAACAACTTGCATCAATACATTCCACAACAACAAAACTGTTATCCTCAACAACAAACCTATCCACGAACAACAACATTACGGGAACAAGGAATCAACGATCTTGAAATGGAACCGAAGAAGCTTTGTTACAAGTATTTTCTTTATTGGGAAAAGCATTGAGTCGCTATTCCACACCAACTAACAACAACCAAAGTTTCATCAAACACTAATATGAGACAAGTTGCAGTAGGGTGTGAATATGGGTCATCAAGGACAAATGGTTGGAGTTATTGGGAATCGGCGAGGATATACTCTTGGATTTCATGGTGTCGGTAGGTTCCGAATCGAGGAGTGTCGAGATGGGTCGGAATGTTGGGAATAAGCGGTGGGTAATTAGAATGGGAATATTGCGGCTCAGGTCATTAGGAATTATGGAAATGTGAATCGAGGTGTCGGGTTAAGTGTTATAGCATCGAGGATTGGGTCACATGGCGAGAATTGTCCTACTAAGCCGAACAAGAAGGCTGGCGACTATCTTGAAAGCTATGTTGTTAGCACGAAGAGCGAAGCAAATTACATAAATTTTAAACAAGAAATTCCTTGAAATTCTTAAAATGGAAATAATCTTGGAATTTGCCACAATATTCGGATAAAACAAACAAATTTTCTAACCAGTAAATAGCGTTTCATAATTAAATAATGGAACTAGTTTAAATTTTATCCTCAAGTTCAAACCAATGATTTTAAAAAACCAATTTTTCAAATTTAAACGAAATTTTCAAGAAGATCCATATGAAAGAAATTAAATCAAAAAATGATAAATAAACAAAAAAAAAATAGAAATTTGTAAAAATAGAACAATTACCATTACTTTTCAAACAAAAGAGAATGCAAATTTAAAATTTTTACAACCTTTTCGAAACAAAACAAATTTCAAAATAATTCAAAAGTTGTTGAGATTTCCTTAAAAGGAAAATGTTGGTTTAAAAAAAGTGATAACATATTTACAAATCTTAAATTGACAAGGAATAAGAACAAACCAATTAAACAATCAACCAAAATTTGAAATTTTTAAAATAAAGTCTTTTCCAAAACAATTGTAAAAAAATAAATCGGAACTAAACCTTTGAACAAATTTTTAAATGAAATGTTAACCTAACAAAGCAATAAGTTTAAATGTGAAATAAATTTTGAAATGAAAGATACAATATTTTCAAAATATTATTGAAAAATAAAGAAATTGGACTAAATTTAATAATAAAAAGATTAAAAGATAGAAAGCAATGACTTTAAACATAAACGTAAAAATAATTTGAAGCAAATTTTGAAATTAAGACTTAAATGACTAGAAAGCAAATTTAAGCTACGTGAAGTCAAAGGAAATGATTATCCAAATTGTTAAAGCTTGCCTTAATAAAAAACGGTTTAAAACCAAAGATTCTCCTTTTAAAGAAAAATCTACATTACTACATGCATGAACAAAGTATTTGAAGACCAAGAACTATGAAACAAATTCAATAAATGTTTGGAATTCCAGTTCTAAAACCTTTTCAAAGCAATCAGATAAACAATCACTAAATGCAAAATTTTTAAAGGAATAGTTGATTAAAAAAAGTTTACAACAGAATTAGTTATAATAACTTACATAACATAGAAAACGTATAGTTTAAAGACTAAGTCCTTAGAGAAATTGAAACACTCAGATAACTTGTGATCAAGATGCTTTCACTTTAAACAATAAATGCAAGAAAAGTAAATCGCTTTAATTACTTAAATGGAGTAGGAAGACTATGTTCACTGATTAAGAATAATGTTAATGAACATGTGATAAGATTAATGTTACTTAAGGATACATAACGGTTAGACTTTCAAAGAATTTAAAAGTAATATGTTTGTACATAGGGAATGGATGTATTGAAAATCGTCCAACCAATGTAACGTTCAAATGTTATCATTTAACCTAAAAGTACTTCAAATGATCATTTGGTAGCAACTATCGAGTTGTTAACGGTTCAAGATATTTTGACGTTTCAACAAGATCAATGATCAATGTTTAATCATGCCTCGTTGATGGTATGTATCATACATTTGGGTAGGACTTCTAGCTATTTGATCACTGGTACTTGTAATGTTGGAAAATTTTAAATCGGATCGATAGCGATTTAGAGTCTTTTAAAAAATGCATGTTACGGAACTTGTATTGAGTCGATCCTTGAAATATGTAAAGCTTGATCAACAAATCAATTCAATGTAATATGGCTCATACTAGGAAAACTTCGGTTATGGACATAGAAGGTACATACTTTCGAAATCTGACATCAAATTAACTCAACAATTTCAAAACTTCAAATACCAAGATCAAGTTGGAACAAGGATCAAGACATCATTGCAACAAAGGAAGCAAAAGCATATACCAACGACTATGGACCAAGGTTTAAGGCATTAGTGGACACATGATTGTAGCAATTAATGGAAATAATAAAGAAAGTCTAATTCAAAGCAAACAGTCACATGATATTAAGAGATTAATAGTTCAACTAGCAGAGATCATCAAGAACCGTATGAAATCACATGATTCTTGATCACATCCGGTCCTTTTCAAGTTGTTGCCATTTTGGATCACCTTCGAGATATTCATATCATTATTCATGATCCAGTGTTCCATCTTCTTAGCCCGGACCTCATACTCATCATCCATCAAATAAGGAAACACAACATCATCCTTTTTATTATCAAATTGACCATTTAAAAGTGTGACCAATCACGACCAATAACAAATCTCAATAGCAAAGCGAAAACCCTCCAAGCTAAATGAGACCAAAGACAAAAATACAAAAGCCCGTATACTTGATGAGAATCAATATGTGCTCAAGAGACAATTAAATGTGATATCGGTAGGGATGCACGTGATCGGAAGAACCAATAAATGAATGTGCACTAACTTCTCACCTTCTCGTTTGACCAAATAATTCACATAAACAATGTATGATCAATTCATGTCCCACGTGATATCAATACCAATCACATACGAATAATGAAATAGCCCCACGTTAGTCAATCAATTCGAATGACCAATGAAATTACGATTGACCAATAAAAATAATCCCAAATAGTTACCACGTGAACCTCAAAGAGTACATCGGTAGGAATAAAGTATCATAGCCATGTGATTAGTAGAAACAAGAAAACTCGACCAATAATAACGACCCACGAGACCGGTAGGGACATCACTTAGCCCAAAAAAATATCCCATGTGATCACGACGAATCGAGAACAAGAATACGAATTACGCATCAATTTATGATGTGAGAAAAAATGAGCCCACAACAAATGCGTATGTCAAAGTGATCCAATGCATCCCATCAATTTTAATATTCAAATGACCAACATAACGTGGGACCATATAATTATCAATTTAAATAAGCGATGCATGCAATTTGATCCCACGTGAATACCTTATAACAAATCGGATCGTCTCGCCTCTTTTGTTTTCCAATCTGCGCAAGCGATGAATTAGGGTATAAACCTAATTAGAGAAAATCTTATAAACCCTAGATCGAGAGTCACGAGGCTCGATACCAATTGTAAAATCAAGATCCGACTCAACTAGGGTATAAAATAACAATGATTGATAATGCACGTGGAATAATAATAAACACAATCAAAGTTACCAACAAGGTTTTCTCATAAAACAATGATCCTCGGATCTCTATTTCTTTCTGGAATGTTTTCTCCAAAGATTTTCAATACAAAAACACCGTTCCTTTTATACACAAGGAACCCTAAATAGACAATAATATAAAATAAATGCATATCACTACCTAAAATAGCTCATGCAAATCCTAATAAACTATATAATATGCGAATAACTATCTCATGAAACAAACTATCGCTAATATTACTTGAACAGATCTCTTCTTGTGAGAATCCATGTACTTATTGATTCCTTGACATTATTTTCAGTGAATTCCTACTTTGCGAAATTCCCAACAATGGCTATTATGGATGATTTGGAAGACCTCGAGGAACTCAATGCAACCGCATCTTCATGGCAAATCTTGAGGAGACTAAGTACGACAGATTCGACGCACCTCCTGTCTATGACGCCAACGCAGATGTCGAGGTACCAATCAGCGATCCATGCTATAACAATGTCATATTTGATGTGTTTACTCATGACGAACAACGATACGTGGCATCGGTACCTACTTATGATACATACTGGACAATCCGAGTTGTAGCAATACTAACTCGGAGACTCAAACGTGGATCCTAGTGGGCGTGTGGCACAAAATCTGACCGATGAAGAAACACGTGCTTATTTTGAATCATTAATCAACAAGCGTGGCATTGAAATTGAGAAAGTTAGAGCGGTCAATCGCGAAGTTAAGGCGCGAATGCTAAATTGACCGGCCGAGCTTGAGAGTTACAAGGAGAACGCAAAAGCCTTTGAATTTCATAAAACAAAGAATCGAGAACTAGAAATTGGTTATCGAAATTTGGTTTCTAAAGAACAACTTTTGCAAATCAAGTATAACACACTTGATGTGAATTTGAACTTAAAAATTAAATCTTTAAACAAGGAAATTTCTTATTTAAATAACCAACTTTCTAAACAAAAAGAAATGTTTTCTAATCTTGAAAAGAGAAGAATCGGTTGATAGCGATTTTTCAAAGCAGAAGATTCTCTTCTTGATGAAATTCTTGATAAAAATGAGAAAATCAAATCTTTGGACAATTTGCTTCTTACAACGGGTCATTCGGATAAAACAAACAAAATGCTTTCTAACCAAGTAAATCAGCGTTTTCATACTTCACATAAAATGGCACTTAGTAACGACCCTTCTTCGTTCCTCAAGAAAGCTCATAAATTTAGAATGTGTTAAAAAATGAAATGTTTTAGATAAACCCATTATTGTTCGTGATTCTCTTGAAGCGTTAGAACTATCACGAGGAGAGTAGATCAAAATGAAACAAAAGAATTCGAAATCAAACCAATTGATTATAACAAATGGAACAAAATTAACGGAATTACTTTTGTTAATCAAATAGAAAAGTCAAAGTTCTCCATCACACCAAGTGTTTCAAACAAAGAGTCAACACTGTTTCAAAATCTGTTTCAAAACCGGGTTGTTGTATCAAATTCTCTTCGAACATTGAACAAATGTCTTCAAAGCAGTCCTTTTAACACAAGTGATGCGAAGTATTTTAGAAAATGTGAAAACTAGAACTGTGGATCTTCAAGACCTTTGTTAAAACTAAAACCAATATTACAACAAACATCCGGTTTAATAGTTTTGATAATGAAAATAAAAGTACTTTGAAACTCAAATTACCCCTCAATTTGAATGCCATCGGTGCAAGGGTAATTCATTTTGAACAAGCATTTTGAAAGAAACGGTGACTTTGTCAAGAACCATAAATCCACAGTAAAGCAAGCTAATGAAAGTGTTGAACACATCAAAGTTTTGGAAAATTTAAATGATTCTCTCTTGAAGATGTTCGACTCATCGATATTATGTCCATTATTTTGCAAACATATTACATTGAAGATCATGAAAGACTCGATCGAGACCTCAAATTGTTTTAAAATATGAAAAAGCTCTTGAAAAACTTAAAAAGAAAATGTGTCGATTTTAAACAACTTGATCGAAAAGCGAGGAATGCAAATATGACAAATTGTCGTATGAAGCGTGCCTACAATGACATGAAAGCGAAAAATGATCTTTTGAGGGCTCGGTGGAAAGTCAAAAGGAAAGGTAGTGGAAGCTGTGATTACAAAACCATTGACTAAGGAGAAAGCAAATGTTCCCAAACCGGTTTCCAAACCAAAAATATACATTTCTATGCCTCCTCCAAAAGTCAATGAGAAAAATGATTCATCAAAACAGTCACTCCACTTGCCTTGCCTAAACATAATGTTGATAAAGGAAAAGCGGTTATTGAGAAACCAAAAGTTTTAGCTCCGGCCTTTTTAAGATGAGTACCACTAATAAATGCCTCCACATCTAAAACATATGGAACAAAGCGACATAAGTTTAGAAAAGCACTCTAAAGAGACTAGGAAAGCCGAAACCACTTCTCTAGATAAAATGTGAATCCTAATGAGTGTGTCTTACCTTCTACGGGACTAGGAAGCACCTCTAGGAAGCAGAATAAAGCCTAAGAGCAATACAAGGAACAATAGAGTCTCGCTTGCCTCTAAGATTAGTCGCTTGAATAAAGAGAAGAAAGTAGAAGAACACCCTAGGAATTTACCGCTTTGTAATAAGAAAGACATTTCATCTGAATGTAATGAACATACGAAACTTGCTAAGTCTAATGAATGTGTTGAATCTCTTTGTTTAACTTGCAAGAAATCATCAACAAACAAACGAAATAAGACAATTTTTTTTTAAAGAAATATAAAATAAAGAAAGAATAAAAACAAACAAAACATGTAAAATATACCATCAAGCGATGTGAAACCAAGGCAGTTGTAGTGTCGTGAAACACTAAGCCTCCCTTAGGCTTATGAGGATCAACAGTTGCAAAAATGGTTAGAATACAAAAATACAACAATAAGCCTCCCTTAGGCTTATGCCTCCCTCAATCAATGCACGACAAAGACCATTGTTCTTGGGTACCTGACAATGAACCTTTCCTTTGAGTTTTCCAAGAATAACTTTGTTGAGGGCTTAACCGCATGAGCTACTCTTACTCCACCATGTGCCATATTCATATGAGATACATAAGGTTTATATGATGAAAATAAGAACTTGTAGGTATATAGGGCATAAGTCTAGCATTTTGTTCCACCAACCGGTAGTAATCGGTGAAGAATATCCTCCACTGTAGGGCGGGAAAGGCTTATTAAGCTGTCGGCATAAACAGATGCATACACCTTTGGCTTATCGGTAGGGCTGGTTTACCTGCTCTCATGTGCGACTTTGGGAACAAATAGAGGAATACTAGCAACATTAGTCCATGTGGGTCTAAAGGTCTTTTGGCCATAGGAAACACCCATGTTTTTCTCATGATAATCACAGTCTTTAATAAGATGGAGTTTACTACCACACACAAAACAAGATTTCTTCTTAAAAGACTTATTCTTAACACAACTTTGTTTATTACATTTAAACTTATCAGAAACAGAACTAGAAGCAAAATTGTGTTCAATAGAATAAGTAACTGGCTTTGTTTTGGGCTCATCAGCAGCTACTTTGGACTTGGGTGTGATCATAGGTGTATGCCTAGATGAGTCAGACTTTTCACTTGAATCACATGAGGCATAGTCGGTGGACTTTAGGTCCGATGACTTGTCACTTTAGAACAAGAGACGAGTCATTAGTTTTGCTACTAAGGTCCGGCAAGTCACTTGACTTTTGCCATATAAATGGTGTGATCCATCAAAGTCAACTGTAATGGAAAGGTCAGCGAGCATAGGTATTCCCCAATAGATCCAGTCTGACATGCAAGTCACCTTCTTTACATAATTAGCTAAACCTCACGGTGTAGTTTCGCCCATCATATTTAGCTTGAACCTACATATTTTTGAAAGCCTAGACCTATCCTAGATGTCACAGTTGACTACCATAAATGTGACTAACTAACTTGTTTCCATTCAATAACCATTCTTTATGCCTAGCAATTTCCTCATCTAGTTTCTCTTTAAGCTCTTGATTTTCATAAACAAGATTAGCTTTTTCTTTTCAAGTCGTTTAAATCAATGTTAGCACAATCTAGATCAATTTGTAGCCCCTTTTTTTTCCTCATAAGCTATCGATTCTTTTGAAACCAAACTTTTTGTCTTTCTAATGTTTTTAAGGCCTGTTTATAAGCCTCAACTTCAACATAGCATTCATTATATTTAGGTTTCATTTCATCATAGGCTTCTTTTAGTTCATTATATCTCTCATTACAACCAAAAACACACGTATGTACCTGAGAGATGCCCATAAAAGCAATTTGAGGACTGGCAAATTCTTCAGCATAACCTTTAGTATAAGCTTCCTTGCTCATCTTCTTGAACTCAGCCTTTCCACCATACCTTTCTTTGAGTGCATTCCATATCGACTTGCATCATCCATATAACTAAAATCGCTACATGATCGTGAGGAATAGATTTAAGCAAGATAGTTCGGCCTTTGACTCTCTTTATGTACAATGAATGTTCATCCATGATTGTTGGAGGAAGAATAAAGATTTTCCATCTTGATCACATCCAGTCCTTTTCAAGTTGTTGCCATTTGGATCACCTTCCAGATATTCATATCATTATTCATGATCCAGTGTTCCATCTTCTTAGCCCAGACCTCATACTCATCATCCATCAAATAAGGAAACACAACATCATCCTTTTTATTATCAAATTCAGCCATTTAAAAAGTGTGACCAATCACGACCAATAACAAATCTCCAATAGCAAAGAAAACGAAAACCCTCCAAGCTAAATGAGACCAGCAGCAAAAATACAAAAGCCCCACGTATACTTCAGTAGAATCAATATGTGCTCAGCAGCAATTAAATGTGATATCAGTAGGGATGCACGTGATCAGAAGAACCAATAAATGAATGTGCACTAACTTCTCACCTTCTCGTTTGACCAAATAATTCACATAAACAATGTATGATCAATTCATGTCCCACACGTGATATCAATACCAATCACATACGAATAATGAAATAGCCCACGTTAGTCAATCAATTCGAATGACCAATGAAATTACGATTGACCAATAAAAATAATCCCAAATAGTTACCACGTGAACCTCAAAGAGTACATCGGTAGGAATAAAGTATCATAGCCACGTGATTAGTAGAAACAAGAAAACTCTCGACCAATAATAACGACCCACGAGACCAGCAGGACATCACTTAGCCCAAAAAAATATCCCATGTGATCACGACGAATCGAGAACAAGAATACGGAATTACGCATCAATTTATGATGTGAGAAAAAATGAGCCCCACAACAAATGCGTATATCAAAGTGATCCAATGTATCCCATCAATTTTAATAATCAAATGACCAACATCGTGGGACCATATAATTATCAATTTAAATAAGCGATGCATGCAATTTGATCCCACGTGAATACCTTATAACAAATCGGATCGTCTCACCGCCTTTTGTTTTCCAATCTGCATAAACGATGAATTAGGTATAAACCCTAATTAGAGAAAAATCTTATAAACCCTAGATCGAGAGCCACGAGGCTCTGATACCAATTGTAAAATCCAAGATCCGGACTCAACTAGGGTATAAAAATAACAATGATTGATAATGCACAGCGGAATAATAATAAACACAATCAAAGTTACCAACAAGGTTTTTCTCATAAAACAATGACCCTCTGGATCTCTATTTCTTTTTCCTGGAATGTTTTTCTCCAGTGATTTTCAATACAAAAGACACCAGTTCCTTTTATACACAAGGAACCCTAAATAGACAATAATATAAAATAAATGCATATCACTACCTAAAATAGCTCATGCAAATCCTAATAAACTATATAATATCTTGAATAACTATCTCCTGAGAAACAAATTATCGCTAATATTACTTGATGAAACTCTTCTTCAAACAGAATCCATGTACTTCTTTGATTCCTTGACATTATTTTCAAAGAATTCCTACTGCGAAATTCCCAACAATGGCTATTATGGATGATTTGGAAGACCTCGAGGAACTCAATGCAAACCGCATCTTCATGGCAAATCTTGAGGAGACTAAGTCGACATCGATTACGGCGCACTCTGTCTATGACGCCAACGCAGATCCGAGGTACCAATCAGCGATCCATACTATAACAATGTCATATTTGATGTGTTTACTCATGACGAACAACATTACGTGACATCGGTACCTACTTATGATACATACCGGACAATCCGAGTTGTAGCAATACTAACTTTGAGACTCCGGACGTGGATCCTAGTGGAGACCGTGGCACAAAATCTTGAGGCCGATGAAGAAACACGTGCTTATTTTGAATCATTAATCAACAAGCGTGGCATTGAAATTGAGAAAGTTAGAGCGGTCAATCGCGAAGTTAAGGCGCGAATGCTAAATTGACCACGAGCTTGAGAGTTACAAGGAGAACGAAAAGCCTTTGAATTTCATAAAACAAAGAATCGAATTAGAAATTGGTTATCGAAATTTGGTTTCTAAAGAACAACTTTTGCAAATCAAGTATAACACACTTGATGTGAATTTGAACTTAAAAATTAAATCTTTAAACAAGGAAATTTCGATTTAAATAACCAACTTTCTAAACAAAAGAAATGTTTTCTAATCTTGAAAAGAGAAGAAGCGATTGATAAGCGATTTTTCAAAGCGAGAAGATTCTCTTCTTGATGAAATTCTTGATAAAAATGAGAAAATCAAATCTTTGGACAATTTGCTTCTTACAATGGGTCATTCGGATAAAACAAACAAAATGCTTTCTAACCAAGTAAATTAGCGTTTTCATAATTCACATAAATGGCACTTGGTAATCGACCCTTCTTCGTTCCTCAAGAAAGCTCGAAAATCTCGAATGTGTTAAAAATGGAAATGTTTTAGATAAACCCATTATTGTTCGTGATTCTCTTGAAGCGTTAGAACTATCGAGGAGAGTAGATCAAAAATGAAACAAAAGAATTCGGAAATCAAACCAATTGATTATAACAAATGGAACAAAATTAACGGAATTACTTTTGTTAATCAAATAGAAAAGTCAAAGTTCTCCATCACACCAAGTGTTTCAAACAAAGAGTCAACACCTGTTTCAAAATCTGTTTCAAAACCAGTTGTTGTACCAAATTCTCTTTCGAACATTGAACAAATATCTTCAAACAGTCCTTTTAACACAAGTGATGCGAGAAGTATTTTAGAAAATGTGAAATCTAGAACTGTGGATCTTCAAGACACTGTTAAAACTAAAACCAATATTACAACAAACATCTGGTTTAATAGTTTTGATAATGAAAATAAAAGTACTTTGAAACTCAAATTGCCCTCAATTGAATGCCATCGGTGCAAGGGTAATTCATTTGAACAAGCATTTTTGAAAGAAACAATGACTTTGTCAAGAACCATAAATCCTGGTAAAGCAAGCTAATGAAAGTGTTGAACACATCAAAGTTTTGGAAAATTTAAATGATTCTCTCTTGAAGATGTTCGACTCATCGATATTATGTCCATTATTTTGCAAACATATTCTTGAAGATCATGAAAGACTCGGTCGAGACCTCCGAAATTGTTTTAAAATATGAAAAGCTCTTGAAAAACTTAAAAAGAAAATGTGTCGATTTTAAACAACTTGATCGAAAAAGCGAGGAATGCAAATATGACAAATTGTCGATGAGCGTGCCTACAATGACATGAAAGCGAAAAATGATCTTTTGAGGGCTCACCGGAAAGTCAAAAAGGAAAGGTAGTGGAAGCTGATTACAAAACCATTGACTAAGGAGAAAGCAAATGTTCCCAAACCGGTTTCTAAACCAAAATGTCTGCTTCTATGCCTCCTCCAAAAGTCAATGAGAAAATGATTCATCAAAACCAGTACTCCACTTGCCTTGCCTAAACATAATGTTGATAAAGGAAAAGCGGTTATTGAGAAACCAAAAGTTTTAGCTCTGGCCTTTTTAAGATGAGTACCACTAATGCGTGCGCCTCCACATCTAAAACATATGGAACAAACGACATAAGTTTAGAAAAGCACTCTAAAGAGACTAGAAAGCGAAACCACTTCTCTAGATAAAAATGTGAATCCTAATGAGTGTGTCTTACCTTCTACAGGACTAGGAAGCACCTCTAGGAGCAGCAGAATAAAGCCTAAGAGCAATACAAGGAACAATAGAGTCTCGCTTGCCTCTAAGATTAGTCGCTTGAATAAAGAGAAGAAAGTAGAAGAACACCCTAGGAATTTACCGCTTTGTAATAAGAAAGACATTTCATCTGAATGTAATGAACATACGAAACTTGCTAAGTCTAATGAATGTGTTGAATCTCTTTGTTTAACTTGCAAGAAATCTTCAACAAACAAACGAAATAAGACAATTTTTTTTTAAAGAAATATAAAATAAAGAAAGAATAAAACAAACAAAACATGTAAAATATACCATCAAGCGAAGGCGAAACCAAGACAAGTTGTAGTGTCGTGAAACACTAAGCCTCCCTTAGCTTATGAGGATCCAACAGCTGCAAAAATGGTTAGAATACAAAAATACAACAATAAGCCTCCCCTTAGGCTTATGCCTCCCCTCAATCAATGCACCTGACAAAGACCATTGTTCTTGGGTACCCACAATGAACCTTTCCTTTGAGTTTTCCAAGAATAACCTGTTGAGGGCTTAACCGCAGTAGCCACTCTTACTCCACCATGTGCCATATTCATATGAGATACATAAGGTTTATATGACTGAAAATAAGAACTTGTAGGTCTATAGGGCATAAGTCTAGCATTTTTGTTCCACCAACCAGTAGTAACTGGTGAAGAATATCCTCCACCAGAGGGAACTGGGAAAGGCCTATTAAGCCTGTCAGCATAAACAGATGCATACACCTTTGGCTTATCAGTAGGAACTGGTTTACCTGCTCTCACATGTGCAGCTTTGGGAACAAATAGAGGAATACTAGCAACATTAGTCCATGTGGGTCTAAAGGTCTTTTGGCCATAGGAAACACCCATGTTTTTCTCATGATAATCACAGTATTTAATAAGATGGAGTTTACTACCACACACAAAACAAGATTTCTTCTTAAAAGACTTATTCTTAACACAACTTTGTTTATTACATTTAAACTTATCGAAAGCAGTAACTAGAAGCAAAATTGTGTTCAATAGAATAAGTAACTGGCTTTGTTTTGGGCTCATCAGCAGCTACTTTGGACTTGGGTGTGATCATAGGTGTATGCCTAGATGAGTCAGACTTTTCACTTGAATCACATGAGGCATAGTCAGTGGACTTTAGGTCTGATGACTTGTCACTTTTAGAACAAGAGACAGAGTCATTAGTTTTGCTACTAAGGTCTGGCAAGTCACTTGACTTTTTGCCATATAAATGGTGTGATCCATCAAAGTCAACTGTAATGGAAAGGTCAACAGGCATAGGTATTCCCCTAATAGATCCAGGTACAGCATGCAAGTCACCTTCTTTTACATAATTAGCTAAACCTGCTGGTGTAGTTTTACGCCCATCATATTTAGCTTCAGAACCTACATATTTTTGAAAACCTAGACCTATCCTAGATGTCACAGATTGACTACCATAAATGTGACTAACTAACTTGTTTCCATTCAATAACCATTCTTTATGCCTAGCAATTTCCTCATCTAGTTTCTCTTTAAGCTCTTGATTTTCATAAACAAGATTAGCTTTTTCTTTTTCAGTGCGTTTTAAATCAATGTTAGCACAATCTAGATCAATTTGTAGCCCCCTTATTTTTTCCTCATAAGCTATCTGATTCTTTTGAAACCAAACTTTTTGTCTTTCTAATGTTTTTAAGGCCTGTTTATAAGCCTCAACTTCAACATAGCATTCATTATATTTAGGTTTCATTTCATCATAGGCTTCTTTTAGTTCATTATATCTCTCATTACAACCAAAAACACACGTATGTACGAGAGATGCCCATAAAAGCAATTTGAGGATGCAAATTCTTCAAAGATAACCTTTAGTATAAGCTTCCTTGCTCATCTTCTTGAACTCACCTTTCCACCATACCTTTCTTTGAGTGCATTCCATATCGACTTGCATCATCCATATAACGAAAATCGCTACATGATCGTGAGGAATAGATTTAAGCAAGATAGTTCGCCTTTGACTCTCTTTGTACAAAGAATGTGTTCATCCGCTAGTTGTTGGAGGAAGAATAAAGATTTTTCCATCTTGATCACATCCAGTCCTTTTCAAGTTGTTGCCATTTTGGATCACCTTCCAGATATTCATATCATTATTCATGATCCAGTGTTCCATCTTCTTAGCCCAGACCTCATACTCATCATCCATCAAATAAGGAAACACAACATCATCCTTTTTATTATCAAATTCAGCCATTTAAAAAGTGTGACCAATCACGACCAATAACAAATCTCCAATAGCAAAGAAAACGAAAACCCTCAAGCTAAATGAGACCAAGAAGAAAAATACAAAAGCCCCACGTATACTTCAGTAGAATCAATATGTGC
Organism: Chrysanthemum lavandulifolium; assembly: GCA_022545495.1. Taxonomy (NCBI): domain Eukaryota; kingdom Viridiplantae; phylum Streptophyta; class Magnoliopsida; order Asterales; family Asteraceae; genus Chrysanthemum; species Chrysanthemum lavandulifolium. The sequence goes on along the minus strand of CM040241.1, from coordinate 235,843,719 downwards.
TCAGCAGCAATTAAATGTGATATCAGTAGGGATGCACGTGATCAGAAGAACCAATAAATGAATGTGCACTAACTTCTCACCTTCTCGTTTGACCAAATAATTCACATAAACAATGTATGATCAATTCATGTCCCACACGTGATATCAATACCAATCACATACGAATAATGAAATAGCCCCACGTTAGTCAATCAATTCGAATGACCAATGAAATTACGATTGACCAATAAAAAATAATCCCAAATAGTTACCACGTGAACCTCAAAGAGTACATCGGTAGGAATAAAGTATCATAGCCACGTGATTAGTAGAAACAAGAAAACTACTGACCAATAATAACGACCCACGAGACCAGCAGGACATCACTTAGCCCAAAAAAAATATCCCATGTGATCACGACGAATCAGTAACAAGAATACGGAAATTACGCATCAATTTATGATGTGAGAAAAAAAATGAGCCCCACAACAAATGCGTATATCAAAGTGATCCAATGTATCCCATCAATTTAAATATTCGAATGACCAACATACGTAGGACCATATAATTATCAATTTAAATAAGCAGTGCATGCAATTTGATCCCACGTGAATACCTTATAACAAATCAGATCGTCTACTGCCTCTTTTGTTTTCCAATCTGCTGCAAACGATGAATTAGGGTATAAACCCTAATTAGAGAAAATCTTATAAACCCTAGATTGAGAGCCACGAGGCTCGATGCCAATGTAAAATCCAAGATCCGGACTCAACTAGGTATAAAAATAACAATGATTGATAATGCACAATGGAATAATAATAAACACAATCAAAGTTACCAACAAGGTTTTTCTCATAAAACAATGATCCTCTGGATCTCTATTTCTTTTTCCTGGAATGTTTTTCTCCAGTGATTTTCAATACAAAAACACCAGTTCCTTTTATACACAAGGAACCCTAAATAGACAATAATATAAAATAAATGCATATCACTACCTAAAATAGCTCATGCAAATCCTAATAAACTATATAATATGCGGAATAACTATCTCCGCAGAAACAAATTATGCGCTAATATTACTTCAAAGAAATTCTTCTTCATGAGAATCCATGTACTTCATTGATTCCTTCAAGATTATTTTCAGCAGAATTCCTACTTTGCGAAATTCCCAACAATGGCTATTATGGATGATTTGGAAGACCTCGAGGAACTCAATGCAACCGCATCTTCATGGCAAATCTTGAGGAGACTAAGTACGACACCCATTACGACGCACCTCCTGCCTATGACGCCAACGCAGATTCGAGGTACCAATCACCGATCCATGCTATAACAATGTCATATTTGATGTGTTTACTCATGACGAACAACATTCGTGACATCGGTACCTACTTATGATACATACCGACAATCCGAGTTGTAGCAATACTAACTTTGAGACTCCGACGTGGATCCTAGTGGAGACGTGGGCACAAAATCTTGAGACCGATGAAGAAACACGTGCTTATTTTGAATCATTAATCAACAATCGTGGCATTGAAATTGAGAAAGTTAGAACGGTCAATCGCGAAGTTAAGGCATGAATGCTAAATTGACCGAGCTTGAGAGTTACAAGGAGAACGCAAAAGCCTTTGAATTTCATAAAACAAAGAATCGAAATTAGAAATTGGTTATCGAAATTTGGTTTCTAAAGAACAACTTTTGCAAATCAAGTATAACACACTTGATGTGAATTTGAACTTAAAATTAAATCTTTAAACAAGGAAATTTCCGATTTAAATAACCAACTTTCTAAACAAAAGAAATGTTTTCTAATCTTGAAAAGAGAAGAAGCGATTGATAACGATTTTCAAAACGAGAAGATTCTTCTTGATGAAATTCTTGATAAAAATGAGAAAATCAAATCTTTGGACAATTTGCTTCTTACAACGGGTCATTCAGATAAAACAAACAAAATGCTTTCTAACCAAGTAAATTAGCGTTTTCATAATTCACATAAAATGGCACTTGGTAACGACCCTTCTTCGTTCCTCAAGAAAGCTCAGAAATCTCAGAATGTGTTAAAAAATGGAAATGTTTTAGATAAACCCATTATTGTTCGTGATTCTCTTGAAACGTTAGAACTATCTGAGGAGAGTAGATCAAAAATGAAACAAAAGAATTCGGAAATCAAACCAATTGATTATAACAAATGGAACAAAATTAACGGAATTACTTTTGTTAATCAAATAGAAAAGTCAAAGTTCTCCATCACACCAAGTGTTTCAAACAAAGAGTCAACACTGCTTTCAAAATCTGTTTCAAAACCGGTTGTTGTACCAAATTCTCTTCGAACATTGAACAAATGTCTTCAAACAGTCCTTTTAACACAAGTGATGCGAGAAGTATTTTAGAAAATGTGAAAACTAGAACTGTGGATCTTCAAGACATCTTTAAAACTAAAACCAATATTACAACAAACATCCGGTTTAATAGTTTTGATAATGAAAATAAAAGTACTTTGAAACTCAAATTGCCCCTCAATGAATGCCATCGGTGCAAGGGTAATCCATTTTGAACAAGCATTTTTGAAAAACAGTGACTTTGTCAAGAACCATAAATCCACGGTAAAGCAAGCTAATGAAAGTGTTGAACACATCAAAGTTTTGGAAAATTTAAATGATTCTCTCTTGAAGATGTTCGACTCATCGATATTATGTCCATTATTTTGCAAACATATTCGTTGAAGATCATGAAAGACTCCATCCGAGACCTCAAATTGTTTTAAAATATGAAAAGCTCTTGAAAAACTTAAAAAGAAAATGTGTCGATTTTAAACAACTTGATCAAAAACCGAGGAATGCAAATATGACAAATTGTCGATGAGCGTGCCTACAATGACATGAAAGCGAAAATGATCTTTTGAGGGCTCACCGGAAAGTCAAAAAGGAAAGGTAGTGGAAACTGTGATTACAAAACCATTGACTAAGGAGAAAGCAAATGTTCCCAAACCGGTTTCCAAACCAAAAATGTCTGTTTCTATGCCTCCTCCAAAAGTCAATGAGAAAAATGATTCATCAAAACCAGTCACTCCACCTGCCTTGCCTAAACATAATGTTGATAAAGGAAAAGCGGTTATTGAGAAACCAAAAGTTTTAGCTCCTGGCCTTTTTAAGATGAGTACCACTAATGCGTCTGCCTCCACATCTAAAACATATGGAACAAACGACATAAGTTTAGAAAAGCACTCTAAAGAGACTAGGAAAGCCGAAACCACTTCTCTAGATAAAAATGTGAATCCTAATGAGTGTGTCTTACCTTCTACAGGACTAGGAAGCACCTCTAGGAGCAGCAGAATAAAGCCTAAGAGCAATACAAGGAACAATAGAGTCTCGCTTGCCTCTAAGATTAGTCGCTTGAATAAAGAGAAGAAAGTAGAAGAACACCCTAGGAATTTACCGCTTTGTAATAAGAAAGACATTTCATCTGAATGTAATGAACATACAAAACTTGCTAAGTCTAATGAATGTGTTGAATCTCTTTGTTTAACTTGCAAGAAATCTTTAACTAATGTTCATGATGATTGTGTTTCTAAGAATGAGATTGTTAAGCCTGTTAAGAAGAATGTTCCCAAAAGAACTTATGCTAAACGAATAGGAAGACTAGTTGCGAGACTTAGGCTTTACACTACCGATAGGGAGCTTAATGTTTACTTTAGGGATGACATTTGGAAACCAACGGTAGAACTTTCACACTCCAGAATGGTAGAATGAGTGATAAACCTGTCTTACCATTAGATAACTTCTATGAGTGTGATCAGGATTTTACCTCTAACCCAAAGGAACCAAAATCGAAATGGTTTCCAAAATCTTCTTCTTCTGTTATTGGCAGGTTATCAAAATATGTCTTTGGGTCGTCGACTCGGGTTGCTCCAAGCACGTGACCAAGAATCTGAAGCTGCTGATCAATTTTGTCTAGCAATTCATGGGAACCGTACGTTTCAGAAATGATCATGTAGCAGCTATCATGGGTTATGGAGATCTTCCTTTCGGAAATTATTTGATCACTCGGGTTTACTATGTCCAAGGGTTGGGACACAATTTGTTTTCAATCGGACGCCTGCGTGATGCGATTTAGAGGTTGCTTTTAGGAAAAATGCTTGCTTCGTTAGAAACTTGGATGGCACCGATCTCTTAACCGGAAATCATGATACAAACTTGTATGCTATCAACATCAATCAAATGGCCTCTTCATCACCAATATGTCTTATGACACGAGCATCGGAACACACCCGGTTGTGGCATAGAAGGTTATCCCATCTCAATTTTGACACCATCAACAATCTTGCCAAAGACAACATCGCCAATGGACTTCAAAGTTCGGATACACCAAGGATCACTTATGACCATCATGCGAACAAGGAAAAGCAAAAGAGCATCATATAAACCCAAACCCGTACTCTAGTTCGGAAGCAAGGTTGCATATGTTGCACATGGACTTATGTGGCCCAATGAGAGTTGAAAGCATTAATGGGAAAAAGTATATTCTTGTTATCGTCGATGATTATTCAAGATATGCATGGGTTAAGTTCACGAGATCAAAAGACGAAGCACCGTGCATCATCATCACCTTTCAAACGTATTCAAGTACTTCTTCAATCTCCAAAGAAGGGTTGTAAGAATGCATAACGACACCGAATTCACAAATCGTGAGTTAAGAGCTTATTTTGAATATGTTGGAATTACTCATCGACATCGTGATTAGAACTCCATAGCAAAATGGGGTAGTTGAAAGAAGAAATAGAACTCTTGTGTAAGTCGCTCGCACAATGCTAATTTATTCTAGTGCACCATTATTTCTATGGGTCGATGCGGTTACCAACGCTTGTTTCACTCGAACCCATCCCTAATCCATCCAAGATTCAATAAAACCCCATATGAACTAGTGAACAACAAAAACCGATATCTCTTACTTTCACGTGTTTGGCGCTTTGTGCTATCCGACAAATGACAGAGAAGATCTAGGAAAACTAAAAGCAAAAGGTAATATTGGAATCTTCATTGGATATTCGAGATAGCTCGAGGGCATCTGTGGTGTATAATGAAGAACTAGGAGGATCATGGAGACGATGAATGTGAAGTTTGATGAACTTTCACAAATGGCTTCGAGAGACTCGCTCTAGAACCCGCATGAAACCCGCAGACTTGGACACATCGGGCTCAGACTCGTACTCAAAGAGCTCAATCAACTTCGTTTGACAATCCTAAAGAACAAGAATGGGAGAATTTCTTCGAGTTAATGTTCGATGAATACTATGGTGGAACTTCGACAAATGCATCAAACCATAATTCCAGCCGCACCCGCTCAAAATCATCCTCCACCACCAACGTAAGATGCATCTACAACGGTCAAAACCAATGCACCAACTCCATCAACATCATCTACATCTACTCAAGTTCTTGCACCCGCTCTACCAGGCTGATGAGCAAACCAAAACCAAAACGATGCAACGTTAGATGAAGACTTATTTGAAAACCCGCTTGCTACGGAATCGCCTAAATCATCTTCAAGCTTACGAGAACCATCTAACTCGCATACGCTTAACCAACGGTATCCTTCTACTCGAAGTGGACAAAAGACCACCCAATTGAACAAGTTATTGGTGAACCTTCAGGCCAATTCGACGAGACGCCAACTTGCTACCGATTGCGACTTGTGCATTTACCTTTGCTCAATTAGCAATATAGAGCCAAAGAACATTCGCGAGGCAATGGCGCATCCCGCATGGATAGAAGCAATGCAGAGGAACTTCTCCAATACCGCCTACATGAATCTTGGGATATGGTTCCAAGACCCATTGACGTCAGCGCCATAGATCCTAAATGGTTATGGAAAAACAAACGGATGAAGAGATGATCGTTATTCGCAACAAAGCTCGCCTTGTGGCCAAAGGATACGACATAAGGAAGGGATAGACTTTGAAGAGTCATTCGCGGGTAGCTAGACTTGAAGCGATCATGATATTCTTAGCCTATGCAACTCACAAAACATCACGGTTTATCGATGGACATTAAGACCGCTTCTTGAATGGAACTCGAAGAAGAAGTGTACGTGAGTCACCTGTAAGGCTTCATCGACTTGGAACATCCGACTCACGCCTACAAACTCAAAAAGGCAATCTATGGATTGAAACACGCTCCGAGAGCGTGGTGATCAAGTTATAGCAAAAAGTACATCCGGAGGAGCACAACTTTTAGGTGAAAAGTTAGTCAGTTGATCTTCAAAGAAACAAGATTACACTGCACTTTCAACCGCTGAAGCTGAGTATGTGCTCAAGTTCTATGGATGAGAACACAACTCACAGATTATGGCTTTACTTTCGATAAAATACCTATGTATTGTGACTCGAAAAGTGCCATAGCCATATCATGCAACTGCTCATCACTCAAAGACTAAGCATATCGTAGTCCACTATCACTTCATAAAAGAGTACGTCGAAAATGGTAATCGTTGAATTATTCTTCGTGAAGACCGACACCAACTCACCGATCTATTAACTAAAGCCCTTCCAAAAGAAAGGTTTGACTATTTAGTTTGACGAATTGAATGCTAAGCCCAACCCCGAGGAGTTAGAACGCCTTCTCGATTCTTCTTGAAAATGATTTTCCAAAGCTTCATGGTAAATATTTTTGAAAACAAAATACAAAATTTGAAAACCAACAAAAGCAAAATATAAAAATATAAATCTTTCAAAATACAAAACAATATAAAATCAAAAATCCAAAATATTCTTCTCACGACATGCCTCTCGATAATCGATATTCAGACGCTTCTAGAAATGTCATTCAACAATGATACGGCATGTATGTATGCTTGAGCGAGAGTTATTTATATGTTTTCCAAAACATGTCGCTTCTCAATAAATTTTTCAAAATGGCTTTCAGATACATCAAGACGAAACCCGGATCAAATGATGACTTTTGATTATTTTTCAAATCAAAACTCGTGTTTTTAATGAAAATCACAAGTGTACGCTCAAGGCACTACATTTAAAATGGTGAGAAATCTTCATCATCTTGAGCACCTTTTCAAGATTGTTCAAAAGATTTTCAAAATCTTTCAAATATTTTGTGCTCAAGATAACTCCTCTAAAACTCTTTAATTAATTGTGCTTTACTAAAGGGGGAGTATAAAACAAAATGTTCCAAATTCATGCTTAAATCAAACCGTTTGTCTCCCAATAGATTCTAAAATGTTGTTTAATCCGTTGATATAAAAAATATCACGATATGCTATTTTCGAGGGGAGGAGACGTGATTAAAATGTGATCAAAATCGTTGTTTGAATCTCAAAATGAGCTCGACTCGCATGTAACCAATGAATTGACGGAATCAAAGTCGAATAATGTACCATCTCGAGAAACTTTCTATGGACTTGACCAGACGGGTAATAATTTCAAGCTAGTTCTCTAGTGATGTAAACGTGTCTCGAATCGGTCTAGCTCATTTAAAGTCGATCAATTCAAAAGTGCAAGCTCACCTCTATGTGCGATTCACAAAACTTATAAGCACATGTGAAGGGGAGTGATCCCGAAAATATAAACTCTTGAGTGTTCCAAACATGTTTTCTATCATAAACATTCCGAGAGATTTTCATGAAAATGGTTTTATGGCAACAATAGGACAAGAATGGAGTTATAAGGTGACTAAGGATAGGAAATTGCCCTATGATCCGCCAGAGTCGGAGGGATCTACCCAAGGACATCACAAATAGTTAGTATTAGAAGTCCTTAGAATGATTGAAAAAGGAGTAATGTGAGAAAGGAGAAAGAAGGGTTGAAGAATTAAAAAGAAAAGTAAAAGAAAGGGTGAAAAGAAATAGCCCTCCATATTCAACCTTAGGGCTAAAACCGGGTTCAATTCATCTCGCTACTAGTTGTCACTAAGATGACACCGGTATTGAAGACAAAGACGCTATGGACCCAAAGGACGACCGCACTAAACCTTCTAGCTACTCAATTCCTCTTAAAAGGATTTGTTTCATTCTCACTGGAACCCTACATAATCTATCGACTTTCTCTTAGAGATTGTTGATATTGAAGAAGGAGACCTCTCCCTAGTCTCCGCCAGAAAACCAAATGCAATATTGAGTCTAGAGCCACGAGATTCATCAAAAGATCTCATAGGAACACATGACATGACATCGCTTGTTGTTCATCAATAAGGACACAAGTGATATATTATAGAGTCCCACGCAGATCTTAGCAATCGCCGTAACATTTATAAGAAGTTTCACATCCGTGATCTTCATGATTGAATGGAAACTCCCGCCATGGTCAACATCAAGCACCGATAAAGAAGTCACTTGTAACTCCCGTGATTACGCTTAGTGTGTCTCAAACGGGCTATAGTCGTAGGGTGATGCTTGTGTACCTCAAATGACTCATCCGAATCAGAGATTTACTTTGTTATATCGCGTTATCTCACTTGTGGGACTCCAGTTCAGAACGGCCTCGTGAGAATTAGAGACGTGTTTTCACACTATGTCATTAACACCTCAAAATTCAAACTTGTAAGTGCGGAACCGCTTATTACTAACCTGCTTTTATGTTTTCTTATGGAAGCTCGGAGCGGATTGATCGTGCGACTCTCCACATGCTCATACCAACAACACATGAAAGTTCTCATCAAAATCAAAGGCTACTCAAAGTTAAAGATGATTCTTCGTCAATGTCAAAGAATCTACAAAGTTTAAAGACTCGAGAACCACATCATTGGTAACCAAAAGACAAATAGAAGTGTGAGCATGGTGGAGAAAGACGGGAGACACCAAACCAACGAAGTTGACAATGGCGTATAAACCACATTATCTCGATCACAAAGCATGAATGAACAAAGAATCAAGACTATTCTATATCTACACGCAAAGTTCAAGCTCAAGGAAAGTAAAGATCTTATCAAGTGGAGCATCTTTTGAATGACCACCCTTTGGGGAGATTGTTAGCCTTAATAGTTTTTATTAGAAGTGATGGTCATTCACATTTAGGAACTTTGTAACGGTGTTAGATATCGTGATAGAATAGTCAATGGGCTCGTGGATTGGGCTAAGCTAAATGGCTAATAGTTATGTTAAGCTAGCCTTGTAGAAGTTCTTGTAACCCAATCCATGTCCAAGCCCATATACGGCCCATGGCCAAGCCTTAGGGCATCCTTTGTCTTGTACTATATAAACCCCTCAAAGTCTCATTTGAGGGGTGTGCCTGAAAGTGTGTGTGTGTGTGTGTTTTTCCTTTGGAATATACAACTTATTGTTTTCATCTCTCTACACATACATACGCATAACATATCTTATATCAAGTCACCATCTTTCCTTTCTTCTTAATCTTTCTAAGCATAACGTTTGTGTTTGTGTTGAACGTGTTCTACGCGTAGCGTGGTTTCACGTGGTGATACTTGTGTTCATTAAGTGGGTTTGTGATAAGGTTGACATTTGTAAGGTCCTACACTTTTTGCAGCAGAATTCTTGACGCATTAATCATTACGGCGTAATACCATCTCTGTGGTTACGCCGAATCACCGCTTGCAACTTATGTCGTTTTGCGAGTTACGACGTAACTCCCTCAAAAGAGTTACAACGTAACCTTCCTCTACTTTAATTCTTTCATTTTAAAACACAATAACCTTGTATTAGTATTTTAAATGAACTTTGTGGTGTGTTCCTCAGAAACCCTCATGAGATTTCACTCGTCCACTTGGGACACCAAGTGGTTTAAAAGGCTTGTTGTATATGCTAAATGCAACCGTGATTCCTACGAAAGTGAGTTAGTTTTATTTTTCATTTTCATTTTTCATTTTTTCTTTTAGAATTATGCTTGTCGGTAGTGTGATTTCGTGGATTGAAGTTTCTTCATGATGCTTATACTGAAGGCATGTCTCTTGTTCGTGGGCCTTCCTTCTTTATGGAGCAAATTTCGTGAAGTTCTCGCCTAATTTTACCTTTCTCTTCACCTTTATTTAATGCTTAGTACAAAAGGGACTTTGTACAATTCAAGTGGGGGGACGGGAGTAGAATTATCTCTTGAACTTTATTTCGCCCTCATTTTTCTAGTTTATTTTGAAAAATTATGCTATTTTTAAAATTTTGACATGTTTTTCTTAACCTAACTAGATTAGACCTTAGCCGAGCACATACAACCCTTGATATTATATGGTGAGATTAGCCTTATCCGTTTCCAATATTTTACCCCAAATCCACCAAATTATGAGTGTGTCGGTAGCTTGTAAACTTTAGAACTTGGCCTTTGCATCATTTCGAGACCATAGTCGAGGTATGTTGAGTTAGCTCGATGTATTTGGACTTTTCGCTTTATAAGGCAATATTATAGGATTATCACCCAAACACCTACCATTGTGAGTCCGCCGATGAGTCACCTCGACTTTTCGACCCCATGTGAAACCCTTTGTTGCACTCATCTTTAGTGCAAGATACACCCTTCTGAGCCATTCCTTTCATTTTGTTAACCTGATATATTCTTTCGATACACCTATACACCTTAGCCTACCCTGTAGTCTTTATTTGTGATTGGGAAGTCATCATTTGCCTAAGTTCAAGGTTTGTGATAAGATTGTTTGTGAGCTCTAGGGGATAACAATAACAACGATTATAATGCACAGCGGAATAAGAAAAACATCGTTTGTTATTATTAACAAAGTTCTTCGTCATCATCTCTAAACTATTAATCGACTAACTAATACCTTAGGCGTTCTCCCCTAACGCCTAGGCTAAACACACACACTTTTGGTGTTCACATCTTGACACACATAAATCTAATTCCATGCCTCTCTTTATATACTAGAGAGTCTAGGGTTACAATTGACTACTAGGGACTAAATAATAAAGTCTTCATTAACAAGTAAGTCCCTTGTCTTTCTTTCTTCATCAATTGTCTTCATAAGTCCTTCATCTTTCATATTTTGTCATAATCAACTCAAAATATAATTCCTAACAATCTTCCCTAGTTGATAATGACAAAACCAAATAAACACGAACTTCCCACAAGTTAAGATGTCATGAAAGATAAGAACTTCCCCTTAAACATGCAATCACCAAGAATCTTCAAGTTGCAAACCGCTTTTGTCGCCTTTCTTCCCTTTTGTCATAATCCACTAGGAGAAGCTAAGTAGAAGCAACTTTGATTCCAACCACCACAAACCAATATCATACGACTAATCCATCTTTCCAATGCCTCAAGATACCCTCCATGAAGTTTTCCGCAACTAAAAATGAAATTAAGGCAATAGAAATTTGAACCAATAGTACAAATACTAACAAGTAGTAGTAAAAACCTTCCCCTCAAATGATGCATGTAAATAACCATAAGAACTTGTCGAATAACTAACCACCATGATCACAAATACGTTGTAGTTCCAGCCATAAAGAACATAGTACCACCCCAAATACTAATAAAGATGACTACAATCGCATTTGAAACCAAGTAGTAGTAATATGAAGAATAGTTCTTTATCTTGAACCTGATTCATAAACATTAGGTCACAACCAAAAACTCAAAATCCAAACATCATACGTGTGTCGTCCGATAATCAAACCAAAACCAAATTTTGAACAACTTCCCCTCAAATCCAAACTTTGTTGTGTGTGTCCAACTCATCCAAATATCTAAATCAATCTCGTATCTTGTGTGTATAAACCATCTCCTGTGTGTGTCGCCAAAAAATCTATCATGCTCGACTTCCCCTTAAATTATATCCACTTCATATAATATGCTCGAAGCAGTAGCAAATAAATCACCGAAGTTTAAACTTTAAACTAATGTGCATCAATTGTACCGTTTCCGTCTTTGTCCTCTTACTCAATCTTGCAATAACACCACTATTCTCTTTCATAAATTCACTTGGTAAATAACAAATCGTTACCTCATATATTATACGTCACATGAGCATAATTAATTTATTTTCAACCAATCACATCATAACTTTAGCAACGCACGTGTGTATGTTGACAACTCTCAACCAACTTCATTTGTAACCCTCATAATACACATGCACGATCTTATACCACATACAAAACATATTCATATACACATACAATCCCAAATTTCATGTTGATTACCATCAATCCATACTATCTGTTGAACATTGTCGAGATCATAGCAATTGACATCCCATTAGCACCTTGATCAAACCCTCATATATACTAAGCGCAGTCCAATCAATTCAATATACGATCAACATTGTCATGCTTATTATCCAATACAATCCAAAACAATAACGATATTCGCATGAGCAACTTCCAATGACAAGCCTCAGATACATTCCCTATAATATCTCATTGTCGTACCACCAAGATATAACCAATAGCCCCACGTGGTATTAACCTTCAAAAATTTATGATATACAAAGACGGACCAATCATTGTTGCTTCTCCATTAACCCACCCATGTGATGCACTTATATGAGAAGACATCCGTGACGCCTAAATCAATTCACATGAAAATTTATATCATGTGTTCAACATCCAATCTCCATATAAAATAATCTGTGGTGCTTCATTAAACCACTCTTCTTACTCGTCGTGGCATCATGAACAAAGCATCAAGCTTCTTCGTGCAAACAAGATTAACATCATAAACAAGAATGGGCATCGAAGTGAGCAAGATTAACTCCAATAACTCTTCAATAACCTCATACAAACAAGAACGAGCAAGTAGTACTTAGAAACCTCCAACAAGACTTTGAAACACAAGAAAGATTTTCGTGTGGTGGAGCAAGATTCAGAATAAGTAGCAAGATTTCGTTGTCTAGCAAGACAATCGTTGTCCAAGCAAGATTTCTTGCCTCGTAATCTTAGATAACCGACTTATATCAAGTCCCATGCATGCTTCACCTTGCAAGAATACTTCAAGCCAATGATAGTCTAGGAATTTTCAACATCACTATGTATAAAACTTCAACTTTAAATAGTGAGCATCTTCAATGACCAACTTGCATACCAAGAAAACAACGATGACATAATTAATATCACAAAGACCAACTTGAATATGATTTAATTAATAGCAAGAGGTACTCCTCGATGACTTACCATATATATGAAACTATGGTCAAATATGTCATACTGATGACTCAACATAAAATTCAACACCGACATACATTAGAACTTGAATTCCATGCAAGCGATTCACTTCATTCAATATCAAACTTTGTTGAGTAGCAAGATAAATACTAACCGGGCAACAAAGAATCTAAAAATAGCCTTCAAAACTATCCACGATAAACATCAAAACCATTTTATTCGCCTCACATTACTCACAAGAACCACAAACAACTGATTGAAGTCGACCATGTACTTCTCCTTGTCGCTCAAGAAAACCGAACACCAATACCATGTTCATCACAAACCCGATTGACAAGAATCCTTCCAAAACAACTTTTCGATCACCTTCCAATAAAATAAATTTACAAATAACAAAACCATCGTGATATTAGACTTGTTACGCCATTACCACTATCAACAATAGTAACACAAAACTCATCGTTGATCCTTAAAAACCATCAGATTATCTTCAAAATTGCTACAACAAGTATGTCCAATTCAATAATAGTTAATCAGTATCTTTTCTTTTTAGATCCCGCAACCAACTCAATCCTTAAGTATCTTTTATAGGTAGCAAGATAAACCATGTCTATCTTCCAAAACTTAACAAAGAAGCATCAATACCAAGCAATTAGTCATGACAAGAACAATGACGAAACCCAAAAATTCGACCTTGAAAACTCCTTCCAGCACCAACTTCGACACCTTATAACTTTCGACTCGCACCTCCAATTAAAGATCCCTCCAAATAAAACCTTCCTTGATATACCAAGTATCTCCATCAAATTTTAGCCCGATCCAACGGTTCAATAAAAGTTATGGTCGTTTCAAAACAAAGGTCATAGAACCTATACTAAAAATTCCATATTCGAATTTTTCTTCCTTTTCTTCGAAAACCTTGTAGATCCTTTATATCAAGAGCTCCCCGCCTCGATACCAATTGATAAGATCGCTTGTGAGCTCTAGGGATAACAATAACAACGATTATAATGCACATGGAATAAGAAAACATCGCTTGTTATTATTAACAAAGTTCTTCGTCATCATCTCTAAACTATTAATCGACTAACTAATACCTTAGGCGCTCTCCCCAACGCCTAGGCTAAACACACATACTTTTGGTGTTCACATCTTGACACACATAATCTAATTCCACGCTCTCTTTATATACTAGAGAGTCTAGGTTACAATTGACTACTAGGGACTAAATAATAAAGTCTTCTTTAACAAGTAAGTCCCTTGTCTTTCTTCTTCATCGCTTGTCTTCATAAGTCCTTCATCTTTCATATTTTGTCATAATCAACTCAAAATATAATTCCTAACAGCTCGAGTGGAAAGGTTCTAAATCACGCTTTCATCGACAACATTTCAAGATTATCAAGACCCCGAATTCCCATTGTTCATCTCAAGTGGGGATATTATGTTATGTTATTGTTATGAAAAAAATGATGATTTGAATATATATATATATATATATATATATATATATATATATATAGGTCACATTTGAAGATTGAGTTGGTAGTTATGCCAACACTTGGAGAAAAGGTAGTGTGAAAATCACGACGCCCTCTAATAACACATCTACCTTGCATTTCATGATCCTGCTTTTGAATTCAAAGCTTGAACTTTGGGCGGATGGTAAGTGGTGATGACTTGGTTATAGATTTAGACTACCGCTTATTTTTTTTTTTTACACCAATAATATATCCCATGTCTTATCCTACCCTTTAGTCATGAAGCATGTCTAGTGATGCAACGAGCAATCTTTTGGTGTCTCGCCATGGATTTGGTCATGTATCATTGATTTTGTCCACTTCGCCATGACATGTTAGTAATGACGAGCCACCCTTAACCTTTGTCGTGTCTACCCATATTGCCTTCGAGAATTGTTATCCCTTAACTCTAGTGGTGGAGATTTGTGTAACCGCCAAGCTTATGATAGAATACATGCTATGATCATGCGATTGAGTGATCACCCCAAAATTGACACTTAGAATAGTTGAGAGATTTGAGTGTTTTGTTCCCTTCCCGAGGTGTTCGCTTTGTTTTATTCTAGCATAAGGGATTTATAAACTTATATTTTCCAAAGTTATGGAGATATCTTTTAGAAATCTTTCTAATAAGGTCTACTTGAGGGCAAGTAGAGTTTATGGGGGATATTTGATAACATCAAATAGTCCCGATTATTAAGTGTCAATTTCCGATAATGCTTGTTATTTATATCATTTATATAGATTTACGCTTGTTTTCCATTGTTTTCCACTTTCGTAAATTACGATCATTGTTTTCCATTGTTTTCCACTTTCGTAAATTGAGGCAAGTAGAGTTCGTGGGGGATATTTGATAACGCTCGTGTAAATTATCACAAGATGTTACTTTGAAGAAGTTACGGCAGAACTCATCTCTCACATTACGCCGTAACTATCATGCGTGACTCAAAACCAACTTATCGTAAGGTTACGCGAACTCTTCCCAAAGGTTATGACGAACTATATTAGGTCAAATGAGGTTCCACCGATGATACTTAGGCCAGAATCATCGCATCAACTACGACGTAACTAAGTTTATTGAAGACTACGCGTAACCACTTATAAGGTCACGCCGTAGCCAACGCATCTAGTGCAAAATGTGAAGAAATAGAATGTTACGCACAGAATCAGATATTAGTTACGCCAGAACCCGATCTCGCCTATAAATACCCCACGATTTTCAAGATTTCGATCATCTCTTCCTCGCCTTCTAGGGAGCGATTAGGGCAATCATTCCATTCCACACACAACACTGAGAATGTGGGAAAAGCTCAAGGCAGGTCTAGAGGAGCATACGGAGCTGTCTCCAAGGGAGAAATCTTCGAAGAGCCCACTACCTTTTCGGAGAAGGTTAAACGAAGAATCAGCATGGAGAAACTCTCGCTCATGGACAAAACTCTTCCGGTAAACGTCCCTCTTATTAACTCCATTAAAACTAATCATAATAATATTTTGCAAGAATTAAGCAACGATTCCGATGAGACGGTTCAACTTAACGAGATATGTTCAGCTGTTTTAAGAAATGAACTGTCACAAAAGGAAAAAGATCCTGGTTATTTCACTCTCCCTTGCTTGATAGGGAGTCTCAATATGTGTAATGCCCTAGTTGATCTTGGAGCGAGCATAAGCATAATGCCTCGTTCAATGTTCCTATGTATGGGTATTGGAGACCTAAAGCCAGCCAAAATGAAGATTGAAATGGTCGATCGATCGATGCAATCACCCTGGGTATCGTTGAGAACGTTTGGTGAAAATAAAGAAATTTTTCTTCCCAATTGATTTCGTGATTCTCGATATTCCCAAGACAAAGAATACCTATTATCTTAGGAAGACCAATGCTTACACGCCTATGCAAAGGTGGATGTCTTCGCCTCAAATTAACCCTCGAGGTCGACGGGAAATTGACACATTTAGACCTAATGAACTTCTATCCACTCAAAAGTTTGTGCAATTGACCCCATTGGTGATTTTGGAGATGCATTAGAGGATTTTCTTAGTGACTTCAAAACTCCTACAAATCTTGGCGAGATAGCTTTGGGAAAGGACTTCATGTGTTCAGAATTTTGAAGAAGAAGACCTAGGAGTTAGTGCCGATGATTTCTAGCGACATCGAAATGATTCCTTGAAGAACTCAAAAGACTCTTTCACAACCTGACCAACCCAAGTTTTATGAGATGGGCGAATCCATCATAGAAACCCTCATTATCTAAACATTTCGCAAAATTGGGTTCATTGATTTCATCCATTCATCGACACGTATTCTCTAGTTAACATCATTTCTAAGGAATGCTACAACCAAAGTTATGAAAAAGAACTCAATATAGAGGAAACAATTTCTAGGTATTGCAACAAACATCGTTGTCTTTGTTGGGACTCACTCATTTCGGGTCGACTTTGTGGTTTTGGATGACGTTAGCTAATTCATAGAAGACGGCTAACCGGAGTAATTTTCGGAAACCTTTAAAGAACTATATGGGCTAGACAAAATGAGAAAGAAGGGCTGGTATGGTTAAAGATTGGGGACGATAAAACGGTTTTTAAAATGCCACGGACTGTTACAAATTTTAATAAATGGACAAAAAGGCAGTTAAGCCATGCTCAGACACTACTCGACATTAGTGATGAAGAAAAGGTTAAGGGTATTGACCACCCTTACCAGAAGATTAAGAATTTTTAGTCGGGATGTTTAGAACTTGGGATGGACTACAAACGGGATGAGAATCTGATAAGTTGGATCCAACGTGGAGATTGCCATATCCACGAAATGACCAACAAGCACTGGTAGCCCCGAGGCTCGAGTCTAACTTAAAGACTCAGAATAAAGAAAGTGCTCTTTCAAGAGACAACCCGAATTATCCTTTCTTTTGTTTTATTTCCATTTTTTGGGTTTTGTGTTTCTAACCATTTTGCAGAAACGAAGAAAAGAATTGTCATGGCAAAGATGTCGATTCGACCGCAGTTACTACAGAACCCATTCTCATGGTAACGCCTGCATAGTGCCTCTGCGCAGTAACTTCGATGCATTACCAATTACGGCGTAATCCCATCTCGTTGGTTACGCCAGAGCTACACTTTTGCAACAGATACTGTGTTTTGCCTAGTTACGACGTAATCTCCTTCTACGAAGTTACGACGTAACTCTCCTCTCAGATTACTTCTTTCATTTTAAACACAATAAGCTTGTATTAGTATTTTAAATGAACTTTATGGTGTGTTCCTCAGAAACCCTCGCGAGATTTCACTCATTCACTGGGACACCAAGTGGTTTAAAAGGCTTGTTGTATATGCTAAATGAAACCGTGATTCCTACGAAATGAGTTAGTTTTACTTTTCATTTTTCATTTTCATTTTTTCTTTTAGAATTATGCTTGCTCAGTAGTGTGATTTCGTGGATTGAAGTTTGCTCATGGATGCTTATGCCAAGGCACCACTGCTTGCGGGCCTCTTTCATTTTGGAGCAAATTTCGTGAAGTTCTCGCCTAATTCTACTTTTCTTCACCTTTATTTAACACTTAGTACAAAAGGGACTTTATACAATTCAAGTGGGGACGGAGTAGAATTGTCTCTTGAACTTTATTTTGCCTCGCTTTTTCTAGTTTATTTTGAAAATTATGCCATTTTTAAAATTTTGACATGTTTTTCTTAACCTAACTAGATTAGACCTTAGCCGAGCACATATAACCCTTGATATTATATGCGAGATTAGCCTTATCCATTTCCAAAATTTTACCCCAAATCCACCAAATTATGAGGTGCTAGTAGCTTTTAAACTTTAGAACTTGGCCTTTGCATCATTTCGAGACCATAGACGAGGTATGTTGAGTTAGCTCGATGTATTTGGACTTTTCGCTTAAGAAGGCAGATATTGGATTATCACCCAAATAGCTCACCATTGTGTGTCTATCGATTAGTCATCTTGACTTCTCGACCCCATGTGAAACCCTTTTGTTGCACTCACCTTAGTGCAAGATACCCCAGATACACCCATCTCGAGCCATTCCTTTCATATTGTCTACCCAATATATTGTTTCACATACACCCATACACCTTAGCCTACCCCGTAGTCCTTATTTGTGATCGGGAAGTCATCATTTGCCTAAGTTCAAGGTTTATGGAAAGGTTCAAAATCACGCCACAATGACATATTCTTAAAGATCATTGAAGACCTCCAATTCCCATTGTTCATCTCAAGTGGGGGATGTTATGTAAAAAAAAAAAAAAAAAAAAAAAAAAAAAAAAAAAAAAAGGTTATGTTATTCACTTTATTGTAAAGTAAGATGTTATAAGCACTATGTTATGAGCTTTATATAGATTTAGTATCGAGGAGGCCACCCGTCACATTTGAATATTTTAGTTGGTAATTGCGCCAACAGCTTGGAAAAAGGTAAGCGCCCATCATGACGCCCTCTAATAACATATCTACCTTTGTATATCATGATCCGTTTCTTAACTTCAAGCTTAAACTTTGGGCGACGGTAAGTGGTGATGACTTGGTTATATATTTAGACTATTTGCTTTATTTTTATTTTACACCATTTATATATCCCATGTCTTATCCTACCCTTTAGTCATGAAGCGTGTATAGTGATGCAGAGAGCAATCTTTGGTGTCTTGGCCATGGATTTGGTCATGTACCATTGGTTTTGTCCACTTCACGCGACATGTTAGTAATGACGAGTCACCCTTAACCTTTTCGTGGCTCACCCATATTGCCTTCGAAAATTGTTTAGCCCTTAACTCTAGTGGTGGATATTTGTGTAACCGCCAAGCTTATGATAGAATACATGCTATGATCAGTAATTGAGTGATCACCCGAAATTCACACTTAGAAAAGTTGAGAGATTTGAGTGTTTCGCTCCCATTTTGTGAGGTGTTCGGCTTTGTTTTATTCTAGCATAAGAGATTTGTAAACTTATATTTTCCGTAACGGGAGATATCTTTTAGGAATCTATCTAATAAGGTCTACTTGAGGGCAAGTAGAGTTCAAGTGAGGGATATTTAATAACATCAAATTATCTAGGATATTAAGTGTCAATTTCCCCCGATATTGCTTGTAATTTATATCATTTATATGGATTTACGCTTGTTTTCCATTTTATTCCACTTTCAGGTAAATTACGAGCACTGGAGCTAAAGAGACGCGGAATTGAGATTGTATTGAAGATATATCATATTATGCTCACTTTGAAGAAGTTACAACAGAACTCCTCTCTCACATTACGCCAGAACCAAAGCGTGACTCGAAAACCAACTTATCGAAGATTACGGCGAATCCTCCCAAAGATTACGACGCAACCATATTAGGTCAATCGAGATCCGCGCCGATAACCACGCCAGAACTCATGCATCAACTACAACAGAACTAAGTTTTATTGAAGATACGGCGAACCCTTCTAAGGTTACGCCGCATCTAGCAGATCTAGTGCAATTTACAAGAAGTTACATGTTATGGCGTAACTATTTTATTAGTTATGCCAGAACCAAGATCCGGCCTATAAATACCCCACGATTTCAAGCATTTCAGCATCCCATTTCACACACAACAATCAAATGAACGTGGGAAGAAGCCAAAGGCAGATCTAGAGAGATACGAGCTATCTCCAGGAGAAATCACCCCCACGATAAGCATTAGCATTTTATCTTTTCTTTACTTTCGATTCATGTATTTCAACATTAAACATTGAATTGATTTGTATGGTTAATATGAGCTGCTACACCTCTTGGCCGCCTAGTTATGATTCCTTAATTGTTTTGTTTTGCATCTACTTCCGTATAATTATTTCTAAGTGTATGCATGCATAGTTTATTGGTAGCTACCCTTGTTTCGTAGTTTTGAATGGCGGCAGAGGCTTTGCTTAGAGATATGACCAACCCACCCCAAGTGAGTAGACCGAGACAGAAGGGTAAGATATGACCAACCGACGCACCCTTTCTACTTGTGCGATTCACCAACCGATCACCTACCATTTGGATGAACTTAAGAATTAGGGGTGAGTGTTTGTTGCTAACGCCTGGGCACTCACTATTATAAGTCTAGCATGTAGCGGAACTTAATGACTCGGCTAGGGACCAGAACAATCGGACTTATGAGGGACACCGACTTCCAGTGGTGGCATCTTTGCCGATAGGTTGTGGCTAATCGACCAAATGTTGTCCTCTCGACTTTGACCCCACGTGAAGTAATTGGAAGTAATTAAACGTAAACATTACTAGCTAGGATGAATAGCTAGGTTAGCACCACTCTCCTCTATTGGTCACATCCTTTGCCTTTATTTGTTTTAGTAGTTAATTCTTTATCATAATCATATTAAAATCAGGACACCTAGACTTATTATTAATCCAACACACATAACTCTTGGGACGACTCGGTTTTACCGAATACTACACTACATACGACCGGCACACCGCCTGCTATAAATATTAAACCCGTCAAGAAACTCGTGATCAAGAGCCGACTTCACGCCTCTTTTTCTCGCAAAACATGCCTACCCTCGCTTTGAGCCGCTAGATTGGGAATTCTCCACCATCGCAGATTTTGCGGTTGGGGTCGCATGTAGGCCATGCCACGGTGAATTTATCGACATCATAGCTTGTTCACAGAAATGAATGGTCCAATCAATCTCGGTGAACCATTCGTTTAGAACATTATGCCCTTGAAACCATTTTTTCCTGATAAGCTTTTCGTCTTCCCAGCACCACTAAACTTCCGCAGCCTCTTTTATTATTCGAATGAGATGCTGTCCTCCTCCATTGCATCATTTTTGAAAAGGAGAACACGTAGGCAATGTCATTTTGGTCCCATTAATCAAACAAATATTAGGAGCACAACACTGAAGTTTTCCCATAACAACATAACTACGCACATAAGGTGGGATCTCTTCCTCATTGTTGTCATCGTCACTTGATTCGGTCCCCTGTAAATGGCCAAAATATGAAGGAGGAAACCTATCGAAATAATCCAATTTAACCTCCGGTGAGTCTTCAGATGTTATAGTTTCATCCGGTTCATGGCATAAGGTTTTGTCCAATTTGAATTATATTCTATCGCCATAGCACCCCAATGAGTCAAGGAATGGTTTACCAAGAATCAAACGCTCCTTTATATTTTTCTCCATGTCGACAACCACAAATTCGGGGGCAGAAACAAATCTATCGACCTTGACACAAGTACCACTTGTAATTCCTAACGGAGTAACCCTGGTCTTATTAGCCATTTCAATCTCAATATCGCTTTTCCAAAGATGAATTAATTTGATTTTCAAGAATATGGAAGGTGGCATGATATTTACGCTTAGATCCAAAATCTACTATCCCCAAGATATCATAACTCCCGCTGAACATGGAATAACCGGAACATAGTTACGCCATAACTCGAGGAAATAGTTACGTGTAATCGATCCCGTTGTCCACAATCGCATCTTCCATATTTTCTCGTTGTAAATTTGCACTCCTCACTCTCAC
Source organism: Chrysanthemum lavandulifolium (assembly GCA_022545495.1). Taxonomy (NCBI): domain Eukaryota; kingdom Viridiplantae; phylum Streptophyta; class Magnoliopsida; order Asterales; family Asteraceae; genus Chrysanthemum; species Chrysanthemum lavandulifolium. The sequence goes on along the minus strand of CM040241.1, from coordinate 235,821,658 downwards.
CCTGCGAATTATTATCAAAGAAAATGGCATTGCAAACTACCATAGGTTTGGTCCCTTCAGGTTCAATGTTACTCATCTCTATCTCTGCATTGAGCTTTTCCACCATGGCTTCAAGGTTTTTTAGGGTTTCGTCGTGTCTGGAAAGATTCTTATTTGTGTTTTCCTGGAAATCCCTTAGCCATTTATCTTGTTCTTTTTGCTTCTGGGCTGAATTTTCCAGGAACTTGTTTATGGTCTCTTCAAGGTTGGGCCTTTTTTCTCCATAAAGCCCGCGGTTGTAATTTCCACGATATCCATTATTATTTTGATTATCTCCGTAAAACGGTCGATTCTCTCCATATTTAGCTTCTTCAATTATGCTCTCTTCATTAATGTGAGGACAATTCTTGGTGAGATTTCCTCCCCCACAGCTTTTGCAACCACATTGGATGACATGAACAGTTTCTTTGATTTTTAGCATATCTCGACCTAGATTCTCTAGCTTGTTAGTTATGGCCGCAATTCCATCAAAACTTCCGCCTTGGTTTCTTTTGCTTCCTCCGTCGTGCCATTTTTGGGAGTTATCAGCCATTTTTTGGATGGCTTCAATTGCTAAAGTAGGAGTCATGTTCGGGATTGGTCCTTGATAGTCCAGCATTTGTCTTGTAGTTATGTTGATTCCTTTGTAGAAAATGTTGACTTTTTGCTGGTTGTTCAGATCATGCGTAGGACACTTGTAGAGGAGAACATTGTATCTGTCCCAGGCTTGATACAAAGTTTCATCGTTTTCTTGCTTGAAATTATGGATCTCCAAGAGCTGGTTAGATATTTTAGACGGAGGACAATACTCGGATGAAGTGCTTTTTAGAAGAGCTCAAGTGTTAATCGCTCGCGGGCAATCTTTCGATCCATCTTCTTGCAGCCCTAGTAAGAGTCATGGGAATACTTAGCATAACAAATACATGAGACACACCGAATGTTGAAAAGGCTTATGTATAAAAATTTTCAACGTGCTCATACGCATCTTCGCCCTTGTTTCAAAAGGGTTAGCACGAAGCTCCCTCATAAATTGGTCTTTAATTTCGAAATGGACATCAGCTCCAATTGCCGGTCTTACGAGCCCCGACCCTTGTTCCTCTCTTCTCAACGCCAAATATTCCTCAAGAGTGAGGTCATTAATGTCAACAACTTCCATGGTACCTGAAACTTGAAAGAGATCGTGCGAATTTGAGAAAATTTTAAAACAAAACAAAAATGAAAGACTTAATAGCAATCCTAATATAACTCCCCGGCAACGGTGCCAAAAACTTGATGCAGGTTTTACCGACTAGGTTTTAATATTTATAATGTCTCGTTATACCTATGGTATACCCTAACGCACTAACGGGCAAAGCAAAATCGGTCGTGTGTAGTGTAGTATTCGTAAAACCGAGGTCGCCCCAAGAGCTATGTGTTGGATTAATACTAAGTCTAGGTGTCACGATTTTAATATGATTATGATAAGGAATTAACTACTAAAATCAAATAAAGGCAAAGGATGTGATCAATAGAGGAGAGTGGTGCTAACCTAGTTATTCATCCTAGCTAGTAATGTTTACGCCTAATTACTTCCAATTACTTGTGGGTCAAAGTCGAGAGGAAAGCATTTGGTCAATTCGCCTAACCTATCGCCAAAGATGCCACCATCGAGAATCTGTGTCCCTCATAAGTCCAATTGTTCCCGGTCCTGTTAGGTCACTAGTTTTACAAACACAAGTTATAGAGAAAGAGATGAAGGCGGATGAACAAGCTACACACACAAACACACGCTAACAATAATACGGTTTAAGAAAGAGTGTATGTGAAGAGAATAACTTGAACAACCAACCTCAAATGAGGGTTTACAAGATTATTTATAGGAGGAAGCTAGGCAACACCCTAGTTCCCATCCTTTCTTATGGGGCTTGGGCCTAAGCTTATGGGCCTTCTACATAAGCTTGACCTTAAACAAACATAAAGGCCATAATAAAGCTACCTATTACATATGAAATATAAATACTTGAAATATCGCTAGAGTGATTCCAACAATCTCCCTCAAGTATATATGAATGTAAACGTGAAGGCGTTGATGTAATAGTAGCAAAGTGACGCCTTCCCGACATTCTTCTTCTTGTGAGAGGAATTGCCTTGATTCGAACAATCTCCCAAAGGTAGAGATAGTTATCTTTGAACAGCTTATGCTTTGACGCCATCTTTAACTTTGTTCTTTGATCATTGTTCTTGTGGTGAAAGTGATAGTATGTTGTTGTCTCCGCATCACCGCGCTTCAGTCCGCTTCACGCCCAAAGGTTCCACGCCATTCTTCAACATGCTCACACGCCTTTGACGTTGGAAATCAATATCGATGAAGTTTTGTAAGTCTTTGACTTTGTAGATTCTTTGATTGATGAAGAATCATTCGATCGTTGTGTTGCATTGAATAGAACTTCCATTAGTGATGATGTTGGCGTGAGCATGAGAAGAATCAAGACGATCATCCCGCCCCGAGCTTCCATAAGAAGAAAACATTTCAAACGGTTAGTAATAAGCGGCTTCCCAGACTTACAAGTTTGAACTTCGAGAGTGTCAACAAAGATAGTGTGAAGACACAACTCTAATTTTACAAAGGCCGCTCTCGAACCGGAGTCCCACAAGTGAGATAACGCGATGTACCAAGTACATCTACAGCTCAGATGAGTCGCGAGGTACACCAAGCATCACCACGATCAGACCGCTTGAGACACACCGCGAATCCACGGGAGTTACCGGCGACCGCCGCCGTGGTCGCTTGATGTCGACCCCGGCAGAGTTTCCATTCAATCACCGAGGATCACATGTGAACCTCTCATAAATGTTCTCGATGATTGCTAAGATCCGTGAAGGACTCGATATGAACCATCGATGATCTTATTTGTTGATCATCAAGTGATTAAATGTCAAGTGTTCCTAAGAGATCTTTGATGAATCTCGTGGCTCTAGACTCAATAGTGCATTTTGGTTTTCCCGAGCGAGACTAGGAGAGGGTCTCCTCTTCAATACCAAATGATCTCAAGAGAAAGCCAATAGTTTATGTAGGGTTCCCCGTGAGAATGAAACAAGCTTCGCTGAGAAAACTTGAGTGGCTAAGAAGGTTTAGCGCATGCGCCATCGGGTCCATGACGACTTTTAGTCTTCAATACCGTGTCACTAAGTGACAACCAAGAGTATATGAATTGAACCCTTGTCCGCCTCTAAGTTGAATAACTGAGGGTCGCTTTTTTTCACCCTTTACTTTACATTTCTTTTGATTCTTCAACCCTTCTTTCTCCGATTCTCATTTTCCTTTTACAATCATTCCTAAGGACTTCTAACACTAACTAATGGTAGTGTCCTTGGTAGATCCTCCGGCTCAAGGGATCATAGGACGGTTATTCCTAACCTTAGTCACCTTATAACTCCATGACTAACCTATGTTTGCCATTAAAACCATCAGATGTGAAAATATCTCTCAAAGGGTTTGTTAATGAAAACATGTTTGAACCATCGCGAGAGATGATGTTTTGCATAAATACTCCTCCACATGTGCTTAATAGTTTTAATGGTTAATCGCACAAAGGAGGAAAGAGCGCGACTTTTGAATTGATCCATCAAGATAGACAATCCTCATGAGACACGGTTACGCTTGCATAGTTAAAGAGTTACATTGTCGCCTTTAGGTGACAACTAGCTCTAATAACTACCTTGAAGGTGTAGACAAACCTCGAAAGGTTGTCATACCCGCGAGTTCATGTCTATCAAGAGTTTCTCGAATGGTACTTTCTACTTGGACAAGTCCTTTCATGAGACACGCTTACATTACTAGCGAACTAGCTTGAAATTATTACCCGTCCAGACAAGTCTTTTCGAGTTACTAACAGCTTAGTACCGCAATTGCTGGTTAAGTCCGAGGTACATGATTCATTTGCATTTTGTACAACATATTTTTATCACACAATTTTCTCCCCTCAAAATGGCATATAAAATGTTATTTTTGAACGGTTGACAATAAATATGACCATTTCGAGTGTTACGGAAGATGACCACTATGAACAATTTGTGAACAAAGTTTTAATACAAATACCCCTCAACTAGTGATATAAACGGTTGAGGTTTTGAAAATCATATGGGAAGTACTTGTGTTTTGAGCAAAACCTTGAAAATGAAAGGTTTGATAGGTTTTACTCAAAAATAAGAAGCTTTCCCCTTTTATAAGGATTGTGGCACCGAGGCGCACTACGTGGTCCTTTCTTGACCATTACGGGTTGTACATCGTTATGTGTGCACAAGCCATTGACATATTAAATCACACATCCAAAATTATATGAAGGAAACAATTCAAGGGGTACCAGAAGTGCAAGTGATGTTCCTGTGAGCGCACAGTATGCTGAAAGCCGGTGATGTTTCTCCCGGTCGACCACCAACATAGCTCTCCAATCGTCTCGAATCGATCCTTTCAACAACCGCTCATCAATCATGGTGATGATCCTTCTCACATCCCTCCTTTCCCGAGAATTCCAGCGCTTAGAGACCCAACTTTCAGCGATATCCTTCAACCTCAGACGCCAATCCATCCCTAACCACCTTCAAGGTATGATCCCGACTTTGTGGAGCTCACTACACGCCATTAAGCGCTTTGAAGTTCACTATGGTAAACAACGCCAAAGGTTTGGTCGATGAGTGTATATTGAGATAGTCGGTTGAGATCGGAAGAGTAAGCGTTGAGGAGTGAGGTTGACACGCCGCTCGATAAGATTCAACAACCATCCGGATATCTTCAACACGCTCTTTGATCACGATGCGCCTAATGAAGATGAGAACCGACTTGATAAATTCACGCTGAACTTCAATGAGAATTGTCTCATACGACCTTGTACTTTGGCAAGGTACATGTCTTCGATGTCGCTGAGGGACAAGTTCTCAAAGTCACCTCGAGAATCCATAGTCCTGCTCATCTTGTCGCTTGACTATGATATTCTTTAAGAATGTGTAGTCCCACTTAGACTTGAGATCAATGTGTTTGATGGCCACGATGTCCTTAGAACTATACACCGCATGTTGAGACTTCAACCAGCAACTCAGAGTAGATTCTTCGCCGCTCGTGCCAATGATGAATCCCATACAATGCATCTTGGTCGATGCTTGCACGCTGTCGAAAACAAGTGATTTGCACGCCTCGATAGCTATGCGCTTGAGTAAATAGTCACTGGAATGGAAGAGTCAATGATGTAGCGATTTTCGCGAACCATCGCTACCGTAAGAGAAAATCCGTGTCTCATTAAAGAAGTATCGAAGGGAACCGTGGTTCGTCTGCTTGGCCAATGGTCGGTAGGGGTTTGGTCCAATCGGTGTAGTATGGAGGGTTGTCCCTTTGTGTGAAGTCAATGTTTGCTTCCGGATCGAGCCAATCCATGTTGTTAGACATAGCTCGAGCGATGTTCTCAAGATGATATTCGACCGAGGGCGCTTTCGAGTCGTTTTTAGAAGTTGAAACGCTTCATTCTTGATTCGCTCAACTCGATTTCGCCATTTTCTTCACATGGAACTTTTCTTGCAAAAGTTTTATGGCTCCAATGTAGAACCGCTCACCAATTCTTGACCTTCATCGGTAGGAGTTTGATTGACAAGTGTGGAGAACCATTCAAACTCTTCGGTTTTATCGTCATCTAGCCATGATACGACTCCAGCCGAGTCGCCTTCTTCTTCTTTTGGAAGGCCTTGATGATGATAATGGTTTCGCACTTGTTCGGGTGAGGGGGTTGTTGTCGGGCTCAAGGACCTCTTCATCGCCACCACCCGTATACTCAAAGTAATCACCGCTTTATGAGTCGTGGTGGTAACTCGAATCGTCCCGAGGTTTATCAAGAGAAGACCGAGGTGGAGGAGACTTTGTTGAGAAGAAGTCCGTGGTGGAGGAGGTGGCATAGAGGTAGATTTACCGCATCGCTTCGACGCTTAGGTGCAGAGTCCTTATCCTTATCATCGCCATCTCTTGGTCGTTTGGGTTGATCGGTCGACTCTTGCATGATGATCCGAGTTGAAAATCAAGTAGATTTTCAAAATTTAGCTTCATCCGGTAAACGCCCCGCATCGCTTTGACATTTGCATCACAAGTTTAGCGATTAACCTGTATTCGTAGAGATCGCCTTCTTTGGCCATTGTATGTTTAACCAATGCTACGATGTTAAAGTGAGTTGTCCGAAAATACTTAGTCACACCGGGACAAGGTCGAGAAGAAACTTGTGGTATGATCTCTTGTCGCCTTCTCCAGCCTTTTGGACTTTAGGAACGATATCCCAAGGTACTTGTTAGTGTAACCTTCGATCATTTCGCTCAGCCTCTTTTCGATGACTCTTCATGAACTTCAACAAATTCCTTTCTTTCTCCATCTTGTCTTTCTCATCATTTAAGTATCGAATTTGGTCAAGAAACCAATTCATTTTTCCGTAGTATGTCCTTCTTTCCGATTTGTTGGACAACTTTCACAATCTTTTATGAGTCCGAGAAATCCAGATTTAGGTGGTTTCTTCACCGATTGGATGATGATCCGTTGACTTTGTTGATGGTGGTTGTGATGAATGAGACGAAGAACTGATGATGAGGAGACATGAGGAGACTTCATGTCCTTAGGAGTTTCGAGGTTTTCTCTTTGAGTGTGTTGGACTGCCTAGAAGAAACTTTGTATAATCATCCTCGCCATCTCTAGACTTTTCTTTCTCGCCCAGCTTTCAAAATCATACACAATAGTATCCTCCACAGTCGTTGTCACAGCAGAAGAGTAGGGCACCGCATCCCTTACCGGGTTGATTAACCGTATCGATCCGTGAGGAGGGCAAGACCACTTGATCCTCCGGCCACCCATTTGATCTTTAGCAAATTCTTCGCCTTTGAAGGTGTCTCGACTTTGTGAAACTTCTTCCCGTATGATTGATCCAGCTTGCTCTTCTTCTTCTTCGTAGCTTTCATCCCGTGACACAAGTGCAGAGTCTTGCCTTTTCCTTTATTAGTTTGAGGACTTGGAGGTTTTGGCACCGAGGATTTTCGCCCTTGCGCTTGTAGTATGTGATCTCTTCATCCGTGTCAAGAGCCTCGAGTCCTCGCCCCGAGCCGCCTTTGCGGTTCAAGTGAAAGGATTGGAGTGGCTTCCGAGAAGGAACTTTTTCTTAGTGGTAGGTTTCGCTTTGAATAGGTTTCTTCTTTGGAACATTCCTCCGACTATCTCGAACTTGTGACACTTCCAAGACTTCCTTTTCTCGTTCTCCTTGTGTGTTCCGTAAGATTTTTCGTCGAGATGACCAACTTTGCCTTGTCCGACCGCTTCCAGATACCTTTTGTACGATTCGAGCTCGACATCTTCGCTAGAAGGAAATCAAGACAAAGACCTTGTTTCTTTGTAGACGCTTCCTTGATTCTCGACAGATAGAATGGGTTCCACAACATGTCGTGATTGTCGGGGTCATTGAGCCTCTTGGGAATGTCGTGATGAAGTCCAAGTGCTCGGATCAACAATTTAGTATATCCGATGTAGGAATTTTGAGCCAAGTTTGTTGAGAAATGACATCATGTCATCCCAAATCGAGCTTCGATAGCGATGTGTTTCTTGTTGACCAATGCCCGTAATATTTGCGCCCATGAGCTTAGGGTGCTCATAGTCACCGCCACGACTGTAAATGTACTTGGTGATGATCATGTAGAGAGTTCTCCGTGGTTGAGGAATACTCTTAAGCTCTACGTGAGAATGCTTGGTGATTATTCCCGTAGCCTCGCCATAACCGATATTGATTAAGAATTGAGAGTGAGCTCTTCAAAGAAAGTGTGGCATATAGTTTGGTTGGATCGACATCGTGAATTAGAGAACAACCCTTAAGTCTCGCAGTGTAATGGTGACTTGTTTGTGATTCGTAGTCACCGCCACATGCAGCTTGTCCTTCGACCCTTTCCATAGTGTTCCGTAACTGCTGGATGTAGATCTCGTGAACAGCTTGCAGAGTGTAAGCATGTTCGACACGGATGAGTCCTCGTAATGTCAATAGCAATTAAACACGAAGATTCCGAGCAAGTGAGGTGTCAAAGTCAACACGGAGATTATTCTTTCCTATCTTCATTGGATAGCCATGAGGATAGATATCAAGAATGGAGAGAACTTCAGTGCATCCACATTCATTTGTTCACCATGTCGTGATCTCAAATAACATTAGCCAAAAGAACCAACATATCGAAAGACATAATGTTAGTCAATGTAAGGTCTTATTGTCTAGTTATTGAATGTACAAAGGTCAATGATTGTTACGAGTCCTAAGTCACTTGTATATTCAATAGTCCAATGACGCCGTGAAATGTTTCATGAGTTAGTTAACTTTAAGTTTTAAAGTTTATTTCATCACTTATTGTTCACAACATATCAAACGATTTCAGCTTTATTAGTGACATTTTAGGATTCGTGATGATATGATTAGTTTATTTACAAGTTTGTACACGAACAATTCATAACGAAGGTATGATCTCGCTTATGCGTAGGATTGGTAAAGTTATGCGAGACAGAATGATATATGCGAGGCGAAACTTACGCTGAGAATCCTAACTTACGCTGTAAGAAGTATTACGCGAGGAAAAGGAGACCTTATGCGAGAGCTTATGCGTAGGCATATATTAACCTTACGCTGTAAGGTTACTCGTAAGAGTTGACCTTATGCGTAGAGGTCATCGCACGCATATCCTTCACAGATACGCAGTAGTCCCATATGTAGAACCTTATGCGTAGAAGCTACGCCAGAAGACTAATCTTACGATAACAAGCTACGCCGTAAGGTGATCCTTATGCGAGATTAACAACAACCTTGATTCTCAATATTAATGTAGCAAGCCCGAAATAAAACATCATATCATCAAAGTTAAACACATAATATTCATTTTATGACGATCAAAACATATTTGCACATTTTAACAGCACAGAGAACTCGACACGCCGTAGTCTAAACCCTAAATCTACGCTGTATGAGATCTAGCCATGGAATATGCACCAAACTTTTTCTCGTAGTTTAAGAGTGTTGAGGAAGTCTATATACCAAGTTATAACACCCAACTCATGGTGAATCAAAATACCCAAACTTAAGAACTTTAAACCCTAATTCCAAATTGTTGATGATTTGAGTTTCGGTGGTTATAAAGCAAGGAAATCATCAATTCATCATCATAAGAACATAACCCAACAATCTTTTGACCAAAAACATTCACATTTGAAAATACCCAAACCACGATAAACCCTAATTTTCAAACTCATTTAATTCGTGAATGGGTTCGCTTTGAGGATAGAAAAGTATCATTGATGTTGTTAAAACATTTTGACACTATCGCTTTAGCCACAAACACATAAACAAGATTATGTGTTCATACGCATACGCCGTAGAACACAAGATCGACTATAGGTTAATATCTAACCGCTAACATTTAAAACGATTTGAAACCATTGTTTGTAATCTTGTTAGGAACACAAATACACTTACAAATTGAAGATCCAAACACGGATTTGATGAGCTAATTTTAGGCGAGGATTAGTTTGATGATAATAAATGTGAGTTGTAAGTTAGGTGGAGGTGTATTTTATTAAAATGGCTTTTATCATTTTGACAGCTTTGGTCCCTCCACCTTTTCCTTTTTCAAACAAAGCCTTTAACTTCCATTTTGGTTACCAAACAAAGATTTTAGAAAGAAACATGACGACACTCCCCTCGACTTGAGAAAATAATGAAAGGTTATTAATTTAAGTCCGAGGAGAGTCTTAGAACCGTAAAATGTACCACCATTTATAATGTAATCAACCGAGATATGATAACATGCAAGTACACGATGTTTTGAAGCGCTTAAGAGTTTATTTTCCCCTCAACACTTGATCGGAAAAATATCGAATTTTGAAAGATTGAAGTGTTGACGGAAGAAATGTACTTGCCATGTTGAAAGAAATATAGATTAGAGAATATTTTTGTTGTTTTATCGGATTTTATATTTTTGTATTTTGTTTTGAAAAGATATTTACGTAAGATGTTTTGGTGTTTGATGTGTTTTAAGACTGCTTTAAGAGGTCATCCAATTCCTCTTGAGTCAAACACCTCATACCAATTCGTGGACCAACTCATTAAACCTAGCGGAGGCAAGGCTTTGGTGAGCGATCCGCCAATTGGTATTCAAGACCACAAAGTATAGTTCAACGGCACTGCTCCACGTGGTCCTTGATGAAATGATAGCGAGATCGATGTGCTTTGATTTCGAAAATGTCGAATCGAGTTGCACGAGATGGCAATGGCACCGATTGTCGCAAAGACATCGGATTCTCACAACACGTAACCATAGTCTTTGAGTTGTGTTCTCATCCGATGACTTGAGCACAACACGCGACATGGCTACATATTCTCGCTTTGTTGATGACAAATATGTACAATCCTCTTCTTTGATTGCCAAGACACCGCTTATCACCGAGAAATTGTAGTGCTCTCAAGTACTTTTCCTCGAGTCTAGGCATCCCGCGTGATCGCCTCTAAAAAGCGATTAGTTCAAAACCGTAATCCTTCTGATACCGATCCCCAAGTTAATGGTTCCTTGATGTATCTGGAGGATTCTTTTAGCCTCGTAGAGGTGGGTTTCAGCTTGGTCGCGATCGATAACGGAGCATAGATAAACGGAAAGACAATATCAGTCTCATAGTCGTTAGATACATGAGAGACCCAATGATACTTCGGATTTGGTAGGTCAACCAATTTCCCATGTAAATCAAAGATCTAATTTCTTGGTATGAGCCATTGGTGTGGCATAAGTGTCACAGTTGTCATTCCAAATTTGTTTAATAGCTCAAGGGCATATTTGATCGACTCAAGAAAATACCACGGGTGATTGATGAACTTGTAGTCCTAGAAAGAACGTAAGTTCACCCATCATGGACATTTCAAAATTTTTCTTCATTAGTTTTGCAAAAGCGATTGAAAACTTTTTATGTGTAGACCCAAAATGATGTCATCCACGAATTTGAACAATTAAGATGTGTGCCCCGTGATATTGTATAAAAGAGTTGGGTCAACCGAGCCTTTGGTGAAATTATTGGCAATGAGGAAAGATGATAGCTTATCGCACCATGCCCGAGGGCTTGTTTGAGACCATAAAGAGCTTTGTTCACTTGTAAACATGGTTCGGGAACTCGTGATCAACGAATCCATCCGTTGGTCGACATAGACCGCTTTTTAAGTTGTCCATCGAGAAACGCCGCTTTGACATCCATCCGATAGACCGTCATATTCATATGAGCAATGAACGCGAGAAATATCCGAATGCCCTCAAGACGAGCAACCGAGCAAAAGATTCTTCAAAGTCTATTCCTCTTCCCGACGATAACCCTTAGCAACTAGACGTGACTTGTTTCGGATGACGCCCCTTCAAAGATCCAATTTGTTTTTCCAAATCCATTTTAAACCAATGACGAGACCCTCGTTGGTCTTTCAACCGCCCCCATACTTCAAGACGCTTGAATTGGTTGAGTTCTTCCCGCATGGATTCAATCCATTGTCTTTGTCATTGCGCCTTTAATGTTTTTAGGTTCGATTGGCGCAAGCAGTGAGTGCATAAATGCAATGTTCACCGTCTGTGCGAAGACGTTGTCGCAGAACGACCGGTTGATTCGGGTTGCCAATAATGTTAGCCGAGGATGGTCTTTGTCCATCTATGTGTAGAGGGTTGATGTTGGTATACATTGTGCGATTCGAGGGTTCAAATGGTTTGTTGAAGATTCCGCGACATCCGTGCGCCGGTCTCATTAGCAAACGGATCAAGAACGATTTGGATCAAAATCGCAGTGGGGGTATTTCATTCGTAATATCATCACCGGTTCATCATTGTTGGAAGCGTGTGTTCAATCATGTGTTGGAGTCAATCGTGTAGGTGCATCTTCAACAAGAGTTGTTGTAGCAGTGTATCGTATAGGAATATTATCGTGTGTGCAATGAAACAATGGATACACCGAGCACGCTCATCAATATCGCCACGTAATGTAGGAGCAAATAACCTTCCATTTGTTGACGAGTTAGTGAGGGCTTTCTTCACCGATGATGGGGTTGAGGAAGTTTAAACGGTTGTGACCGGTTCTAAGTCATTATACTCGTAAGCCATTTCCGTGAGTTCATCGAAATGAGCATGAATCGCTTCCATTACCTCCTTAGTTCGACGATTCCGATTCGAAACCTTTAGAATTGTCACAAGATCCAATAAAGACTCCAATATCGCCTTTGGCTTTGAGCTTTCCAAAATCATCACGATCATTATTCGGATAGCAAAGGGATCCAAATACATGAAAGTGTTTGAGGTTCGGTTTATAGTTGTGACAAGCTCGAAAGGTGTTTTGTTGTGACGCTTTGTGATCATAGAACGGTTTTGAGTATAGCATGCAGATACAACCGCCCATAAGTAATCCGAAGTTTAGCATTGATTAACATTGTTCTGCAGCCCACTAACGCTCGGTTTCGCCTTTCAACAACTCCGCTTTGTTCGTGTGTACGCAATAGATGTTTGATGTCAATTCCCACTTTCTCATAAAATTCACGAAGGGTTTTGTTAACAAATTCAGCCTTTGTCTGTCTCGATTATCCCGACGGTGTCATGGAGTCGAACCCAGATTTTTGTGAGAAAGGTGATGATCATTTGTGGAGCTTGGTCTTTGCTACGAAGAAAGTAGACCCAAGTCCATCGTGAGTAGTCATCAACAATTACTAAGATGTAGCGCTTGCCATTGATCGCTTGCACGCCGATCGGGCCACACAAATCCATGTGAAGAAGATGTAGTACATGGTGAGAGTCGTGTTCCACCTTTGAAGGAAAATGAGCACGAGTGCTTTTCCTTGTTCACAGTCGAGCAAAGGTGATCTTTGAATACCGGAATCGCGGGAGTCCTTCAACTAGTTTGTGTCGAGCAAGGTTGGTGATGGTTTGAAAGTTTAGATGTGAGAGACGACGTGCCATAGCCGTGATTTTGTAGATGTTGCCTTTGAAAGTAAGCAAATGGGAGAGGAAGCAACCATGTCTTGCATAGAGATAGTGTAGAGACTAGAATTACGCGAGCCGATATAAGGTCATTTCCTTGTAGATCACGAATGAAACAAGTTTTCTCCCGAAAGCAACCTCCAAATCTCCATCACAAAATTGACCCATCGAAAACAGACAGACCGAGGCCTTCCACATAGTAAACCCCGCTGATTTCGATGTTCCCATTGACATAATCTCCGAGCCCATGATAGTCGCTGAAGTGATCGCTCCCGAACTGACAAAGCCAATGAACTTTGCAATAAAGTTTGATAACAGCTTAAGGTTGCTCGTCATGTGTCCGGAACATCCGCTATCAACAATCCAGAATGATCTCAGATCACCGTGACACACACGCATTTACACGATGGAATAGAAGTAGATGTGGAACCCAAATGTTAGAGGGTTCCAAGGTGTATGTTAGACATACACACATTGATAATTTTAGGCATCCATTTAAATCCTAGTGTGTTATATATCCATTTCGCCATCTATAACTACTCTTTGCTTTAGTCTTAGTGAAAGCACTAGTGGTACTACATTCTTAGGAGGAGAAGCGAGCTACCGTGATAGCAATGGTTGCCTTAGAATCTAAAGAAGGCGGTCTACCAAGCACGACTTAGAATGATTAGTGGGCCTAGAGGTATTCCAATTTTAGGATTTCGTAATCGAGAGATTATAGTTTTAGCAACACATTTATCATGACAATCGAATTCATACTCTTCCGACAAATAACACAAGGTGCATCGATCAATATCAAAAGTACTTAACGGTTTAGCATTCGTTACATCACTATTTGTATTACATTTGCCGACGCAACATCTATAGTGGAAGCAACATGAGTTTTATTCGTAGTCCTAGGGTGTTCTTCTACTTTAGCATTCCTTATTGATCTTTTCTTAGGTCGCAACTTCCTATTCTTCGATTGAGTGCTTTAGGTCGTGAAGTGCGGACGCTTGAAAAGATGCAACTATTCCTGCTTCAAGAGAGGGAAACACATTAGCAACTTGTGATTTGGCAAAGGGAATTCTAGGTTCTCGATTACTAAGTGTGACTGTGCTAATCTCTTAATCACAAGAGGCGGAAGTTGTTCATACTTTCCTAACATTTCCGTAACTTAGAGATGGTGTGAATCGATCTTGATTTTCGTAATCTAATATTACCAAAGAAAATTCATGACTTCTCTAGTGTGAGCAAGATATTGATCAAGTTCGCTTGATGCTTCAAGTCGAGTCTTTTGAGTAAATCAAATATGACACCATATTCTGCTTAACTTTTAAAAGTTCTTGTTCATATTTTGAAATTTGACTTTTCAAAGACACGCTTTGATCATCCAGCTTGCTCAATTTTAGGATCGAAGATTTTGCACTCAACCGAGCGATTTTCTTTGAAAACCGAGTTGATGGTTGTGAATATCTTTTCACACCAATGAAGACGACGCTTGCATTGTAAACTTCAAAGAGTAATCGCTTATTTTCGCTTTTAAAGACTCGATCCGAAGCACATTATCGGTGTTCTCAACAAGAATAACAGCTTCAACAATATCGCAGAGATATGATCGATGCATATGGCAAAGAATAGAATAACACAACATTATGGATATCAAGACACGATAACATCTTCCAAGAGTCGATCAACATCTTTTCTCAAGAGTTTCTTTTACGCTTAGTATTAGAAATAGATGTTTCGCTTTCTCGAAAACGCTTTTCATTACCCCAAGTTCCTTATGAAAATCCTTTTCCTGTGCAATTGCACAACTTTTCAAGTTTTTAACATTAGGTAAAAGATTTTTCCAAAAATGTCTCTTTGTTCTCGCGCCAGAGGCGATTGAAAATGTTCAACTTTGATTTCGATCGATATTCTATCTCATGTTGTAAAATTTTGAGGTCACCATGAAAATGTCAAAATATCAAGAATTTTTCGATTTTCAAAGTTGTGAGTTTACTTCACTAATGGAAGGTAAAGGACCATAAGTTTGTGCAAAGTCTGCTTTGGGATTAACAATAGAAGACTCTGTGTGTTTGATGATAACCCTTGGTGTGTTTGAAGAATCCGCTGGTGTGACGAAGTGACCGCTTTTATAATTAAAAGGTTTGTTGTAAACAACGGTTTTAATTTTGATCGACTCGCCTTCTCGTGATCTAATTCCTCTTGACGATGATATTCAACAACACTCATGACAAGATTATCAATTTTGTATTCTCGTGACCGGAAACTTCGTGAGTTGGTTTGAATGTTTTAGTGAAAGCTTTGGTTTGTAATCGCCTAGATTTTTCCATATCCTTTTGATTGGGTTTTAAGGTAAACTTTTCAATAGTCATTATCGATTCACCATGTTTGTAAACAATGCTTTAAACTCTTTAAGTTTGTTTTGCGTCGATAATTTCTTCAAGAAGGTCATCTACCCGATTCGTTGAATGCTTTTTGTATGCGGAGAACTGCTTTTGACAATTTAACAACTCAAATTTTAGCTTTTTGATTTTCCAAGGTGAGAGCGTTAATTTGCTTTTTATGTTCGTGTTTCAGCTTGTTCTAATTCGCATAACAAAGCATTCTTCGAGGCGGCTAGATCACGATCCGTCTCTAAATATTTTTCGCTTTGATGAGATTTTGCAAAGCGGCTTCAAAACCTTTTTCACGGTTGTCTTGAGTTTTGAAAAGTTGAGTTGCATTTGTAAACATTCAAAATCCTTGGTTAACAAAGGCATTTTTACTTTTTAAGGACCGATTTAATGCAACACATGCAAGAATTTGGGATTGTTGGTCTTGAAGTAATGTAACAAGATCCGGATGGGGCAAGGTTCATCTTGTTCAACGCGAGTCACAACATGATCATTATTTAGATCCTCAAGTATAACCACGGAGTCAATTTGATTATCAAGGAAACCATAAGGTCTCACTGGATCGCCAAATGTAACTACGGGTTTATTTGAAAATCGCCGAATGAGATGTAGATGACTCATTTTGAACATTCCGAGCCGCGCTTGATTCGATATTGATGGAGATATTAGTTCGATATGATGATGGTTTGTTCGGTACCGAGACAAGCCATCGTTGTCATACATCGGGCCTGCTTTCACTCATGTGTAACTCTTGCATATTAGCCATCAACATAACAAATGCATTGGCCTCGCAAGTCCTCCATATCATCATCCGAGTCTCAGATCCGCCATAAAGCTCGTTTTGTCCGTGAGAGATCCACCACTTCATCCTTAAGAGCCAAAAGTAAAGCCTCTTTGAAATAAGCACCGCCCGAGTCCTTGGCTTTGGGCATGCATTAGCCAGTGTCCTTCTCATTGCGCTTGTAGCATCTAAGACCATTTAACCGATTTTGAGCATTTCTGCTCCACCACTTGAGCTCATTGTTATTCCTACCCACAAGATTAAACCCTTGACCACCGCCCATCCGACGCACCATAATCACGATTCTCAACTTCAACACGCCCATTGTTCACAACAATTGAGTCCGTGTGTTAGATGAGGAACGAATACGATTGTTGGATTTGTTGGTGTAACGCCAAAAGCATTAGCAATCATCACAAATCCTTGTTGTAATGCTTCAATGGATCGATGTCCTCGCCGCTTCAATCGACATATGCTTGAGCATTGTTGCCGTATGGAACCAATTGATTTTGTTGAGGTTGTTGCCGTGAAGGTGTGTTTGAAGCGCTTGGTTGAGTTGCCGGTCGAGAGGATAATTCGCTGAGCATACAAGGCAAGTTGTTGATTATCCGTGTGATCGCTTTGCAATTTGAGCACGGAGAATTCTTTCCCGATCAACTTCCTTTTCATGAGGCTTCAAGTAATCGTACAACAATCCATAAGTAGAATGATGCATATTCTTCGCTTGACGGAGAAAGATGACATACTTCTCCCATTCAGACCAAGACTACTCAGAACTTAGTATTCACCGCAATTCTTGGCATGATGATGTTGTGTTTATCCAAATCATTGATGATGTCTCGAAAATCGATGATGATAGGACTCTAGTGTCTCTCCGTGTTCAATCATGAAGTGTTCATAAGCCAAGTAAATTTTGGATTCCAAATCCTCCCGATTGAGTATGATCCTTCCATAAGAAGACTAATATGATCCCACATTTTTGTGCAGCCTTTTGAGCATCAACACTACGAAGAATTGGGTTTGGTAATCCTAAGAGGATGTATTCCATTGCAAGTTCATCGCCTTCATAGTGTAGAAGTTCGGGATTTAAATCGCAACAAAGAGCAATGTTGGTTTGTTCATCTCTTGTGGAACAAAGCAGCTGGATCTCCTGCACAATGACAAGAGGCATCTCAAATGGACCTTCCAAGATAACCTTCTTTAAGAACTTTCCATGTGGCTTCTTTAGATCACAAAACCTAAAGAACCTTATCACCCATTGATCGTAGTTTCGGAGTGAGCATTGGAGGTCTATCAAGTGATCCAAATTTCATGAATTGATTGTTGGTCGCTTAAAGCTTCACACATCTTTGCAAACCAAGTGGGTTCCTTCATAGTGCTTCGTGATGGATGTTGATTGAAATCGCTTGTGTAGGTTTGAACTTGAAGACTTGGTGGTGGTTGAACCATTTGTGGTTGTGGAATTGCACCAAGTTGTGGAGTATGTTGTCGATTAAATTGTTGTTGATAAATAGCTTGTTGTTGATTCCATTGTTGATGTTGTGGAGTTAATTGTTGTTGTTGTTGATGATTATAAGTGTGAGGAAATAGTTAGAGTATGGTGGTTGAGACATGGTGAAGAACTTGTGTGGTAAAATGGATCTTTGTAGTCGAATGAACCTTTGTTGATGAAGTGTCCTTAGCGAGAAAAGACAAGAACCAAGTAGCACTTATGCGTAAAACACCAAAAGTTACGCAGAATAATAAGGAGTTACGCGAGAGGATTTAGCTTACGCTGTAAGTAGGATAAAAGCACTAAAGTTATGCGAGACAAAAGTTAGGCGAGAAAGTTAGGCGAGGATTACCTTATGCGTAGACCTTAGTTTACGCCAGAAAGTGAATCTTATGAGAATTTCTACGCCGTAAGCTTATGCTTATGCGTAATTTTAGGTTTTTGCCCAAATGATCTTTTACACTTCACAAAGGCAAAAGATATCCAAAGTCGACGATTTTCGCACTTATCCAAGTAAGAAAACACGGAATAAACCAGAAAATGAAGATCAAACCAAGGAAAATCTTACGCGTAATTTTAGGGTTTTGATACGCCGTAGATTACTCGTAATTTTGATTTTGCCCAAAGTTGTTTCTAAACCAGCTTTTGTGTGATGAAATAGCTTCAATAACACCAAAATAACACAAAAGTGTGAAACTTGATGATCCAAAGCACTCAAAACAGCTTATGCGTAGAAATACACACACGAATAGAAACTAGTTCAAAACAATGATCCACGATAAAGTTTGAAACTTTTGCCAAAACAAGTATTTTAACACCTTAAAACGTTGAAAGTACAAGAATCTTGGATTAAAAAGTGCAAAAACAAGTTTTTAAAAGAGCTAAAGAATGCGTTAACCTTACGCGAAGACCCAAAATCAAAACTTCAAAACAAACGAGTACACCCAACTATTTGGCGATTGATACCATCGTTAGGTCACTAGTTTTACAAACACAAGTTATAGAGAAAGAGATGAAGGCGGATGAACAAGCTACACACACAAACACACGTTAACAATAATACGGTTTAAGAAAGAGTGTATGTGAAGAGAATAACTTGAACAACCAACCTCAAATGAGGGTTTACAAGATTATTTATAGGAGGAAGCTAGGCAACACCCTAGTTCCCATCCTTTCTTATGTGGGCTTGGGCCTAAGCTTATGGGCCTTCTACATAAGCTTGACCTTAAACAAACATAAAGGCCATAATAAAGCTACCTATTACATATGAAATATAAATACTTGAAATATAAATTACAAGCTTAGAGTGATTCCAAAATCGGGTCGGGTTTACCATCTAAAAATAACATGGGATAAAGATCTAGTCGCCTTCTCTCTACACATAACTATCAATGTTATGCCGCTACACCAAAACTTCGGCTTCCCCTGGCTTATATTATTCTCGCTTAGCGTAGCAAACAACCATACCACCAGCCCACTATCATATAACTCAATATTCTCCCCATCAGTCCCATACCACTTCCCAGCCCCACTACCACACACAATCCACTGCATCCCAGCAATTTTTTGCAGCCCAACAGGCGCCTCCACAGGCCTTTCATGCAACCAATATAAACAGACCATTACTAATAGCCTACTCGGTCCAACTCATGCCTTGTACACGGCCTAAGCTACTTCACGTGCTAGTACTTTTAGCACTATGACATTACAGGACCCGACATGGAAAATGGATACATGTGCCTCTTCTCATTTAAATTCCAATACAAGTAATTTAAATACTGTTTTAATAAACATTTATTCCCATTTGTTCACATTGACGACGATAATTCTATTCCCGTCACTAATACTGGCCATAACATTATTGCATCTCCTCATCGCCCACTTCACCTTCATAATGTACTTGTTACTCCCAACATCATTAAAAGTCTTATTTATGTTCATCAGTTCACTAGGGATAATAATTGCACTATTGATTTTGACGCGTTTGGTTTTTCTGAAAAGGATTTCTTGACTCGTCATATCCTTCTTCAATGTGACAGTTCGGGTGATCTCTATCGAGTTACCATGCCGTCACCTATTCCTACTACTTTACTTTCCACTAGTTCCTCCACGTGGCACCAATGCCTCGTTCATCCCGGTGATGAAGTTCTGAGCTCCCTTGTTTCACGTCAATTTATTTCCTGTAATAAAGAAAAGTCTATACATGTTTGTCATGCCTTCCAACTCGGCATACATGTGAAACTTCCTTTCTATAGCTCAGTTTCTATTGTTGAATATTGTTTTGATATTATTGATTCTGATTTATGGACATCTCTTATTGTTAGTTCTAGTGGTTTTAAGTATTATGTTTTGTTTCTTGATCACTTCTCCTACTATTTTTGGATATATCTCCTTCGAAATTAATCTGACATGTTCACTAAATTTTTGCATTTTTGTAACTATGTCAAAAATCAATTGAAATGCGAAATCAAGAGTTTCTAATCTGATCATGGTGGTGAGTTCGATAACAACCAACTACATACATTTTTACTAATCATGGTGTTCAACTTAGGTTTTCTTGCCCAAAATCCTCTCAACAAAATGACAAGGCGGAACGAAGGATTCGAACAATAAATAACGTCATTCGTACACTCTTGTTTTAAGCACACTCACCCCCTCCTTTTAGTTCGAGGCCCTCCACATGGCCACTTATCTCCTAAACCTTCTACCATCAACCGCTATAGATAATGAAGTTCCCTTCACCAAACTGTTTAACAAACAAACTGACTACTCCCGTTTATACATATTTGGTTACCTTTATTACCCTCACCTTTACTCACCTCACAAACTTGCGCCCCCACGCTACCCCGTGCATTTTCTTGGGCTTTCCTACCTATCACCGTAGTTTTCGTTGTCTAGACCTTGAAACAAACAAAACTATTCTATCTCGTCATGTCACCTTCGATGAAACACAATTTCCCTACCGATCAATGACACCCACGTCGCCACCATCATACACCTTCTTAGACACCCTGTCTTCCCCTCTCCTCTCCCACGTCTTAACTGATCTCGTAACTCCCATCCCTCCTTAACAACCTCCACCTAATGCACCACACAACTACAGCAGCCTGATCCAAACACCCACACAACCCATAACCAATACCAGCCCACTGATCAAACTCAAACGGCCTAAAACAAAATACAAACCAACACCAGCCCACAACATAACCCATCACTCACCGGTTCTCAACCTTGTCCACAACAACCCACTAACACATGTCCAACAACACCACCATAGCCCTTCACCGCAACCCAATACGGCACCCCCTTCAATGCAGCCCAACACCAACCATCTACATCAACAACATCGGCTCATTCCCCTCAGTCCGCTAATGAACCCCCTCGTACTCATCCCATGGTCACTAGGTCTCAATCTGGCATTGTTAAACCCATTGATCGATTATCCTTATATATGTCTCTCATTCACATATGCCTAAATCTTCGTCTCACGCTATATAATATTCTCAATAGCGTAATGCTATGTATGATGAGTATAATGCGTTAGTTAAAAATGTTACTTAGGTTCTTGGACCGTGGCCTGATGGTGTTAATATGGCTCATTCTATGTGGTTACTTAAGCATAAGTTTTATGACGAAGGGACTTTGAGCCGCTACAAGGCTCGTTTGGCTGCTAATGGCAGTAGTCAGCAACTTGATATTGATTGTGACAAGATGTTTAGTCCAGTTGTTACACCAGCTACCATTCGCACTTATTCTGAGTCTTGTGGTGTCTCAAAAGTGGCCTATTTATCAGCTTGATGTTAAGAATGCATTTCTTAACGGTGATTTTTCTGAGACTATCTATAGGCATCAGCCGCCGGTATTTGTGGATTCCCGGTACCCTCATCATGTTTGTCTTTTGCAAAGATCCTTATATGGACTGAAGTAAGCACCTCGTGCTTGGTTTCAGCGGTTTTCAGGTTATGTTACTCGAGTTGGGTTTTACCACAGTCGCTGTGATTCTTCATTATTTATTTTACGACAGGATTCTCAGGTTGCTTATTTACTTATATATATGGATGATATTATACTTACAGCTTCTTCTCCTACTCTACTTCAGCAGATCATTGCTTCTCTACATAGTGAGTTTGACATGACTGACCTCGGGGCGCTTAATTATTTTCTTGGTATTTCTGCTACTTGCCAGTCTACAAGATTGTTTCTATCTCGGTGGAAGTATGCTATTAAGCTTCTTGAGCATGCACAGATGACTAACTGTAACCCTTCACAAACACAGTTAATACAGAGTCCAAACTGGTTCCTGAAGGTGTTCCAGTTCAGGATCCTACCTTATATCGCAGTATTGCAAGTGGTCTTCAGTATCTCACATTTACATGACCAGATCTATTTTATGTAGTGCAACAGATTTGTCTTTACATGCATGATCTTCGCGAGCTACATTAGTTGCCCTTAAACGTATCTTATGATACGTTCAAGGGACTTCCGATTTTGGTCTTCACTTATATTCATCTTCCACCGCATCTCTTGTTGGTTATCCAGATGTTGATTAGGCGGGTTGCCCATCTACACGACGGTCCACTTCAGGTTATTCTGTTTTTCTGGGTGATAATTTACTATCTTGGTCTTCCAAGCATCAGCAGACCCCCTCCCGTTCTAGTGTAGCTGAGTATCAGGGTGTTGCTAATGTTGTGGCTGAGACTGCATGGCTTCATAATCTTCTCCGTGAGCTACACTCTCCTCTATCCACTGTCACCCTTGTCTAGTGTGATAACGTTAGTGTCGTTTACCTGTCAACCAAACTTGTTCAACAACAATGGACGAAACATATTGAGATAGACATACATTTTGTTCGTGACATGGTTACTGCTGGTCAGGTACGCGTTCTACATGTACCATTTCGTTAGTATATTTATTATGTAGGCCTAGCCCATTTCATGGGTTCTACAATTATCTTCTGTACTCTATTTATTGGTTTGTGTAACCTAATGAAAATCAAGGAAATCATAAGCTTCATAGTTATTAGATTGCTCCCACCAATGACGGTAAGCCATCGTGAGAGTCACACCTCACGCGTGAGGCTTGCTAGTAGCGAAAGAGGTGGCACGTAAAGGGAGAAACCAAGACAAAGAACGATGACTCATTCACCCCTTATTTGGAATTGGGCAATGTGGGCACCCTTTTACTATCCGTTGCATTAAATAAATTAAAAATAAAAAAAAAAATAAATAAAAAACAGATGTTGTGATTCGTTCTTGAAGGTAATAAGTGGTGACTTATGTGGCAGAGTTTGTGTGTTTAAACGAGTGTGCCTATAAAAGATAATGAAGGAAGCGTGTGTTTTCTTAAGAGTGTTTTTAGGGTTAGTATGAGAAGTATTAGGGATCATGTGTATTATATGTCCTAATCTTTAAGGTTTTTTTAATCCGGACTATTTTTTTATTGATTAGATTTTGGCTAATTATATAGTTATTTGATTTGGACTAAACTTTGGATAATTGTTATTTATTTTTTAATAAATAAAAAAAATGTTGAAATGTGAGGTGGTGTGAGTTATTGAGAGTGAAAAGTAAAAGAGAGTGAAGGGAGAGAGAAAACTGATATGGTACTGAGGTGGAAGGTGTAGTGGTGTGACTGCTAGGAGTAGTCTTAGTGATGGAGTATTTTTTGGTGTTTGTATTAAAAGTAGAAATGATAATGTGACAACACTTTTTGGTGTTAACCGTGTTACCACACCTAGCATTCTAAGAGTTTGCGAACCACTCAATCCGATTAATGTAAATATTCTTATGCCTACTCGTAATCTGGTCAAATGAAAAATAAATAAATAAATAAAGTTTTATATTGTTTAAAAGGAGTTCAATCTTGGGTCTCTTAGTGGGAGAACGAATTCATTTCGATACCTCGGAGCCACAAGGTAGCTTGGACCGTCGCATTGAAAAGCTTGAGGTGTGAAGCTTTAATGGTCACTTTTGGATAAATTAATATGTTTAAACTCACATTCGTTTTGGATGAAAAACTTAACAGACAACAAGTGTGGTGATTATTAATTTGCCGTAGAAAATTCAAGGTCAAATGCTATATAGGTATCTCTTAATATAATAATAAGTGGAGAAATGATGATTATTAATTTGCCATAGAAAATTTAAGGTCAAATGCTATATGGGTATCTTACTATAATAATAAGTGGAGAATTGGATAAGTCATCCAAATAGTTATACTAAACTAAAATACTAATGGACAAATGGTTTTCCAACAAAATGCTACAAAAAGACATGTTTATGCCAATACAGCCATCAATTTGTCACTGTTTATCAAAAGAATTACCATCTTTTTCTTTTTAATCGTACGAATTATTTTTTTTTTCTTCATGGAACTTGATTCTTTTGAAAAATGCCCGCTGAAAAAATATATTCGAAAAAGTTGTGAGTTTAAGTATCGTTGAAGACAACTATTAAATACATGTTTATTTAGGGGTGTGTAACAATGAGTTAGGATCAAATGATAAATAAAATAAAAATAAAAATAAAAAAAGGGTAATAATAAATCACAACTGCACATTTTGTTGGAAAATTTAGTGTACTTGTGGGATTAGTTCACACCTTGTAATGGGTTAGGAGGTACGGAATGTACACCCATAAGGCCCATGAACACCTCGACTTTATAGTGGTTTGTATTGGTAGTCTTGGTGAAAGATCTTGCTTGGTGTAATCGCTTGGTGAAAGATCGCTTGTGAAAGATCGCTTGTGGCTTCCATCGATGGCGATGTTTCCACAAGTGGTGTATCCAATCGATAGTGCTATGAAAGATCGATAGCGGTGTTTCGATCGATAGTCAGATTCACGCAAGTGAAAGTACCGCTAGTGGAAAGTATCGCTTATGGAAAGTATCGCTAAAATGGCATTATAACTTCTTTATGACCACGCTTTAATTGGTCATGTAACCACTAACGGCTATAATGGGGATAATTATGAGGCTATTAATGGGCCGATTAATACTCATAATTCCATTGGAATAGCTCAAGAGTAACCTCCTATATATAGGAGATCCGAACATGCATGAGGAACACACTGAAACGAAAATACTTATTAGCGAAAGGGTTATAGAATTGTGTCTAATTCTCTAACGCATTTGGTCTTATCCCAAGTAGATATTCGTGTAACCTGCATTAGGGTCGAATAGTTTACTTTGGAAAGTGATCACACGATTCCAAGTGATATCCGAACCACCAAGTGGTATTGCTACCGCATTGATTGTCTTTACCGCTTTGGGACGAATAACCACCAACAATCAAAGTAAACTATTTAGTGATAATCAATGGCAATTCTTTGCAATGAAACACATGGCTTCAAACTTTGCTGTCGGACAAGTTTGAAGGGTGGACTTAGGAGGTGGCGGAAGAAGATGCACTTTTCTCGCCAAGTATGAGTGTGGTCTATGTGTCGACTACTCCAATTCACGATGATGGTGATGATGCTACGTGGATCAAATCGGAAGAGGAGCAAGTGGAGAATGATGACTACATATGCGAGGTCTCGATTACGAATGGTATGTCCGATTCTTTGTTTGATATTTATCGAACTTTGAATCTTCCAAAGAACGTGGATTCCTTTGATGCCAAATATATGGTCGAGGATGCATCAAGTAAGAAGTTCCTTGTTAGTAATTTCACAAATTACAAAATGACCGATTCAAGACCGGTTATGGAACAATACAATGAACTTTTGGTATACTTGAAGGTTTACACAACACCAAATGAACATGGATGAGGCTATCAAAGTCTCTTTGTGTCATTGACAAACTCCTCCTTCATGGAAAGATTTCAAGCATACCTTGAAACATATGAAGGAGGAGTTAACTCTTGTTGAGTTGGTACATCGCACATTGAGGAATCTCTCAAGGTGCGGGATAATGACAAGCCAAAGAGTAGCAATGCTCTTGGACCATCTGTTGTCAATATGGTGGAGCATAACAACTCCACAGTACAATGACAACAAAGGCAAACGAAATTTCATGATAACACAAGGCGATCCTAACAAGAAGGCAACACTACTTGTTGGAAATGTGCAAGGCCGGTCACATTAAAAGGGACCGCAAGGGTGTTAAAGTTGGTGGTAAAGCCAATGGATCGGGAACTAATGGTTCAGGGGTGGTGGTTCACCAACTCACGAAAGGTCGAATATGTTTAATAAGTCTTTTCGTATTTATTATGTTACATATGTATCTCGAATCTTTTTATGTGCAGGATGATGATGTTGCGTGGTGGGTTGACTCGGTGCAACAGTTCATGTGTAAAGATAGAAGTCGGTTCAAGACTTATGAGTCATTGAATGATGGTTCTATTCTTCACATGGGAAATGAGTCAACGACCTTGGTGCATGGTCGTGGTTGTGTAGATCTTAGGTTTAGTTCAGAAAGATTGTAACTTTGTTTAATGTTATTCATGTTCTTGATATCGGGAAGAACTTGGTTTCAAGTAGTGTTTGAATAATCATGGATATAAACAAGTTATTGAATCATAAATTTGTTCTTTCTAAATGTGGTGTTTTTATTGGTTTTGGTTATTTATGTAATCAAATGTTCAGCTTAATATTACCAGCGAGATGTTATTTCAACCTTTGTGACCACATATGATCGGACCGATTCTACCGTGGCATGCTAGACTTGGTCATGTTCACTATAAAAGAATGCAAGATATGTCTAGGATGGTTTAATCCTCTTTGACATGGACACCGAAAAGTGTAAAACTTGCATGTTGACCAAGATAACCAAGAAACCCTTTCGAGGTGTTAGTCGTGAGACTAAGATCTTGGAGTTTATTCATAGTGACTGTGTGATTTGCATGCCACTCCTTCTTTGGGGAATAAGAAGTACTTTGTGACATTTATTGATGATGCTTCTAGATTTTGTTATGTCTATTTATTACATACCAAGGATGAAGCATTAGATAAATTCAAAGTGTTTAAAACGAAGTTGAATTACAACTTGGGTCTTTAATCAAAAGATTAAGGACCGATAGGGAGGTAGTACATGGATACTCGGTACTTTCGATCTGTTGGAATAATCCATGAAACGATCGCCCTTATACTCCTCGGCAAAATGGTATTTACGAAAGGAAAAACAGGTCTT
The DNA here is from genome assembly GCA_022545495.1 of Chrysanthemum lavandulifolium. Classification (NCBI taxonomy): domain Eukaryota; kingdom Viridiplantae; phylum Streptophyta; class Magnoliopsida; order Asterales; family Asteraceae; genus Chrysanthemum; species Chrysanthemum lavandulifolium. Next base: position 235,794,849 of record CM040241.1, on the reverse strand, counting down.
GAAGGAGATGGTTAATTCCATGTTGTCCTATTCGGGGCCGAGTCAAGGGTTACGGGGTGAAGCTATGTTAACGACTTGCTATTTGCTAAATAGAGTTCCCAACAAAAGGAACAAGGTTACCCCTTATGAACTCGGACTAAAAGAAACCCAACTGAATTATCTCAAGGTTTAGGGTTGTAGAGGGTCATTGTAAGACTCACGATCCAAAGCAAAGACTTTGGATGAAGAGGCATTGACTACATCTTTGTTGGATATCTTGAGCATTCCAAGGCTTTTAGGTTCTATGTTATTGAACCTAATGAACATGTTTCGATTAACACAATAATTGAATCAAGGGATGCGATTTTGATGAGAATAGATTCTCATCGGTCCCTAGACCAAGTCATAGGATTCTAATGGAACTCATGACACCGGTGTATCGAGGTCCCGATGAACCATCGGTGGTCCCCGATAAGTTTAATGGTTCGACAACACGAACACGTGCTCGAGAAAAGCAAAAGGGTCGGGACTCCAAAGTCATTTGGACACGAGTTTCAACTATACTTAGTTGAAGGTACCGAGGATGAGGTCTCGGACCAATACTCCTATTGCTTCATTGTTGAGGATGACCCCAAAACATTTGAAGAAGCAATGAAGTCCCGGATATTGCTTCGGAAAGAAGCAATCAATGATGAGATGGATTCCATCATGGGCAACAACACTTGGGTGTTGGTTGATCTACCTCACAGTTGCAAACCTTTGGGTTGCAAATGGATTTTCAAAAGGAAAATGAAGGTAGATGGAACTATTGAAAAGTTCAAGGCTAGATTAGTTATTCGGGGCTTTAAACAAAAGTCGGGAATAGACTATTTTGATACTTATGCCCATGTGGCACGTGTCGATTACCATAAGGCTGGCGATTGCTTTGGCATCTATTCACAACTGTTATTCATCATATGGATGTGAAGACAACTTTCTTGAATGGTGAATTGGAAGAGGAGGTTTATATGAACCAACCTCGGGGCTTCATTATGCTGGCAATGAAAACAAGATGTGTAAACCGATTAAGTCTCTTTATGGACTAAAGCATGCACCTAAGCAATGGCATCAAAAGTTTGATGAAGTGGTTTTGTCTAGTGGTTATGTTCTTAACCAAGTCGACAAATGTGTATATAGCAAATTTGATGAATCGGTAAAGGAGTCATCATTTGTCTATATGTTGATGACATGTTGATCTTTGGCATTGACCAAAATCAGTTGACGACAAAGGAATTTTTGTCATCAAGGTTCTCCATGAAGGATATGGGGAGGCGATGTTATCCTTGGTATAAGGATTAAACATGAAAGTAAAAGAATTTCTATCTCTCGGTCTCATTATATTGAGAAGGTCTTGAGGAAATTCAATTACTTTGATTGTACTCCGATGAGTACACCTATGGATACTTGAGAAGTCGATGCTAATCATGGCAAGGTGAATCTCAACTTGAGTATTCTAGGGTAATTGGTCGCTCGATGTATGCCATGACTTGTACAAGACACGATATTGGTTTTCGATTGGGAAAATTGAGCGGTATACTAGTAATCCTAGTGCTCATCAGCGCAAGCGATTCGAGAATCAAGTATTTGAAGAGAACTGTGGATTATAGTCTCTCATCTTGGTTACCCATCGTTGTTGGAAGGTTACACCGATGCAAGTTGGATCGATAACTGCAAGACAATTAGCCTACCGATGGGTGGGTATTCTACTTGGTGGAGGTGCAATCTCTGGGCATCCAAGAAGCAAACTTACATTACCGGTTCAACAATGGAATCGAATTTGTGGCTTTAGCATTCTTTGGTAAAGAAGCGAATGGTTGAAAAACTTGCTTCTTGAGATTCCATTGTGGCCTAAACCTATAGCACCTATTTCTATCCGATGTGATAGTGCGGCTACACATTGGCTAAGGCTTATAGCCGGATGTACAATGGTAAGTCTAGACACTTGGGTGTCGGGCATAGCATGATTCGTGAGCTTATCATGAATGGGTGGTATCTATAGGTTTGTGAGATCTCAGAGAACTTAGGCGATCACTTGACGAAGGTGCGGCTAGAGACTTGGTTATAAAGTCCGCTAAAGGGATGGGTTTAAGTCCAACTTAGTCACTGAATGCTAGGACACCCAACTCCTCCCGAGGAAACTTAGGGCCGAGTTCAATGTGGAAAGTCGAACATTCGGTGGACTGGAGCACATGTTTTATTTACATCCCAAGGTTGTGCTCGAGAACTCTTTTGAAAGGAGGATGAAGTCTATACTTCTTAATGGTTAATTTTCTTTGAAAAAGTGCTTGGCGGGAGCATGACTAAAGAGGAACCACCTATGTAAATGTTGAAGTTTTGCCGCTTGAGAGCTTTGGACTTTAGCTTTTACAACATTTATGAATTGGATATGGACACATGGCTTGTATAGTGTCGGGGAGTCGTTAAGTGTTTGAAAACTTGTGTGTATTTTATCTTGGTATTCAAATGGGTTGAAGGGTTCAATTCTTAGAACACCACGATTCTCGAATATTTGAGCGTGTAATTTACTAAGATGGAAATTCAATCCTCTGGACATTTTCGTTTATGCACATGTTTTGATTGATGTTTATTTTCATGCAAAGGAAGTGAACTAAATTTGGGGAGGATTGTTGGAAAATTTAGTGCACTTGTGGGATTAGTTCACACCTTGTAATGGGTTGGGAGGTGCGGTGTACACCGTAAGGTCCATGAACACCGACTCTTATAGTGGTTTGTATTGGTAGTCTTGGTGAAAGTCTTGCTTGGTGTAAATCTTGCTTGGTGAAAGCATCGCTTGTGGAAAGTATCGCTTGTGGCTTCCAGCGATAAGCGGTGTTTCCAGCGATAAGCGTGTTCCACCGTGGTGTATCCACGATAGTGCTATGAAATCTTGATAAGCGGTGTTTCCATCGATAGTCGTACTTCCGCAAGTGAAATCTTGCTAGTGGAAAGTATCGCTTGTATGGAAAATCTTGCTAAATGGCGATTACAACTTCTTTATGACCACGTTTAATTGGTCATGTAACCACTAACGGCTATAATGGGGATAATTATGAGGCTATTAATGGGCGATTAATACTCATAATTCCATTGGAATAGCTCAAGAGTAACCTCCTATATAGGAGATCCGAACATGCATGAGGAACACACGAAACGAAAACACTTATTAGCGAAAGGGTTATAGAATTGTGCCTAATTCTCTAGCTGCGGTTGGTCTTATCCCAGTAGATATTCGTGTAACCCGGCATTAGGGTCGAATAGTTTACTTTGGAAAGTGATCACACGATTCAAGTGATATCCGGTAACCACCAAGTGGTATTGCTTCTTGTCATTGATTGTCTTTACCACCTTTGGGACGAATAACCACCAACACATTTCAGATGCACTTATAAAAATATATGCATATCTTCTAAAATTCCCCCTCCCCCTCATTTGAAATGTGTTGCTGAAATTTTTTCTGATTCTTTTTGTTTTAAATTTTCTTCTCACTATATCTCTTCTCATGAAACAATAATTACCGTTCTTATCTATCTATACTACTTATAATACATAAAACACTCTCTCTCCTAATTAATTTTCAGACTTTTCAGACTTGAAAGTGTTAAAATGATGTACAACACATTAAAGCCCAAAAATTCAGACTTACAAGTTACAAAGCATTAGTTACAATACTTAAAGCACAAATAAAATACAAATCAAACTACATATAATACACAACTTGACCAAACAATTAATACACCTCATCACCAATTAATACAAATGTAAAGCATAATGTACAAATCTATATTCCATTATTTCCGGCAATAAATATGATTCCGGATACTGTTCCGGCTACTTGTCCGGCGAGAGTGGCGGCTGTAAAAACAAATTACACCCCTTCACAAAACACCCTTTAGTCTTAAGACTATCTCACGGATATAAACCACACAATTCTTTCTTCCGAAAACATATACATCATCTACACGTGAAACTTTAATGTGTCACCAATTAAAGCCTATATATATCACCAAATGAATAATAACTAGATCTCGATTTGTTCCAAGTGATACGGATCTTTATAGATCTTGTGTTTTTGAACAATCTCATCACGGATCTTATCGAAGCTAACACCTTCTTTATTCTTGTCGAATAATTAAAGGAGGACAAAACCATTAAGTTTTCATCCTTCTTTGATTCGGTTTCATCAAAACAAAATGAATCGAAAACACAACCTGCCCGTATCAAGATCTTTGAACCTTTCCCATTTGTGCTCATCATATATCAAGGTATTTGATCAAGAAGGAGATAAAGATTGATTAGTGTTTCAGATTCTTTTTCTAGATCTGTTTCGTGTGTTGTTGTGAAAGTGTGTGCTGCGGTTTTTGTGATAGATTAAGATTAGGGTAAGTGTGTTTTATTAAGTGGTGTTATGTAGCATATGTTTAGGGTTAATGGTATTGGATTTGGAATTGGGTTTATTAAGCTCTATTGGACTTTGGCTACTTTTGATTGGGCCTGCAATCATCCGAAAGTATCACATCGACGTTGCTTAAAGTATTGGTTTTAGATGCAAGAAATTTTTTTGAGGTTGTGTTATTGGACTAACCTTCGTTGGACCCTATGAACATTAAAGGGTTAATTTGGTTTTGGGTGTTGAAACTGTTATAACTCAAATTTACAATCAAAACATAAATCTACAAAAAATAAAAATAATAAATAACTAAAAAGTTATTGTACCATTTTGTTATTGTTATTAAATCCAATAACCCAAGCACTTAAAACACGAGCATAAAAACACAACCTACGCAACTTAAAAAGGCGTTGTTAAAATTACTCAAATATAAAATTCTTACAATTTATAGAGTTGTTGTAAAGAAAACATAAAATTAAAATATATTCATCACATAAATTTTATTACATAGTGCCACAATGCATCGTCATGCATACTCGCTAGTAATCTATAATCTATAACTATCTATAATGCATTTGAGACTTTTATAAATAGAAGTCTTAAACTTTTAAGCTTACACATGTTACTATATTTAGTAATTCATATAATTAAAGGTTACACTACATTAACTACATTATAATGTACACTAATGACACATTAAAATTTGTATTAAAATAGATATTACAAACCTACAATAATACAAATTTACAGTTGTAAATTTTATCATATACACTCAATTTTTACCAAGTTCAAATAAATATAATTATGAAAATCTATATTTGTATAAATATTTTACGGAAATTAAAAAATACATTTATTCTTTTAAAACTATCAAACCGGTAAAGCGCCATATATACCGACTATTATTACAGCATAGAACATGATTTTTTATATCTTATTTTTTGCCATGCATCAAACCGCTTTATACAATCATATTTACGAAGATAGGAGGAAAGAGACAAGGAATATTTTTAAACTTACTTTGTTAATGGCTCGAAATTCAATGCCTTCAACATAAATCAATTATAAATCAAAATGCATATTTGCTATCCGTTGCTTTGCGCGGGTATTATGCTAGTAGAAATAATAGAAATAAAGGAAGAACTAGTCCTAAATTTGGGTATCACAATATGTGGAATTGGTATTATTCATTCAAAACAAATCTACTTTGAGGATTGTAAATTCCATAAATTTCCCTGACTAAAATGAGGGCTATTCTGATATAAACACATACTTTCACTATGTTTAGCTAATAGAAACCATTTGTGATGCTATGTTGACAAAATTGTGACTTTTAAAAACCCTTGTGGTTATGTTGACAAAATTCCGTAACCGCTAATTGATAGGTTGGAGATTGAGTCATTGAACAATGGAAGCAGAGTTTACTGCCACATGATTTCTCGCTTTTTATTCTTTGTGAATCACGCTCTTATATTGATGAATTATTTTTTTCAAAATTACATAATAAAACAAGATAAGCTTATCATGTATGTATATTAAACTTATATTTTTTTAAGAGGCAGTTTTTTTATATATGTTAAAAAAATTTGTAGCAAGAAGCTAGATATTACAACACGCCTAAAATATGTAATAACACCAAAACCTACAACATCGAGCACTCTCAACGACTACCATCCATAATCATCCTAAGTAAAAAAAACTATTAAACAACGAACACGTCTAACAACACCCAAACATCATGTTATATGACACCAAGACAACTCCCTTAACAACTTCACCTCATAAGCGCCTTTAGGATCACGTAACAACAAACTCTAAGTCATCATCAAACTCTGAATCATCATCAGATTCATCATAATACACTATCCTCAATAAATTTATTGATTGCAATCTGACGACACCACTTTAAATAGTCGCGGTAAGGGTTGTATTTCAAGTTCTTTTTGTGATTGCATTTGAGAGAATTTTTTCCACGTACTTAAGACTAGTAAGAGAATGAGCGGGAAGCTCCACTCCGTTCTCTGTAGCTAATTTGACTCCAGCGCTAGAACTTTCATGTTGAAACTTGCTGGAACTAGACGAAACCCTTGAGACACCTTTTTGATAAAATGGCCTAACAATTGATGTCAGTGAACTTTTGGTAGAATCTCTATGTGATGAATGGGCCAAATCAATATTGCTCCTGTGGGCTTTAGTGGGCTAACAATAGACCCACCAAACGTGTTCAAGTTTTTGAATTTTGAATTATCCTCGGTCTATATGATATCATCCTCTTTCGCGTCGTAATGAAGTCATCGAAGCTAGTCAACTCAAATAAGTCACTTTATATCTCAAATTGTAACATTCGTCCCGCCACATTTCAATTCCTGTTACAACCAGTGTTACAACCAGGGTTATAAGGCGTGGCATGACGGTATAATCAAAATTCAAGCCTTAGCGTAAGACGTGACATCATGACGTTTTTAAGGCGTGAATTAAGGCGGAAAACAATATTTATAAATTTATAGATTATAACATTAGTAAATATTCGTAAATGCAAACTCAAATCTCAAATATTAGTAAATCCCCTAAACGCTTCAAAAAAAACTCGTCATGCCTTGCGCCTTTGCGCGCCTTTTCACGCCTCAACTCACACCACGCCTAGAGCCGACGTCTTGGTATATTTCGTAGCCTCACGCCTTGACGCCGCCATGACGCGTCTTTTAGAACCCTGGTTACAGCTACTTACACCATTAAGCTTTCTCATCTTGCTCAATTCGATGTATTCATTCTCGTCATTCTCAGCTTTAGGTAATCTCAACACGCTCTAAATTGTTACGGAGTATATTTATTACGGTTTTTATAGATTATAATGTTCATTTAGAGTGCATTTAGTTGGAGAAAAAATTCTCTTGTTTTCTATCTCTGGTTTTGTAAAAATTTGGAAGGGAAATGCATCTCCACAAAACACTTGAAAATATAGAAACCGCATTTAGTTGATGTTTATATTCTATTTTGAAGAGGGGATGAAGGGTTGTGGGTTACAAAGGAAAACTAGAAAAACAACTAAAATTTGTTTTTTAATTTTCCTTGTTAAGTTAGGAACTAGGGGATTTTTTGTTTTGCAAAACATTTTTTTGGAAAACGCTTCTATGAACGCGATCTCTGTTTTTTCTTGTTTTTCACAAAACATTTTGTGAAAAACAAGAGTGTTTTCCTCCAACTAAAGGCATTCTTACTGTTTACATTCATAATTTTTGATTATATACATCTCGAATGTTGAGTTTGAGATGTTAATTTCAGAGTTTGCTAATGTTTATGATGTTCAATTTTATAGCTTTTGACTGTGTACAGTTCGATTGTTGGCTTTTTGTGGTGATTATACATTTTGTTGGGAATTAAAAGTCTTTATACTTAGTATTGCCAAGCCAAGAGTTAGTACGGTTCAAGATTACAACTGCCAATACTAACCAGTTAGTACTGCTAGAGTAAGTTAGTAATGCCAATACTAACTTAAAACTGCTGAAGGACTTAAGACTGTTGATGAAGATTAAGACTGCTAATGAGATAAAACGTGTGAAGTGATATGTATTGACTTATTCAGTGTATATTCTATATAGTTAGAAAGATACGTGTATTCTATATTGTTAGAAGATTTGTAGTTATCTTGTAATGGACTCCTTAGTGTTTAAAAGGAGATCCTAGGTTATGGTGTTTCATACGAGTTTTGATATAGTTTTTCATAGCTTCAAGGTTGTAAACCCTAGTACTACACATAGTACTCGTATTATTGATCTTAATAATATTGGAGCTTTTGGTGATATCATTTTTTACTGTTTCATTAATATTCTTCTAAGTATTAAAGAGTAGATTCCGCATACTCTTTAGTATTCACAAAGTTTCTAACATAGTTATTTTGGATTTATCCAAAGTAACTCAATCTTTACATGCTAAGGAATTGATCGTGTGTTTGAGATCAACACATTTTTAGGTTGCAGATGTTGTGAATCTTGTTTTTTTTTATTATATGGTTAAACATAATGGTTGTAGATGTTGTGAATCTAGTTTTTTTTATTATATGGTTAAATATAATGGATTGATAAAGGAATGTAATCAACGATGTAATGGAATGGACATAGTAATTGAATAAGTCATTACTGTTCCATTCACTTATTTGGTTGCTATGTTGAAATGAAATAAAGCATTTACGCATGTTTTTTGATATGATGCAATGAAAGTTGGAGATAAATGAAATATGGTTAAATGTGATTACATGACGTTCTGGAATGAAGAAAAACTAGCATAGTGTTTGGTAGGGCTGAATCAAAGGGGGAATTGAATGAACTATTCAAATGTAATAAAAAAAGAAGTTGCTTGTTACAAATTTGGTAATGCAATGGTTAATTACACCGAATATCTCATTTCCTAAAAAACCTTATTTTCCATTCATAGGGCCTCCCATGTATTTTTCAATCCATTCAGGGGTGCTTTAATTTTTCCAATTATGCCCCTAAATAGTTGGCAAGACCCTTACAAAATCTCAAAGAAAAGATTGCTATGTAAACCTAATAAGTCACTGAGTATAAATCTCGAAGAAAAGATTGCTACTCAACGACGAAGCTTGAAGATGATGGCTATCTATTTTGTTGCTCGAAAATTATGGTTTTCGTGATTTTCATTAAGTATTATGGTTGTCGTGATTATGGTTATCTTTTTGTGATTCCATTTAGAACCAGTGGACTTAAATAATTGGAATGTTATTGGTGTTAACAAGACAATTTTTATGAATTGTATATTTTAGTTGATGTGTCTTTTGTAAAAATTTACATTACTTGTACGTAGGTGACGACTTTGATTGTTTGTTTATTTAACATGCAGCTATCTTTGATTGTTTTTTTATTTAACATGTAGCCGTGGAGATGATACAGCTAAAACATGATTAGTATGTATATTATGAGGGTATTTTTGTTCTTATAATATGATTTCATTCCATTCAAATGTTTATTCCTACATACCAAACAAGATGCACTAAACATGAATCCAAGGAATAAACAAGTGCCATCAACCGTGGAGAGAGAACCCTTAAATATTACACAAGGACTATTTCCGTAATACTTGCAAACTTTCGTGATTTTGAGGTTCGGGATTTATTTAGGCTCGATAACGATCGATTCAAAACACGAAAATTACGCCATTGTGTTCAAAATAATTTTTCCAATAAAAACGAGTATTCATACGACTAGTTTCCTGTAAATAATTTAACGATCAAATCAAATGGTTTAACAAGTTTACGATTGTGCCGATACGTGTTGTGTGAGGTTTTCATGTTTCACGAGATAACTTCTCGTTTTCAAATCAAATGAGCTCGATAAAAGTTCGTAAATTAAAAATAAGAATAATTCGCTGTAAAAATATGTCTCGAAATTTACGAGTTGTTACACGGACTAACATATATTTCGTTAGATTCACTTATTTGAAATTCGTGGTCTTCTAGTATTATGTTATGCAATATGATGCAACAATACATAATCCCACGTATTTTGCTCATATGTTAAGACGCGCGAGTTGCCCCAACGACCAAAGAACACGAAAGTTCTGCTCCACATCTTTTCTTGCACCTTCGAGCCCTTTTAAAATGTATATCAAGATGGTTTCGTGCGATTTTATATGATTTGACAAACGTAGCCCACGTAGGATAAATACCATCTACTAGGTAATATCACATGAATTCAAGGTTGATGGTAATATTTATGAGGGTATTTTTGTCCTCAAAATTCAAATGTTTATTCCTCAATTCAAATGTCTTTAAGGGGTTCTCTCTCCAAGGTTTTCCTACCTAAGTATCTCCATCGCGTTAAGGCGGTTCAAATAAATCTTTTCTTCTTGCCACTATTGGGATTTTTCTTCTTTTCGTTTATGGTAGAGATCATAACAGATTTCCTCAGTTTCATCTATGTTGAAAGTATATTTTTCCCAATTGAAACACGTGTTCTTCTTTTTCTTGAATCTATGAAAATCAGTTATGAGTTTGAAGTTTCAGATTCATAAATCATGCATTTATAGTACATGAATTCATCGTTTTCGCAATTAACAATAGTCTCTTGCAACCATATCTTAATTTTGAAAAGAGAAAATTTAATTCGTTTAATGGCATATGGAAAGACTATTCCACAATGGAGTTCAACGTTGGCACAACTCACTAATCAGGATAGTCCCATGAATTTAGAATTTCTAAGGCCCTGTGCGGAAATTGAAAATAGGCATAAATATGCCAAATTAAAATATATTTAAAAAACATTATTAATACTAGATTCATATGTGGTTAAAAATATCAAAAAGTACTTAGTTTTGTTTAAAATTGGTCTTGTTATATGATAAAGTTTCTAAGTGAGCCAAATATAAATATATACAGAAAGACGGACTTCGGAACCTCTGAAAACTTTTAAGCCTGGGTTAGCCCAGTCTGCCCCCACCTTACACCACGCCTGTCACTAATGCAAACAGTTGGTAATGCTATTAAGGGCATGTTTGGTTTGTAAATAAGTTTTAGATTGGCTTTGGATTTGGATTTGATGTATAAGAGAGAAAAGAATATAATGAATGAATTATATATTATTTTAAGATTAAAATGGAAATAGAAATAGAAAATAAATAAAATGTAAATGATAATGAGATTATATGTGGTTAAAAATGGGAGACATAAGTTTCAAGAAGCAAAAGAGTCAAAGGTTTTTGAAAACCTGCGGATCCCATTCGAATTTCTCAAAAGCCAATAATAGCATGTTATGTCTATTTATGAGTCTGAACCCACCAATCAAATGCTTCTTTTGAATAAAAATCACATTCCAATAAACAAAACCAAAATACCAAACGGGCCCTAAGGTTATTTTATGGCGCGTTTTGTTCTTCAAATGATGTGTAAAGTTCTTGATTTGTGCCTACTATTCACAAAAGCCTTTTTTTTCCTCATATCCTCAGCAGGGCTTCATCCCACCAAGATCATCTTGTGCAAAAGTTAACACAAGGTTAAACATGTTGTATGTTTTACTTATTTTTCTTATTTATGATTTTACTAACTATTGTAATCCCTGGATAAATCTTCGCTCGATGTTACCTCAATTTCAAGGAGTGAATACTTTGCTAAATAAACTTATTAGGCTTCCGCCCTTTTAATAAAGAAAAGGTTAATTATGCCCTGCATAACTTTCTCTAGCCTCATGTATAGCTTGGGATATATATGTGCAAATAACCTCATTACTAACTTTTTCTCCGATGCTGTTAGAGTATCTCCAATGGATGTTTATGGAGCATATCCTTGATGATATGGACCCTATGTGAAGTTCATGTAAATAAACTTGCATTGTAGCACCAAGTTTATAGAGTTATACATGTACTAGTCCATGTGTATTAACTAGAGAGAGAGAAACTAAAGTGGGTTCAACCGACTTTTTAACCAATGATATAAAGTTAAATTGGCTACTTGAGGTGTTTATGGTCTATATGAAGTCCATAGCATTGTATAAGCAAGTTTATATGTTTTTATAATTTATAGAAAAATGACATAAAAATACTATAAACTTGGTAAAGTCTATAGCATTAGAGATGTTGTTATAGTTTTCATGAAGTTCATGTGTTGTTGATTATTGTCTTTGTTTTTCACTCATATTAACAAATGTGTGGGTAAAAGCTACACATTTACTTATTAATTTAGGGAAGTGATTTGCACACTCTTAATTCTTATTTGCACACTCTAATCTATGCATCCAACAGTTGTACATTTATTATATGATGCTTTATCAGTTTGTACATTTGAGTGTGCAAATAAAAAGTGACAGTATGCCAATCAATTCTCATACATTTATGTAAGTGTAGATAAGAAATAAAATTTGGTCCAAATTTTTAGAAATGGTTTATAAACATCAACTTTTGCTTATAAATTTAGAAAAGTGTAGCTAAATGTTAGACCGTTTTCTTACACTTTTTTAAAAAAACTTTACATAGACATAAACTTTTTATTAAAGAATGTTATAAGAGCATACGGTATAGTGACACAATCAAGCGCCACTTCTGATGTGGCACCTAAACCTGCGCCGCCGTCCGTCCGCCACCACACCGAAAGGCTCCGCCACTTAAGTGGCGTGGAAGAGACGAGGAAATGGTGGGCCCAAATGTTTTTTGTATCATGTCGGCCGAATGGTTTTTCTCGTTTTTTTTATCAACATAAGATCTGTTGGTTATGAGAGATTGAGAAGAAACAAAAAGGGTTGTTAGGTTTCTGGCTTGCTACCATGTGAAAGATAGAGGCGATAGAAGTGTTAAATATTTATGTGAAACCCTAAATACTTTCAATTTTTGACAGCTTCTCAATCTAAACCCAACAATAAAATACTTTACTTTTTTGTTCACTTAATGGTCCATTAAGCAAATAAAAGAACTACGAGTGATACAGTATGGTCCATTTATGTTGTATTTTTTTCAGAGGCAGTTACCATTGTTTATATATTCCGTTATAAGTATAGATGAGTTTGATATGTTTTATATGTAGACATCAGAAATGTATAGTTTAAATAATTCAGCAATACATAATGATGTCCATTTTGATAATTTTACGAGTTTTAGTTATTTAGTAATCGCATTTGTCAAATACTTGAAAATTGATTATCTAATTATTGCGATATTCAATAATATCATTTGCCAAACACTTTATTATATGTTGTATTTTTTTTGTGTTTTTTAGTTTGCTTGAGAAATGGAAAAGGAAATAAGATTGTGTGGGTGGGTCCAAATAATGGAAAGTGGCATGCCACTACTCACTAGTGAATGGGTGTTTTTAGCGTGCAATTTGAAAGTAAGGATGTTGAGGTGACATCAAAAAGATGAAAGTGTCATACTACTACACCTGATCCTCTAAGTGTGAGTAACAACTTGACTTTTACTTGCATTTTTTAGAAAGTGTGAGATAACTAGACTTTTACACACGCATTTTAAGAAGTGTGGTAAAAATCTAAACTTTTACTTATACTTTTCGAAAGGTGTATAGTAGGTAAAACTAGGGCTTGACTTACACATAGACGAGTACTCGTGCATAGCAACGAAATTTTATAGCGGAATAAGTTTTCAGCCATGTACATTATATGATTGAATGTTTTTCGAGATTATAATGATTGAATAGTTTCCGCTAATAGGTACATAATTAAGTTTCCAGCCATGTATCAGTTTGTTTCCTTAAATAGATTAAGTTTTCACTTTTCACTTTCAAGAATAATTGGTTTTTCCATTATAGATAGCATAGATAGTATAGATAAAAACAACGCTAGACCCACTCACAAAATTCATCACCGACGCGTGAAATGGGTGATTGGCTTAATAAAGAGAAGAGAAAGAATCGCTAGAATTGCACCAATCATCACGACACGCTAATGGTTTGGATTTTTGTAATTTTTGAATGGTTCTAGCATTTGTCATAGATAAATATGAATACGAACTTGTGTGCACATGCAACATCAATAAAGGAGGTTGTTCTTAGAGGTATCTCCCTTGAAGATTCTAATAAGAGAAAAGAATTTAACAAAATGGAGCAGGTTCACTTATTTCTTCATCGAGCGGTCATATTGACATTCTCATTCCTTTATATTTATCCATTATTAATTTATTATGGCTAAAACTGAGAGACAATAATAGAATATCAGTTATAATATGCAGAATAAGTTATATATTGAAGAAGATAAGTTATCATGTATCTAACAAATAAGAAAGAAATAAAATTATTATCACAAAAAAGGTATTGTAAAACGGAGGTACATTCAAATTTTGAGAACAAAAAGGGTTTTGATGATGGTGGTTGTGTGGTGGTAGAGGGTGGTGATGGCGGTGGTAGATGGTGGTGGTGTGATCGTGTGGTAGTGTAATTGAGAACTTAATATAGAATCAAGAGTAAACTGCAAAAAATATTCGTGTAGTAGCCGAGGGTAAAATAGTTATTTCACATGGCCTTTGACTTTGACGAACAAGGATATTTAACGATCGTTAGTCAAAAGTTATAATTTGCGACAAAGTGGAAACCACAAGTACATTGGTTTGCCAAATGGCAAACCACATAGATATTTTTCGCAATTACGTTTGTTCAATGACATATTTCGTAAAAATTACAAACTACAAAGACATTTTTTGCAGTTTACCCAAAAAAAAAATAAAAAATAAAAATAAATAAAAAAGTTGCTAAACTAACTTAACAGATACTCCCTCCGTCCCATTATAAGTGTACACTTCCAATAGGCACACAGTTTTAGAAAATCTCACTAACTATACTCTCCACCAATCAAATATTATCTATTCCCACTAAAACTTTTTTTCATTGGTTGAAATAAAAATGAACATCTATTTTGAAACATTCTAAAATAATAGTATCAAAATTTATTTCGGGAAAGAAGGAGCAACATTTCAAGAGACTTAAACATGCGTTTCGTTTTCTTGTTTATACGCTATTAATAACCAGCGTACTACTAACGATAATCAACTTAACCCCCTCTCGATATTCCATCTTTAATGTACATATAGTTTTTCTATTTTTAACAATACCCAAAATAATAACTTTTTCTGTCATAAAATAATGGTTTTGTTCTGACCTATTTAAGTATTTTTTTTGTTTTTTTAAACGTTGATTTTTTTCCTTTTTCATATTATATAATATTTAACGCAAAATATATGAAATATTTTTCTAACTTGCGCCCTATGTATTAAAAGTTAAGCACACAAAAGGATTCAGATACCCATGAAAAGACTCGCCGACCCACACAGCGTACATTTTTTGTCTTTTACGAGTCCATGTCTTTTCGCGTCATCGAATCCTTTTGTTGTAACATTAAAACCGCGTATGTATTACTTTATTATTGACCATTATTTATAATGGTAAAATCCTCGATACCCTAAACTCACATTTCAAGCTTGGGCCTATTTATCCTCTAATGCCCTCCCGCAGTTCGAGCGACGAAATCGCGATTGATGCAGGTTTTACTAAGTCCAGGTGTCGTGTGTAGTGTAGTATTTGGTAAAACCGATGTCGTCCCAAGAGCTATGTGTAATACTAAGTCCAGGTGTCACAGATTTTAAGATGATTTAATTAATTGATAAAGCAAATAAAGGCAAATGTGTAATCAATAGGGGAGAGTGGTGATAACCTAGTTATTCATCCTAGCTAGTAATGTCTACGCCTAATTACTTCTAATTACTTGGTGGGGTCAAAGTCGAGAGGACAACATTTGGTCAATTCTCCCAACCTATTAGCAAAGATGCCACCACCGGAGAAGTCGGTGTCCCTCATAAGTCCGCTTGTTCACGGTCACCTAAGCCGAGTCATTAAGTTCCGCCACATGCTAGACTTATAATAGTTAGTGCCGGACGTTAGCAACTTAAACACTCACCCCTAATTCTTAAGTTCATCCAAACGGTAGGTGATCGGTTGGTCAAATCGCACAAGTAGAAAGGGTCGTCATTGGTCATATTTTACCCTTCCTGCCTCGATCCTACTCACTTAGGTTCACTTGGTCATATCTCCTAAGCAACTAGCCTCTATCGCCATTCAAACTACCAAACAAGGGTAACTACCAATAAACTATGCATGCATACACTTAGAAATAATTATACGGAAGTAATGTAAACGTAAACAAAAAAATTAAGGAATCATAAACTAGGTCAACACCAAGAGGTGCATAGCCGCTCATATTAACCATACAAATCAATTCAATGTTTAATGTTACGAAATACATGAATCGAAAGTAAAGAAAATATAAAATGCTAATGCTTATCGTAGGGAGTGATTTCTCCTCGAGATAGCTCCGTATGCTCCTCTAGATCCGCCTTTGGCTTCTTCCCACGTTCTTTGGTTGTTGTGTGAAATGTGATGCTTTGAAATGCAGGAAATCGTGGGGTATTTATAGGCGAATCTTGGTTACTACAGAACTAATAAAATAGTTACCAGAATCATCTATTTCTTCAGAATTGCACTAGATCATTGGTTACTACAGAACCTCGAAGTGGTTACGCCGTATCTTCAATAATTATTGGTTACGTCGTAGTTTATGCAAGAGTTACTGCAGAATTATCGTGACGCGAACCTCATTCGACCTAATATAGTTACGTCGTAATCTTTGGGAGAGTTACGCGTAAGATTCGATGAGTTGGCTTTCGGATCACGCTTTAGTTACGAATGTAATGCGAGAGATGAGTTACGCCGTAACTTCTTCAAATGAGCATACTACGATAAATCTTTAATAATTCTTCAATTCGCGCCTCTTTAGCTCAAATGCTCATAATTTACCCGAAAGTGAAATATAATGGAAAACAAGCGTGAATCCATATAAATGATATAAATTACAAGCATTATCGGAAATCGACACTTAATATTCATGATAATTTAATGTTATCAATGACGCTAACTCAGCTTCTTAGAAGACAAGTTAAAAACCCCATATATGAATAGATTTAATTTTAAATGTATTTGCATTGAAATCATTTTTATCACGTATTATATAACACAAACAAAAACTCTGTTTTTGAGTTTTCTTTGCAAAGTAAATGTAAGTAAATATTTTCAGCTCAGTTTTGAGAGTAAACACTTTACTTTAAAAATCAATCAACTCACATTATAATTTACTTTTTTTCATTTTCTTTTTTCTTTTTCATCTAAAGTATTACTTAAGAACACAACTTTTTATATTTAGTTTTTATTTTTTTCCTTCTTTAACTCATACTCGAGAGCACACTATTAATGTTAAAATTGAAAAGAAAAAACATTACAATTATTTTGAAAAACCAAACACACCTTAACTCCTACCTACCAAAAAATCAAACACTCAAAGCAAACACCCCCACACACAATGACGTCATCACACCACATCATCCATCACTCAATATCATCCGTTCATCCATTAACCGCCACGTCATCATCACAAATCCTCAGCCCTCCGATCTATCTCACATCACTCCGTCCAACCACTCACGGCGCATGTTAGTACCAACCCTCACTTCTAGAGAGAGAAACTCAATTTCTAGAGAGAGAAACACTCCAAATCCACTCGATCTACTTCTTATCGGTAACCCTAACTTATTAATTATGCATAAAATGTATAAAATTAGGTTTTTATGTGAAAATTACGGTTAATTCAGTTATAACTGTACGGATAGTAAGTTAAAGTTAGTTAAGTTAGGGTTTGTGTAGGTTATGTATGGAATCAGTTAAAGGAATGAATAGTTATAGTAATAAGAAGAAGAAAGTGAAACGGTTGGATGGTGAGAGTGAAGGTGTGGGAGGAGGGAGTAAGTTCGGGTTTAAGCGACAAGAGAATCGCGTAACGATTCATTTAGCGTCGAGGTCGCGGCATGAGATGAAGGAGATTAAGCGGAGGTTGGTGAGTGAGTTGGAGGTTGTTAGGCGGTTGGTGAAGAAGATTGAGGATGTAGGAAGTGGGGAGAAGCGGATGCCGAAAGTTAATAATAAGTTTTATAAGGAGAGGATGGTTAGCGGCAAGGGGGGGAAGTCGGGTGGGAAGAAGCAAGTAGGAGTTGATGCGAAAGTTGTGAATAAGTTGTTTAAGAGTTGTGGTGTTTTGCTCGAGAGGTTAATGAAGCATAAGCATGGTTGGGTGTTTAATGCGCCGGTTGATCCTTTAGCGCTTGGTTTGCATGATTATTTCGATGTGATTAAGAATCCGATGGATTTAGGTACAGTGAAGTCTCGGCTTGATAAGAATTGGTATAATTCGCCTATGGAGTTTGCTGAGGATGTGAGACTTACGTTTCATAATGCTATGACGTATAATCCGCAAGGGCATGATGTTTATATTATGGCGGAGGTCTTGTTGAAGTTATTTGAGGAGAAGTGGAAGGTTATAGAAGCGGAGTATATTCGGGAGTCGAGGGTTGTAGAGAATAATGAAGTTGGTTTGCCATTGCCAACTCCTTTGCCTAAACGGGCGCCTCCTCAGGTATTGCCAGTTCCGGGGATGAGGTCGGAACCACATGTTCCTGCTGTGCAGCCTATTGAACAGCCGCCAAAAGTTTCTAAATTGGGTAGAACACCTTCTTTAAAGAAGCCAAAGGCTAGAGATATCAATAAAAGGGAAATGACGTATGATGAGAAGCAGAAACTTAGTATAGATTTGCAGAATTTACCTTCTGAAAAGCTGGATAACGTTGTCCATATTATTAAGAAACGGTTGCCGTCATTGTCCCAAAAAGATGATGAAATTGAGGTGGATATAGATACTTTTGATATTGAAACTCTGTGGGAGCTTGACCGTTTTGTCGCCAACTACAAGAAAGGTTTAACCAAGAACAAAAGGAAAGCTGAATTCTCTAATGATGACAGAATGGAAGGTGAATCTGAATTTCCTAATGATGAAAGAATTGAAGTCCAATCTGAATTACCAAATCATGAAAGAATTGAAGCTGAATCGGAATTCCCTAATCAAGAAAGAACTGAAGCCGGATCTGAATTCCTTAATCAAGAAAGAACTGAAGTCGAATCTGAGTTCCCTAATCAGGAAAGAACTGAAGTCGAATCTGAATTCCCTAATTATGAAAGAATGGAAGATGAATCTGAATTCCCTAATCAAGAAAGAATCGAAGTTGAAGCGAACGTGCCTGACAAGGTGGATTTATGATCCTCTCTATTTCCCTTTTTCGTGTATATCTTTTTAGTAGCCACGCCCATTGAATAATGCATGTTTTTTCTTCCTAATTCCAGGATCTAGCTCAAGTTATGGTTGATGTCCCCAAAGAAGCTGAAACAGGTGGGGAAGTAGAGCAATTTCGAATGCTATAATATGCATTTTTATCAAGCAATGAAACTCTTATCAAAGTTTATGTACGCGTTTTGCAGATGGAAGAATGACTTCCGCTTGTTCTCCGGTTCAGATGCAGAAACAGGTGGAGGAGCTGGTTGCTCATGGAGATAAGTCAAGTAGCTCAAGCAGCTCTAGCAGCAATTCTGGATCTTCTTCTAGTGGTATTAACATAAGATTTAGTTATTATGGATTTTTGCCGACTTAGTTGAGGCATTAGGTGTAACATACTTGAAGTCAAGCTGCAACTTGATCTATTTGGATTGTTTTGAATTGATACAGGTTCTGATAGTGATAGTTCATCGGGGGCGGGATCTGATGCAGGGCATTCTTCAAAGGCATAATTGTTACTGCTTTGGTGATGTCAAAAAAGGTATAAGTTAATTTTCTAATCGGAAGCGTTCATACGACTATTTGAGTGCTTTCACTATTTTTTTCCGTTATGTTAGCCTATTATTTGAAAAGTATTAAATGACATGTGTGATGCTTATATGCTACGGAGTATTTATCATGGGCTCCAAATTTAGGAGTATACTACAGTCTAAAGTCTAAACTATGATCTACTTTCCTAGTTGTGGGTTCCGAATTTTACATGTACTGTCTGATCGACTAGCCTAGCTGTGACTTCATTAATTGGACATTATTTGCAACTTTGAATCTATTCTTCACTTCCCCGTATAATTGATTATTGCTCATAGTGGGCAGAATATGACGTTTAATTGGGGTGTTCTACTTAAAAATGCATATTAGGCCAGGTCATCTTAGTGTTAGAAAGCAGCCTGCACGTGCACTGTTAGAAACCACATGTGGTCACGGTTGTTAACGCGCACAGATTGTTGTTATTACGCCCAGTCTTATGCTTACTACTGCATCTCTTCTGCGCTTGATTTTCTTCTTGAAATTCACATCTCATTGTTCCATTACCCTTGCTGACTATATGTCATTATGCTATTTGTATATCACATGTCCTGTTCTGTCTAATTTTGAAGGCCCTGTTTTAGCTTCTAGCGACGACTATAATGCTAGAATTCAGTGTCAAAGATATTGGTTGTTATATGTTGATCATTGTTATTTGTTTATATCTATTATTTAGTGAAATAAATCATTAAATACATTCCACTTTATATATTAGACAAGACATGAAAGATTTATTTCATGTCAATGCCATATCATCAACAAAAATCCAAGTCATCTCCACCTCATCACAACTATTTATATGCAACGAGAAATCCGGCTAGGTATTTATGAGGATACAATCAGCTTGAATTATTTATACTCCTACAATTTTTTGAAGTGATACTATCAGCTTGAATTATTCAAAGTCGCAGAGTTATCCATTGTTAGAAGATGTCAGAATTTATGACATGTATGATGTTAAATTCACATGCATAGTATTTTTGATGGACCAGTGGACCACAAAACATGTCTTTATATTTTCAAGTTAATTAGAAATTATATTAGATTTATATCGAACTGAAAAATACACTAATAGCATAACAATTTTACGTATGGGGTATATCTGGTGATTAATTGATCCTTTATTCGGTTTGTTAAAGAATGCTGCCTAACGGGAATAAAGTTAACTGTGAAAGTTGTCGGTGTGCTGTACTGAACTCACATAAAATCAAATGCAGAAAATGTCATGCGACTGTCCAAAATAACCAAATAGAAAACCGTAAACAATAAGCTAAAGAAAACCAGATTACAAGTTGGTCCTTTAAATAAATACTATCATCCGGAGGATAATTTGGGCCTTCATCCACAACAGTTGTTGGGATACTGCATTCCTACTGATTGTGATTCTCTTGATTGCACTAATGCTGTAAAATTGATCTTAAAGTAAAATTATACCCAATCTCTTGTTTTGCAGATTTCTGAAACTGTACCAATTATCGAAGGAGTAGGGGGTGTATTTTGCTTTTTCAGTAGCAGCTATTTTCTAGGAGCCAAAGTTGACATAGACGGAGCAAATGTACAACTTTCAATGCATAAGGTGCAAATCGTCATTGCATTATTGCTTCGATTCTAGTAGGTCTAGCCTTGTGTAAGGGTATGTTGTTTGTTTAATTTATAACTTTTTTAGTTGGATGTTATTGTAGCAAGTGTAGTGTGTCTGTAATTGTCTGTAATCAACCATGCATGTACATAGTATTAATGCTAGTTTGGTTCAAGTTATTCGACTATGCGTCTTAGAAGCAGCTATGTATTTCAAAATTTTAGTTCAACTTCTAAATACTGCGAAGTCAATTATCTTCAAAATCATGGTGATTATATTATGTTTAACATGTAGAAGAAACAACTTCATGCTAAATCTTCTGTCAAATACAATTATCTTGTGAACCAAAATCACATTTAAAAAAAAAAAAAAAAAAAAACGTTTGACACTTTTTGGGAGTGTGGTGTAAAGCATTGTTCCTTTGTAATAAGGAAGAAAGCTGTGCCATTCATTTATGGTTCGAATAATTTCTCCTAATCATGGAAGTATATCATACGCGATCTTAGTGGGCTACTTAAATATATGTAATTGTGTTACATATATATAATTGTCTGTAACAACCATATGCGTATCAACCATTCTAGAGCATGTTTTCATCATATGTATATCTTATGTTACATAGAGTTGGATCAATATAACTCATATTTGTCATGTAACAAACGAACCAATCATAACCTCCATTTTTATCTAAGCTAATACAAAATCATTTTCCACCTTTTTTAAAACAACATATCTTACAACCAGAATCTTTAAAATATAAAAATACACTATCATGACGAGAATTAAATTATCTTTTATGATATGACTTTATATATTTTCGACAAACATTTTTTCAAAATTCCGTCCAAAAAATCATATATGATTTTTACGAATCATATATGATTTTAAAAATCATGTATGATTCGATTTTTACGAATCATATATGATTTTTACAATCATATATGATTCTCAAAAATCATATGTGATTCAGAAAATCGAATCATATATGATTTTCACAAATCATATATGATTTTGTTGACCGAAATTTTGAAAAAAAATTGTTAAAATATATAAGAAATGCATATCTATGAAAGATAATTTAATTCTCACGCGATAAGATAATTTTTATCGCGAACGATTAACGGTTTGCATAGATATTTAATTTTTAAAAAGGCGAAAGTTTATCATAATAAAAAACGAATCATTATTATTGGCTCATTGGATCACAGAAATTTTGGATCTATATCAACTTTCTTATTACATATGATGACACATCGATATCTCGTACATGTGTTTTTAAAACGGTAATTTTAATTATCTCATAATATATATATGTATATCTCACGTGTTTTAAGCAGACTAACTCACAACCATTTTGACAAGGTTTTACACAACACGAAAGGCCAAGTAAAAACACAAGCCGTAAGACATGTTAACTTGAATACTTTTAGTCAAACAAATACTTGTTAAATATATATATTTCGTTAGGTGGACAGCTGTTGATTTATCAATTTCTTATATCATGGCTGGAAAACTAAATTTGTGCACATAAAATTGTGGCCAATCAATCTAATGATTAATAAGCCAACTTACTCTATGAACTAATGGTCTAGCGTTACGTGTTAGATCTCCTTAAAGAGTGAAAAGATAAATGGAAGGTTTGCTTCTTGTCTCTATATGTCAACTTCTTGATTAGTATACGTGTTAACTAATCATCAACTATCATAATTTCGTATAAATCCTTCATGGTTCCAGAACCTTGCGGAACAAATTTACACACAAGTCAAGTAATTATATTTCTCAAAAAGTTTAAATCGGCAGGAAAACTCTAACCTCTCAGATCTTTTTTTGTCTTACCGACTCTTTTCAAAGGACATAGTCTCGCCCAATTGGACATATGATCTATTTTTTTAAAGCATTTTTTGACTTATCAACTGAACATTTGCGGTGAGAGAGTGATACCAAAGATGAGGGACTAATATTGTAATAGCAAAAAATGAGAATCAAAACTTGAAAAAAATAGATTGCGTAATAAATACTGTACTACTATTATACTATATACAGCTTTATCTAGACTTGATCAATCATACAACTAAAACCAAAATGTGTTGCGGTGATGGTGAGTGCAGGCCTTTGGGTTTCTTACTTGGTCTTCCGTTTGCTTTCCTTTCCATTCTCCTTTCACTCATTGGCGTCATCGTTTGACTGTCGGTAAATTCTCTAAATTTATTACTTTGTGTTTTTGTTGACATTGAGGCTCAAATTCTGATTATGTGTTTCTTAGTGTGTGTGTGATGAAACCCTTTTTTTTCAATCTTTTATCTAATACGCGTAATTCGGAGGGGACAAGGTTTTCATGTTAAGGTTACCCAGGAGGGCGAATTTTTGACTCGTATGTACGCGGTTTCACCGAGTTAATCCTGTTCGGACCTTCCTGGCCACCTCTAAATTTGTATCTAGTGAGGTTTGAACCTTTGAACTCTTGTGAGCAAACCAAAGTCTTACCACTAGGCCATTCGGTGGTGTAACTTGATTCCAACCGGACCCGATTAAGATATTCTGGTCAGTTTACTCGGGGCGAAAATGTTATTTGGATCGACCCGAGTAACCCGAATACTGAATAGGGTCAGGCTGAAATTATTTGGCTAAGTCGGGTTCGGTCGACCTGATTGACCGAATAAAGTTTTTTATACTATTTTAAATATAATTTTATAAATTATCAATTTAAACCAGTACAAACAAATTTTATTACATTTACTCATATTCGGGTTGGCTTCTAACCCGAATTCGACCCAACCTCGAATTGACCAACCCGACTAACCCGAATTCAACTAGGTCAGGTTTTGGGTATGTTATTTTTAGTGTTGACTGACTTTGACCGACCGAATCGACCCGACCAACCCGACCCGATTAACAGCGGTTACTATTTTGTGTTACTGTTTGGATAGTTTTGACCTAAAAAAAAAAAAAAAGACTAGCAGGTACCAAAAAGTCATGACATAATGACTTAATTCAGTTCTACAAATTAAGTGTCACTTTCAAATTAGAACCAATTAAAACATTATCTAGAAAAAAAGACATTTGATTGATTAACAAATGAAGAAAACTGTGTGCAACTACTGGACATTTATTTGGGACGGAGTGAGTAGCTTATAAGTAAAATAGCATAAGCTGCTAAAAAATAAGTAATTAAGGAAATAATGTTTGGATTTGATTATTTTACGTTTATCTTAGCTTTATTTCTGAAAGAGTAGAATATAATGTTTGGGGCTGCAAATTTGTTCGAATGGATTTTCGGTTTGACATAGGGGTGTCCAAAAACCGAGGAACCAAAAGAATCAAGAATCGTCTTGGCACCGACCGAACAGATCAGTATATTAGAACCATGGTGCGGTTCTTGGTTCCTAAAATTCCAAAATTTCGGTTCTCGGGACGGTTCGGGTCGGAACCGTCCGGTTCCGGTATCCCGAAAGAACCGACTTTTATGAAAATATGTAATTTTATAGGCTTTATTTGGGACATTGTGTACATGAAAGTATTTGGCCTTTTAAGAAAACATAAAAAAACCTACCTAAACCTAAAAACTCATAAACCTTAACCTTTAATCCATTGATTTCATTCAAAGATTCAAACATCATTTATCAACATAAAAGCAAGTTTTTCTAAACTGGAATATCGAAGTATCAGATAGCGATATTGAACAATTTTATGTTGCTCAATAACAACTAAGAAGAAGTTGTAGTTAACTGTTGGTATTTATTGTTCATTAAATGTAATGATAAAATTCGAGAAACAATTAATGATTATGGCGTCACTGCATGATATATTGTCACTATTTAAGTTATTGTAAGCTAGTCACCATGATTGATATATAATATTCTCAATGAGTTTATAATTATTTTCGTGGATAATGAGTTTGCTATTACCGGATATATGTTTTTTGTTTGTTTGTAAGTCAAGTTGTGGAATATTATTAGGGCTGTCAACTTCTTTCGAATTTCTACGAACCAAGTACCATAATTTTACATCCATCCAAACATATTTTTTTAACACTTCGGTACTCATGGGAATTACCGAAAATTCCCGTACCGGAACCGAGTACCGTACCGAAACCGAACCGAAAAACTTGGGATGGTTCCACTTTTTCCTTATTTTCGGTTCTCGGTTCTTTCGGTTCCGGTTTCGGTTCGGGACGGTTCCAGTACCATGGACACCCCTAGTTTGACATAAGGGTGACAAATAACTGAATAAGCACTTTGAAAAAGGATGTCCCAATGTGCTTTTTTACCTCAATATAAGCCAGATAAGGTTAAGCCGTTCGGATTGACAAAACCCTTAAAACGGCTTAAAAGTAAGCGGGTAAGCAGGAAAAATAAGCAATCCCAAACACCCTCTAAAACGCATCACTGTGAATTCTATTAGTTTACTTAATTCCTTGTTTATTTATTGACATTGAAGATCGATTTTGATTGTGTGTGACAAACTCTTTTTTGCTTTGACGCTTCAATCTGATTCCCAGTATACATTTGTGTACTATGTGTTCGTTGACATTGAATCTCAATTTCTGATTGTGTGCCGTGTGTGTCTGATGAATTGTGACAGATTGTTGTTGACATGCATATGTCCGTGCTGTTTGTGCGTTACGGTGATAGTTGAGATTGCAATTGAGCTCATCAAGGCTCCTATTCATGTCATGGAATGGTTCACATCCAAGATTCCTTGTTAATTTGTTATACTTTTGCAAGTAATTAAGGTTTTAGCATATTTTTTTTCTATGTTTTTATTTTGGGTGTTTATAATTTGGTGGTCTGATTGTGGGATTGGTATGAATTAGCATGTAATACTCCTATTTTATTTTAGTTTATTCATTTCAGATGTTGCTTTGTATCACTTTCCCCAAGTGAAAAATAATATTTGTGCCTGCAAATGTGTCAAAGAGTAGTTGAGGAGTATTTATAAAGTAGAATCAAAGTTACAAGTGTATTTGGTATTGTTTAAAGACTTTCAAACTATCCAAATTTAGTTTTGATTTGATTTTCGTTACAACAATAAAACGAATCATTTCTGTGAGGTTTTAGTTTCGAAAATTATGTACGAAGACTAGATATTTAAAGTTGAATACAGTTTAACAGCCTTACCTATGAACAAGTTTGATTTCCTTCCATGAATCATGACTTGATTCAGTTTCTACAACAAAGCTTGATGCAATTTTAATCAAAATTTACCAGGAAAAAAAAAAAAAAAGGCCTATACAAACAAGAACAAGTGTTAACTGTGAAATGGTTTTATTACCCAACCCGGATTTGGGAATAACAGCTCAAAGTCAAAGTTTCAACAGGATAACTATACGGAGTAAGTTGAGGGCCGATAGGCATAAAACGTGCACAAAAGCAGAGCCGTATTCAATTATTTGGACCTGCGGTTTCTTAACTAAAGGAACTAATGATTTTACCTCATATAATATCACGTCATTGTTATGTTTTGGTTGATAAATCAGCATCAAAATATCTTACTTCACTTTCACTGCAACTAGTCAACATTGTTGTCATGATCTGTAAGGTCATTTTGTTCATGACAAATGACATTTTCATCGGCATGAAAATAATTTCTCATGAGATAACAAACTTACAAAAGAAGTCAACGATACAGCTTTGACGCGTAAGATACAAGCTTGGTCTCGCTCCCTTCCCACACTATTCCTCCCCATTAGAAAAGAGCGATTATCTAGAGAACCTTTCTGAATGTATGTCTTCGTGGGCGATTTGAATAGGACTATACTTTTATTGTAGTGCCTTCCATTCCACTATTCTTGATCGAGAAAGAATCTCTTCTGAACAACCAAGTCATAATGAGATTATTAAAAAAAAAATGAAGCTTCCTTGGCCGTGTGTCAGCATGAGCCTGATTTTAGTATGTCCAATTATTTTCTAAAACTAATCCAAAACACTTAATATAGGAAATTTCAAGAAAACTATATATGTTTTCAAGAAAACAATCACAGTTAACAAATTGTAAAAAGATCCACCTACTTGTTATCATGGTTTCTAAAGGTCTATAGAAACATACACGATTTTAGTATGATACTACAGAGTACAGACAAAAAGAAAACATAATTTGTAACCGTTATTTTGCATCAAAACCACAAGTTTTTCATTTTAATAGGTAGATTATAAACCTCATAATTTCATGGAGAAATGTTTGAAAGAATTCCAGGTTATCTCAAAATCGGATGGAAATCAATTTACAAAAGAGGCATTATCACGAGAAATTTGGATTCTCCGCCTTTTTAATTTTACCAAACACTGGATACAGGACTAGAATGATTTATCTGATCTCATTTCTTTGTACCAAACACTCTCTAAAAGCTCAATGGTTTCCATATCCACCCAAGTTGCTCATTTTCCATTGAGGAATTGTGCACACAATATCTCATATTCAGTGCATCTTTTTATTTGTACAAAACTAAATCATATAGCCTTAAAAAATTACCCTAAGTATAGAACCGTAAGAAAAGGTCTTAGCGTCCATCTGTTTGTGAGATCGAATTAAACATAAGAGTTCCATCAGACGATCTTAGTAGATAAAACATGTGGAGCCTAATTGTTTCATATATAGGACATAATAGAGCATTTAGTTTGAGTGATATACAAAGCCAATTAGTTTCTTATTTTTGCCAAAAATGCATAAACTAAATTACACAGCTAGGTACGTAGCTGTGGACATAATAATATGAAGTTACAGCTGATTTTCAGTGAATTTACAGCAATTATTTCATATAATGTGTAAATAAAAAAATTACCATTTTACGGCCTCTCCCAATGTATCCTTTCCATTGTTATTCTCGTTCTGTATACTGTATATCCAACCTTGAATTTCTTACATTGAGCTCGATATTCTGCCTCTCACCTGTAGATGACGTTGATGTAGGACACAAGGAATTAAATTGGGGTGTAGTATATGGCCCTTGAAATAAACCCTTGAAAATAAGTTTGTATGCTGCTTCCGTTAAGTGCACCCCATCCCAGTTAGCATAAGTATCTGGTTGATCACACACTGTGGCATATGCCAATCCACATTTCATTGATGAGTTGTAGTTAAATGGCCCCCCACCTCCGCAACACGCCTTCAAAGCTCCGTTCGTGAAAC
Organism: Chrysanthemum lavandulifolium; assembly: GCA_022545495.1. Lineage (NCBI taxonomy): Eukaryota > Viridiplantae > Streptophyta > Magnoliopsida > Asterales > Asteraceae > Chrysanthemum > Chrysanthemum lavandulifolium. Next base: position 235,766,504 of record CM040241.1, on the reverse strand, counting down.
CTACAAACTCGGTGAGAATTCCATCCAATGAATATGAGATCCTTTTGCAATGCCAAAAAGTGGTTGTGACTTAATGATTTATACTATAACATGTTATTTACCAAATTTGTGTGGAGAACGGCAGATTTGCATGGCAGCATTGTAGTAGTCGGCATAAATGATGATCACATTAGGATGAAGCTCTTGTATCGTCATTAATTCCATTTGCAACAATTCATTGTGATATTCAGCAATCTCATTATAGCGAATGAGGCAACCCGTTGTGGGATCATATTTCTCCTTCTGAGAACCAAATAGTGTCAAATACGCCGAGGAGCATCCAATTGAAAGCTTCCTGGAACAACTAGTGTTCGAGCCCCCATCTCAATTAATTCCTGTACTTAATATTTGGAAAATCATACACTACATTTTTTAAAGCGTGTTATACATCAATAATAACTTGATAGAGCTTACATTGGTTGCTGAGACGATTGTGTCAATAACAAGAGGAACATATGATTCAACCTCATCAATGGACTTTCCACTGAAAAATGGAACATTGTAATCGTTTCCTCCAATCTCTCCCATTAAGATCAAAGAACTCCCAATTAAGTGTTTACAATCTGCCAACAACGATAGCCAATCAATGCCATTGCAAACTATGTAACTTTTTCTTTTTTAATAATCAATATTAGTGAGAAACTACACGGGAACAAACTATGTAAAAAGGATTTTTAGCAATGGTATATTCGTATAACTAAATACACACACCCCTGGTTACCTCTAGTGTTGCCACAAAGTGAAGGTAAGGATTGTTTAAACCATGCCAACTGAACTCTTAAAGATGCATTAGTCATAGAATTATAAACCCCTTTTGCTTCAAGAAATGATGAATCCAATGCTGTAGCACCCGCTACCGCATAATTCACTCCTTGTCCCAACTCCACCACATCGTCACTCCTCACAAATGGTGGTATCAATGGCAACCCAAGACTCTCCGCTGTAAAAAACCAACCTAAAGTCATTAGCAAAGGATGTGTACTAGGAAACTAGGGCGTCCCATGAACCATATGGATTTTTCTAAAGTCTATTGTACTATGGTAAAAAATTATGAACCTGGTCACTTATAGTCGTGCTGCTAAGAAATAAGTATCATATTTCTACAACATTAGAGAATTTACACACAAAAAGAAACGAGCTACCTAGGAAATCGATAATGAGTCGTCCATCTGAGCAACGACCAGTTGGTTTGTGGAAGAAGGTTTCTCCGTAAGGAGGCAAAAATACGAAATTACTTTGTCAGTTTTGGAAGCTATTTGTTTTAAGTTACCAGTGTCGGCAAGAGAGTCACCAAAGCTGATGATGGACGTAAAACATGCATTAGCATACAACTTATTACCACTCCATAACACCATCAAAATCACAAAGTAGCTAGAACAAGATGTCATTGGAATAGAATTATTGCTAAAGAAGATGTCCTACACTCCTACCTACCTCTTTTATTTATGCTTTCCATTGGGGAGGAAAAGCTAGCTAACTTGCCATTTTCGCGTTAGTAAAATAATCACTAGTATGATTTTAATGACATAAAAGATTGAAAGGATGAAATGGATTTTGGGCCCACGTTTGGGCCTGGCCACAGTGAAACTAACACATGGGTTAGAGACAAGCTTTTATCTAGTTTTCATTTCATTTACGTCTTAAGGGGAGGGTGGAAGTTTTGAGCTGTCTGCAATAGGGTCTGCCATCACGTCACCTCTATCCAATAAAACCTTCCAACTCAAAACTACCCCAATACTACCCTAACACTACCCTAACAGTGGGAGCAGAATGCTAAGACCAATTCATTTTTTTTTTTTTTTTTTTAAATACATAAAATCACATATAATATTTATAATAAAACATATCATTTAATTAAAAATAAAAACATTACATAATACTTTAAAAAAAAAAAAAAAGCTGAAACAAAACCAACACCATATAAAACCATACAAAGGGCTAACAAAATCTATCATCAAAACAACATTTTGACACAACACAGATAATGGAAGCTCACTGAGCTCCACTTCCATCTAGAGTGCACAAAACCGTTTTACCGGTTTCGGTTTCAAAAGGTTTTAAAACCGGTTTCTAAAAATCGCTTTTTGCTTTTTTCGGTTTTCCTAATCGGTTTTTTCGGTTTTAAATGTTCGAATCGGTTTTTTCGGTTTCAAATGTTCGAATCGGTTTTTATCGGTTTTTACGGTTCGGTTTTTTCGGTTTTAAATGTTCGGATCCGCTTTTTATCGGTATTTTACCGGTTCGGTTTTTTTCGAATTTAAAACATTTAATACATTTCGAATACAATCATAACTTTTATTTAAACAATACAATCATACAACTAAAACTATAAAATACTAATACATTTCAATACAATCATAACTTTTATTTAAACAATACAATTATAGAACTAAAATAAATAAATACTAATACATTTCGAGTTTCGCACATGCCATCACCCAAAACATATTAGTATACTCAAGTATATCGAGCTTCGGCATTGCCATCACCCGTGTATACTCAAGAAATTAAATCATCCAAAATTCTTCTACATCTAACTCTTCAACATCAAATGGTTCAAATTCACCTTCATCTAATTCGGTGGCGGAGGTGATATCCCATGTCATCTTCTTCTTGTGCTATAGTTTCTTCAACTTCTTCAATCGAACCTTCCAACGATGTTTGATGTTGTACCCTATCTACTCCGTCCATATAATCTTTCAAACATACACATACTTCCACGGATTCGGGCTAAGTTTTGTCCTTCTATCCGATATAATTCGACCACTATGAAAAAGGCCGATTCTAAGCTACAAGTCGAAGCTTGGACCGCTAATAAGTCACGAGCCATAGCGGCTAAAATTGGAAATTGATTTTTTCTTTCCACCAAGCCAAAATGTCAAAGTTTGCAAACTCATCGGACTTAAAGTTGTTAAAAGTTTGTAGCCATATATTGTCCCAACTCGCTTGTCGGGCCGATGATCGTTGACGCTTTGTAGCGTCTTCACGTAAAGTATTATAAAGGTTTATGTTAATGTCCCTTGTCATTCGGGACGAACCGCCCGCATTGGTCGAGAATCGGGTTTGGTTGTTGACCATATTTTGTTGCATAAATTTCAAACAATTTTTAAAATAATCATTAAATTTAAAACTTGAGATTCTATATAGTTGGGATCTTCACCGTCCAACCCAAAAGATAATTCTAAATTTTCCATTATTCTTCTTATTAAAATTCTCGCCTCCAACATTTAAACATGGATTAAGTCTGCGGAACAAGTATAAACCAAAGGTAAACTAGCAAAATATTTTATAAATCTCCTTTTATAACTTTAACCATTTTCTAAACATTTGAGTAGGTGAGTCTTTTAATTAGCCTAATTTTTCCGTCATAGCATAAACTTGATTTAAAACTAATGGGCTAGTTGGGTAATAAACACCGATACTATAGTTGTTGCCTCTTTAAAACTTGTAAAAATAGTTAAATCATTTAGTCGATCCCAATCTTGCTCATCTATCAAGTAGAACGGTTTTATCAACAAGTAATTCATTAAAAGCATCTAAAGTAGAACGTTGTCGTAATATATTTTCAAACATAACGCAAGTAGAATTCCACCTAGTAGGTGTATCTAATTTCGGTCCTAGCCATGGTTCACCACATTGTTTACAAACGTTTATAGTTAATTTGTCGCTCATTACACGAGCGATATATATTTGTTAAGATACCCTAAATACCAAACGTAATCTCTCACATATTTTTAATGCCGCTTGAACGGATAAATTTATAACATGAGCAACACAACGGAATGAAAAAAGCACCATCTAAAATGGGTTTTATACGTAATTTTAACAAATCCATAGCTCTAGTATTATTAGATGCATTATCTAGTGAAATCGTAAAACTTTATCATCTAAATTATATTCAATTAAAGTGTCATGTAAAATTTTTCTTAAATTAGATCCCGTATGTGGATAACCAAATAGTTTAAAAGCAATTGTCCGTTTCATTAATAACCAAGATTCGGATTAAACCAATGAGCAGTAATTACGAGATAAGAATTTGCCGAACCATGTGGTGCGGTCCAAACATCCGTAGTTATAGAAACACCATATTTATAATCATGAAAACCATTAATAATATCATTTTAGCCGTTTCCCATAATTTAAAAGCATCACTTCTAAGTTTAGTACGACTTACTTGTTTATACCGCCTGTAGCCTCTTTTTGATGATGGCCGTAAGCTTGGCGTTGTCGAAGAGGTTGAATGGATAAGTATATTGAATGACCCACCCGCAAAATCTCTTTGAAGCGCATCATTATCATATACACAAATTTGACCATCCTCACCAATAGTACCGTCGGCATTTTGAGGTACCGCGAACATTTGGTTATATGACCCTTAGTGTAGTGTTAGCCGGAAGCATAAAAGTTCAAACATTTTTTAACGCGCTTTTCCGTCCATCCTTCATAACACACAACCATATGATTAAAACCTCCGGATTTCGTGCGGTTGGTTTAACATGAAGAACATCATCTTGTGTGTAATGTTTTCGTGACCGGAAGACCCAACGGAGGAGGATTAGTGGAAGCTTGTTGTGATTGTGTGTTTTCCATTATAAAGAAATTAGAGATAATAGAGAGATTAAAGAGATTTGATGTGTTTTAAGCCTCAACCCAAACACATATTTATACTACAAGTTCTAGCTTCAAAGTACTCAAAAATCAAAAAAGACAAGAAAAAGCGGTAATAAACATGCTCCAACGCTCATCGTGCTCTGATGCAAATTTCAGTGACCGGTTTTAAAATCCGCCGTGGCCGGTTAAACCGGTTTTAAACCGCTTTAACTTGGTTTCGCAGATTCAAATCCAACGGCTAGTTTGACTTTGCGTTGATCGGTTTTAAAACCGGTTTAACCGGTTTTAGCGGTTTTCGACAAAAAAAAAAAAAAAAAAAAAAAATCGGTTTTAACCGGTTTTTCAAACCAGTTTACCAGTTTTAGAACCCAGAAAACCGGTCCATTGAAAAACTTAAACCGGTACAACGGTTCGGTTTACTAAAACCGGTTTCGGTTTTGTAAAACCGGTTTTGATGAAACCGGTTCCGGTTTTGTCGTCCGGTTTTTGAAACCGGTTTTAGTTCACACTCTACTTCCATCACATCTCTCCATCTCCAACCACCATCTGTCTCCACATTCATCCCACCAAAACCAACCTTAAAAACCAAACTCAAAAACACATACAACAAACATTTACACTCCAACTACAACACTAGTTTAAGGATATCTTGCAGTGCTTCAAAGTCTCGCAATCGAGACAATCTTGCACTAGTTTAAGGATATGGTGGTGTGGATGTGTTGAAGTTTGCCACTAAATAGGAAGAAAAGTTTTTTTTTTTTTTTTTTTTTTTTTTTATTGGCTAGTAGCCGTTGAAAAGGAACCAAAGCTCCCCAACGCCCGATTTCCAACGTTCTTCTTGACGGAGCTCGCAAAACCAACCCGAGAAACCAACCCGAGGTAGGCGGAATGGTGTAGCCGCTCAGGTTCAGCTACCCGCCGCCCTACCCGATTGCCACTCCGTGGTACCTAAACACCTATATCTTTTATATAATAAAACAAAACCCCTAGTGAGAATTTTGCATTTCAAAAAAATCAAACCATACCTTATTAAATAATAATTGACTTAATATTATTATATTTATTTTAAAGATATTTAATAAAAATACTAAATATTACTTGATTTACCAAAAGAATAATCATAATTCGCTTGTTAATAATCGGAGAATTCGTTTGTTAGTAAATTGGGTAAAACGTTTATGTGTCAAAAGTATAAAAGTTAAAACTTAAAACAAGTGAGTAATTTACCAAATATTAAAGGGTTAAAATTAAAATTCACGCGAACAAAACCATCGACTATCGAGCCATACTTTCAAGAGAAATTTTCTTTCAACCCAATGTGCCGATTCAAACCCTAGATCAATCTTCATAATCTATTTGTGGTAGAACAAAACTTTTTCAATGGTATGATTGAATATCTAATTTTTGATTTTGTCTAAAATTGATTTAGGGCTTTTAGTTTCTAATTTTTTTTGTACGATTTTTTGATAATTTTGTTTCAATTTTGGGGAAAACTAGGGTTTGAGTGAAGCTATAATTTGATTAATGAACATCGAGAGCATAAGAGGATTGGTGGTTCTGATTTCATTATTTAATTTTCACAGGTATACATGTTTGGTTTTGTCTTTGATTTTATGATTTTTAGAGGTTTAATTGGTGATTTAATTTTTTTTAATGCCTCATGGCTCTAATTTTTTTCTTTATGTTTAAATTTTGCACCTGTGTTTTGGTTTATGAGTTTAGTTTTGTGTTTAAGTCTTTATACACTGTTTATTCGTTTACTTTTGTGTGCTTAAGCCTTAAGTTTGATTCTATACGTGATCCATGTGCATGCGATTATGAATTAGTCTCTCCAACACTCCATTTGATATTGCACAACAACCATGATATAATGAGCAGAGTTACTGCGCTAACCATATAATGTGTGGTGACTTTCAATCTTTTTTAACCGTTCCTTACTTTAGCTACTTATACGACCCATTTGACATGTTCGAACTTGAAAATAACCCTAATCATTTTCTCCATCAAGTATTATATAAAAGATTAGTTATTGCACATCTTAAAAAAAATGTTAAATTTTTTTAAGTATTTGGATGAGTAAGTGCTTATTTTGCATTGTATTAGTATGCGCAATGAAGTAGTATACGTGTGCTAAAGGAATCCTAATGTTAGGTGTTGGAAGCATAAGATTTTGAAGAAATAGTGAATCTTAATGGGTTATGAGCTTAGAACATTCAAATTAAGTGTTTTTAAGGGTTTTATGAGGTTTATGCCGGTGTATTTTTCTTAATTAATAAATTAAGAAGATACCCTTTTGAGGATTATGAAAAAAGATTAAAACTTGAAAGGTTTATGAGTTAAGTAGCTTGATATTAAGGTTGTATAAGTTATTAGTGGATAATGTTTAGGAAATAAAGAAGAAGTGTGTTAGGATCGTAATATTATTGTGTTTGATGATTCGGTGGTCTTGGATGATCAAAATACATGTTAGCCATTAGAGAGAAAGTAGATGAGAGGTGTTTTCTTGGTAGAGACTTGCTTCACAAATGTAAGGTTAGATTATGAGAAGCACCACCCTTCCAAGGATGGAAGGAGTATTTATAGTTCTGACATAACGACCCCTATCGGCTCGTGGATCGGTGTACGATGGGTAAACACCGTCCTTCCTCCACGGTGTTGCACTACGCTAAACTAAACTATTAACTAACTAATAAACCGATAAATAACGAAACTAACGATATGTCTACGAGCTAACTTATGCTAGATAATATTTGGGGTGACCGCTCTTCACAATGGAATTTCTAATTCCTAACAATCTCCCCAAGGAGGTCACCCATGTTTTACATTTTGAATCCTAGCATTCTATTCGTGACTTTGTTCATGAGCTCGTGACTTCAATTCTTCAATTCCGCAATCTTTGTGCTTTAGCGATGATTCTTCAAAGTCCGCATAGTGTTGTACTTTAAGTGGAGGCCTTTAAGCGATCCACATCTTTGATGATCTTGAGCTTTCTTTGAGATCACCACCGCAGATAAATCTCGGATCACCCTTTATTGTGTTGCCATCATGTGATGTTGTGACTTTTGGACCGACATGCTCACACTTCGGATCATGACATCTTTCCATCGAGTAGCGGAAGCTTTCTTTGGCTCATGATATTTGCGCAGCGTAGCATAAACATAGTATAAAAATATCGAGCCGGTTATGTAGATATGCACAAGTCATGATTTCTTCAATTAAGTGTGGATCTTTGTGAGCATGCGGCTTTGGATTGACTCCTCAATTCGATCACCGCAATCGTCCAAATGTACCGCAAACAACGCTTAGCAATAAAACACACGAAAGTGTCTTTGATCACTTCGTTGAATTGAGGTACACGCCCACGGTTCCTCGTTGATCGGTACAAGTACTTGCTGTGATCGGTATGATTCAAGAATCTCCTTGATGTGGTTTCGTAGTTGTTCTAGTTGTTCTCAAACCGAACGTCTCAAAGAAGACAACACGGAGTGAGTGAACCAAATAATTGAGATTCACCGATTGATGAAAATTTGATTTGAAAACAATCGCATATTGCTTAGAAGAAAGAGTTTTGCAATACGACGAAGGTTTTATGAGAAAGATCAATTTTCAATCAAAAATACCTTTTGAATTTGAAAATAGTACACATTCGATGTGCTAGAAAAGAAGAAATTTGCACATCGAACGGTTTTCCAAAAGTATTTTTCAATCGAGATACTTTTGAATTTGAAATATGAATCCACATTCGATGTGCTAGAGAAAGAAGATTTGCACATCGAACGGTTTTTCCAAAAGTACTGGTCAATTCATTTCTGGACCAAGGTTGATTCAAGAGTGAATCGCCCATCGTTTCTATCCGGTTGTCACAAGCTTGATATTTTGAATGATCTCACATGCCACCCACCAAGAGCTTGTTTGATGTTGGCTCTGAAGGATTTCCATCTTCATCGTGAATATTTAACATATCACTCGGATGTTACGGCAATACCACAAGGATAATGCGTGGGACTCTTAATATGTTCTTACTTTCCACATTGTGTGAAACAAAAGTCTTCATTAATTTTGTGTCCTAATAAGATATTGTGGATGATCTCTTGGCTCTAGACTCAATTGTGCACATTTGGTTCCTATGGGAGACTAGGAGAGGTCTCCTTCTTCAATATCAACAATCTCTAAGAGAAAGTCGATAGATTATGTCGGTTCCCGTGAGAATGAAACAAGCCCTTTTAAGAGGAACTTGAGTAGCTTGGGAAGTTTAGTGCGGTGCATCATGGGTCCATGATGTCTTGTCTTCGATACCAAGATTACCTTAGTAAACACCAAGAACATATGTATTGAACCCGGTTTACGCCTCTAAGGTTGAATTATTGGAGGCTATTTCTTTCACCCTTTCATATTCGGTTCTTTTCATTCTTCAACCCTTCAAGCTTACCGAGACTTCATAACTAGAACCTTGTTGGGTTTATTCCAAGACTAGCTCGCACTCGATCGACACTCTTCCCATTTCTCATTTTCTCCTTTTTCAATATACCTAAGGACTCTACACTATCTAGTGGATTGTCCCTGGTAGATCCCTCTCAGTTCAAGGGGATCGTGGGAGCGGATACCTAACCTAACCATCCTTATAACACCATGCATAAAGTAAATTGGTCGGTCTTTTGGTATTTGTTCATTCTTCCTTCTCAAACCAATTGAAAAATCATTTGGAAAAATCAATCAAGGTACATGTGATATAAAATCAAAGCATTTTGTACCTTAATTTTTTTGATCATTTAGAAAACCTCCCCCTCAACATGTGCATAAGATTTAGAAATTGTTTAGCACTTGGAGGCAAGAGGACTTTGAAATATTTTCTTTGATCACAATTTTCATTAAAAAAAGCCATTTGATTTTCTTTGGTAAATTCTCCCCCTCAATATGTGCATAGGATATTTGAAATCATTTTATCACATAGAGGAAAGAGTTCTTTGAAGTACTTTTCACGATTGCCAATATAAACCATTCGCTCCCCTCAATATGTGCATCGATATACTGAAAGAGTTTGGCACATATTAGAGAACTGCACTTTGAATCAAAACGTTCATCTTTTATCAAATTTCATAATTAAATCACAATTCTCCCCGATCAAAAATATCAAACCCTTTGAGATTTTGGATCCCAAGTAATTTAATTAGGTTTAGAAAACATGGAAGAATATGTGGCTGGTTTAAAAACTCATCTTGTTTTAGGATAAATGCTCCCCTCAACATGTGCATTATGTATATTGAAATCGTTTGGCACATGGAGGCGGAGCGCCTTTGAAGGGCTAGTACCAATTCCATTAAAGCATTTGAGATTTAAATCACGATCTCTCCCCGATCAAAATTTCAAACCAATTGAGATTTTGGATCCCGATTGATTAAATCATTTAGAAAGTTTTAGGGAAAGACGTGGCAAGATTCAATTTTTGAAAAATGACGTCTGTTCACATCAGTTCAGGCCTCGTACTTCAACATTATGACGTTTGAACACAACAGTTCAAGCCTCGTACTCTAAAGAAAAGAAAAGTGTACGTCTCAGTGCGCTTTATCTTTTGAAGAAGAGAAATCTTCTTATGACGTATGAACACTACAGTTCATGCCTTGTTCTCTAAAGAAAAGAAAAGTGTACGTCTCAGTGCGCTTTATCTTATGAAGAAGAGAAATCTTCTTATGACGTATGAACACATCGGTTCATGCCTCATACTCTAAAGAAAAGAAATGTACGCTTGAAGACGATTATCTTCGGAAGAGAAATCTTCTCATTAATGACCATTCTCATCAACATGCTTCATACTTTTCCATGCGCTACCATCAAGTGAACGGGCTACCATTGATTGTTTTCTCATTCCACTTGCTCGATTATAATGAAGATGGCGACATCATGTGCTTATTTTGCGGGGAGAAGTGTGAATAGACTACATTTGGATGATTTCACTTATTCAATCAAGTATGGCATCTCCGTATGCAATTCTTGAGGGGAGAAGAATATGATAATTCTTCATGGTTGATTGTTATTAGAGAATAAATGGTCAAACGGCTCCAAACTCATGTAAGAACCGAGCTTCTTCTTATCGGGTCATCTTCACATGGAGTTTTTCTTCTATGAGCCGTTGGTTGACATCTTCACTCGGATTGATGAGTTTATCGACAAAGTGCTTCCGGTTAATGCTTCACGTACACATCAACATGATGATTCCGAACAATCTCTCTGTTCTTGTTTGATGTGATTGGTAGTTTGGTGTTACCATCTCGTGTGTTCGCTGCGGGCTGATTGTTGATTTCCTTGATGAACATCTTTTTGTTCTTGTTTGATTGGGAGAGATTTTAGTTAAGGGGACTTGCAAGATGTAAGTTAATTGGGATGCTTTTTGGTGATGTTCTTGTTTTTTTTTTGGAGATATGAAGATGTTAACTATCTATTCCCCAACTGGACAATCTTGAAGAAGGTCTAGTCTACAGTCTGTTCTACATTTTCTGCTGCATGTTAGAAGACTAAAGACGAGTTGCATTTGATTATCCAAAGACTTCTTCTTAATCTGGGCATTTATCAAAAAGATTGTTGGTTTAGGGGAGAGCACTAATTGGGGGAGAGTGATATGTCGAATTTAATCCCCAATTAGACTTGCTCACATTATTCAGCATGTTGATTCTCACAAAGACTTCAAGCGATCTTCTCAACAGACTTCAAGTATTTGGGCTTATAATGTTTTGCTGATTCTGAAGTGTCAAAACCAGCAAGGGGGAAAGAGACACACATCTAAAACACAAAGCGAGTAAACTTGATGAACTTAATACTTCTAAGTAACTGAAGATATCCCGGGAAGACAAATGTTATTACCGCAGAGAAACTCAAGGTTTGACTCATGGCAAGTAAACTTGATGAGCTTAATACTTCTAAGTGATTGAAGATATCCCGGGAAAACAAATGTCATGACCGCAGAGAAACTCAAGGTTTTACTCATCAAGGCTTTTAGTGTTATTATTCCAACGCCGTGGGGGAAGTGATGTTAGAGAAAGTTTCTGAAGATAAAAGAGGTACACAAGTATGACATATTCAGTGGAGATAAATGTGTAACATGAGGGAGGTGTTATCAGTTATTCTCTCGTTGGGAATGTGTGTACTTCGGATTCTTGAGCTTCATACACTTTCATCAAGGACAAAAGATGTGAACATAGGGGAGGTGTTCTTCATTACCCTCATGATGTGTATTTGGGAGAGTTCTTGGGTATTGGTGTACTTCGGGTTCTTGAGCTTCATACACGATCATCAGGGACGTAAGATGTGAACATAGAGGAGGTGTTCTTCATTACCCTCATGATGTGTATTCGGGAGAGTTCTTGAGCATTATACAAAGAGACTGACTGCATCAATTCAACTACTTGGGGGAATTGCTCTCATGACACCTTTTGGAATGGATCGCTTCAGACTTCAGTGGAAAAGGAATTTGAGAAGAGGTATTCAAATGTGGGATGATACGTTGCTGTTCTTCTTGATGATATAACCCCGAATGGAGAATCTCGATTATCGGTCTTAAAAGGAGCGCTGGTTTTATGATAATGGTGTGCTTTTCTCAGCACTGCTAAGGCAAGCTTGAAATAGAGCTTGAATCGCTCATAACATGGATTTTCGGTTTGGGGAAGTCGCCAAAGTCTCTCTTTCAAAGGCTCATGTTCTATCTTCTATTCGGAGCCTCGGAAGCTTTGGTGGTGAATGTTTAAGAGATGATGACTTCTATCGTCTACACAACGGGTCGCTCGATATCCTTATCTCTAGATACTGTATCATCATTTTCTTTAACTATATCATCTTCTTTATCTTTGTAAATATTTATTAAAACCAAATACAAAAATATAAAACCAAAGAAACAAAATAGAAAAATATAAAACCAACAAAAATCCATAAAAATCGAAAATTTCAAAAATACCAAAAATATGTTTTCTCATGACATGTCTTCGTATCGATAACATCTGCGGTCTTAGAAATGTCATTCAATAATGGCACGGGACCATAGATGAAGTTCGAGCAGAGGTGTAAATATTCTTTTCAAAACATGTCTCTAAATATGGCTTACGATTATTTCGGATCAGAACTGCGCTTCAAAAATGGCTTGCGCTTACTTGATCAGAACCGCTCTTCAAAATTATGGCTTGCTATTATTTCGATAGCAACCCGCTCTTTAAAGGAAGGAAAGTGTTGCGCTAAACCAATTTTTCAAATATTGCGTGCACTTATCCTAAAACAAAACAAGGAAAGCATGTCGTCAAAAGATCTGTTGCTCATACACAAATGTTTTTCCGTCTACAATTCTTCAGAAAAATATTTGTTGTGTTTTCAAAATGGTGGTAAATGAGTTGCTTGAAAATCAATCAGATTCAGAGTTTTCGTAAAAATTGAAAACTCAATCAATGACTTCAGCTATTAAACTTTTCAGAAAAATAAGTCATTGATTGAGGGAGAATGTTTTCAAATTTATATCATCTAACGGGCTTTCTTAATTATCCTAAAATGCTTAATTAAAATGATGTTAACCTATGTTGAAGGACTAGGTGCCTAGGATATGTTTGCTAGGATTAGATGATTAGAGTTTGATGAACACATTATTCCATACATTTAAATGATCCGATTGATATGTTGCATTGACTTTTATTAGTCGATTGTTTGTTTTGGTGATGTCGACCACCATATATTCGTGTGTGTTCACTAACGTATGCGGTATATTGGTATATAAGAATGTTCCCGATCCGGATCCCACAATTGAAGATGATTGGATGCCGAAAGGAAAGGGTAACTATATCTTGGGTTGACAAATGAAGAAACGGAGCTGATAAGGTTTTAAAATGTACCTTTTTGAGGGATCGTTTAAGCCCTTATTTGATCACTTTTGTATCTGTTATTGCTTAATATCGTTCCTTTTACTTTTAGGTCTCTTGAAGGCAAAATGCTGGAATGGCACTTATTTGGACGAAAAGGAGCGATTATCTGAAGAAAATGGCCAAAGTCGAATCGAGATACTCAAAGTCACTGAAAACATAAGGTGACGGCGTCGGTGTTAATTGTGGCGCCATCGAGGATCTTTGTGATGGGACGAAGCCAAACCTCCCATTGAGCTTCCCGACCAAGCCCAAACTACGGCCTGCGATCCGACACCATCCGGTTGGTGCAAACGGATGTGCATTCCATGGACTTCGTTCAAGATCCAAATCAACATCTCGAGGATTTCCTCAAAATTGTCGATTCCATCGACCTTGATGCTACTACTCGGGAGACCACGCGCTGCGTCTCTTCCAATTCTCTCGGGACCAAGCTAGTAATTGGCTTGAGCGACTTCCCACGGCTCCATCTCAAGTTGGGATGATCTTACCTATCGCTTCCTTGCTCAAATTTTCCCACCGGGAGAACCACTAAGCTTAGGAATGACACCTTGATGTTCCAACAACGTCAAGGTGAATCTCTCTGAAGCATGGACTCGATTCAAGGACTTACTTCATAAAGTCCTCATCACGGCATTGATCTTTGGCTCCAAGTCCAACTTTTCTATGATCATGTCATCCTCTTTCCAACGAACCATTGATTATGCCACGGAGGAAGGCTAGCGACCTCACCGATAAAGCATGTTGGGAAGTCATCGAGGACCCGGCTCAATATGAAGAAGAAGAAGGGGGGAAATTCCAATAGTTCCGAAAATGGGCCAACCTCTCATGCACAAGCAATAAAGAAAATGGAGGCGCAAATGAATGCGTTAATGGGAGTAACCACCCACGCTATTGAGCATGTAAGTGCGGTCAAGGAATTTTTGCTCCCGAGAAAGTATCGGCAAGATGAATTCGAGGACATAATGTTGACATTTGTTCACAAACAAGAAAAGGAAATAAAACACCTCGATGCTCAAATGCGGAAAACTCACAACACATTCGTAGGACTTGCTGACAACTTCTTATTGAACATCCGTGAAGAAATCGCTAAGAACAATATGCCTAAAAAGCTTAAAAAGGTGTACGCGATACCAGAGCACGTTGGATTGATTCCCGCACCTTTTCCCGTGAGTAGGGCAAAAACCATCAAAGAACCATATTCTAGCTTTGATTCGTGTCTCGACATTCTCCGCATGTTCCCTAGAAACATGTTCATTGGAATGGTACACGTGCCACTTCCCAACTTTCCCAATGATAGGAAAGGTTCATTCGGTTTTAAACCAGGGACAAAGAACCCTCACTCGCAATACTTCGGGATTTCTGAGATCACGATCGAAAGACAACTTGACATATGCATTGCTTACCACAATGGTGATTATTGGTGGATTAATCAAATTGATCCTAAAATAAAACTAAAATCTTTGTCAAAATAGTAACCGATTTTTTATCCAAAGGATTAACATAACCCTTTACGTCGATAAAAAAAAGCGGTCATGGACGCCACACATAATGTGTGACGCCATCGCTAAGCCAAATCGACGGATTAATACAAAGACCCATCCCTTTCATTCATTACCCTACACAATTTTATCCGCCCACACCAAACACCCACGCTTTCCCCACCTCTAATTCATCATTTTGCCACGTCAATCTCCACAAGGTAAGTAATACACATTGATCTTTGTCTATTCAATTGTCCTAATTCATGCTCAATTTTGTTTTCCCCTCTTTCTCAATCCGAAAACCCCAACTAAGTTGATCTATGCTAAGTACCGCCTATGAATCTTGTTAACTAGGCTAAAGATTAGGTGATTAATAGTGTTATCATATGGGGTTGACCTTGCGGGAAGCCTTGACGGCTTAGGAATCAAAACCACCTAGCCATTATGCCATTGTTGCTGCAAAAAGGGTGTTTGGGTCAAGGGTTATGGTTAAAACTTGGATTTTTCCCTCGCAATTGTCGGATTCAAAAATTTGGTCGAGGTAACGCGTCGGGAGTATTTTGCGACGCCGCACTACTCATTAATCTTTTGTCACGAACGCCACTCATTTGTTCCCCACTTATTTGATTTCCTATTTCGGATGAGCGTAAGGGTAAAGAGGACTAGGGTCAATCTTCCGCACCCAGAAAACATTATGGACACAATCGTTGGATGGGGAGTATTCCTTGAGGAAGGATGTCAAGCCCGTTACAATGATTTACTTCATCAGACCATTGACTCCGGGGCTGTTTTGGACTGGGCATTTCTCGAGGAGCATGATTTAGCTAGGGCATTTTCGAATAGTTTTAGAAGGGACAAGTTCACTGATCCCCAATGGGAAAGGCTGTTTAAGATTAGAGAGCCCGTATATGGCGAGTTGGTGCGTGAATTTCACGCATCTTATCTGCCAAGTATCAATGCATGTCGGGATGACATTGATTTTCAGGGGGTCCGATTTAGGTTAGGAGGGGATTGGAGGGAAATGTCGACACTTGAGTTTGGTTGGAGGTTGGGATTATATACATCTGAGAATGCTGAGAGTGATGTTTTTCGGGCTCAATTTGCAGCTGGAATTACCCATAAGGACGAAATGTTGTGTATTCGCCTCGAACACGATAGGCGATGGGGTTACACTCTTCGGGAGTACCGCGCTCACAAATCCAGATCCAAGGGTTAGGCTCATTCATCACGCCTTTACCTTCTATCATAGGACGCCATGCCACGGGTCATCGTGTCACCTTGCACGACTTGTTCTATCTTTATCGCATATTGGCCGAGTGTGCATTGCAACATCCCATTCGGTTGGCCGACTACTGAGGACTGCTAGTGGAATAAGGATGGAGGATAGGGTGTATGGAGGTATGCTTATCACCCGTTTAGCTCGATCTTTAGGTGTTTTGGCAGGGGAGGTACCCGCATATCTTAGTGCGGTAGCAGCACCAAGGGTCGTCAAGGCTAAGTCCCTGAAAGCTATGGAGGTCCTCATGGATTATGGTAGAGGTTTCGCCTAGTTCCGTGCTCAGCCCGCCATTCAAGGCGGTGACGATGATGAGGAACCACAGATACCAGCACACCAGCAGGGGGGTGAAGCCGGAAGCTCAGCTGACATTTACCGCCAAATGTCCAGTGGGGATTGGCAGGCATACCAGGGAGCATGGATGGGCCGCATGGATACATGGATGACACAATGGACGAGCTAGCCGGACCTATGACCACACTTGTCAGCGGATCGGATTTGTCCATGCGTGATTAGCTTGATCCACATCTTCGATTGATCCTTTCCGTGACGGAGGAGGATTATCCACCCTATGGGTATTTGGGCCATCTTCCCCGGTTATGATTATCGTTATGGACCTCCTCCCTAGTGACACATGTATTAGTTTATGGATTGTTTATGATTGTGTATGGTTGGTTGTTCGCACAATTTCTATTTGGGCATGTAATAATTTAGGATATCTTAACTTTGTGGTGAACTTTGAACTATTTGATGTGTATTAGCATGTGGTATGATTTATTTTGCTTGTGTGGCTTAATTGTTTGCTTGTTAGTGTCATATATCTTTTATTGATTGTTTATTCTCATGTTTAAATTTGTAAAATGCTTTATTTTGTTTTAACCTCGCCTTAATTGCATATAAAGGTATTTTACATAAGGGATAAGTGTAGGAGGATTACACACGTTTTCAAGGAAACGTAAACATGAGAATAACAATTCATTAAAAGATATATTTGTGTGTTTGTTCGAGTCAAATGCTTGTATCGAGTCATAATGGATGTTTTGCGTAAATATTTTCCAGATTCTAAAGATGTAAATTTTCCGAATTGTTTCCGAAAATCGCAGACCGCTTTTTGTCGGGATAACCGACGGCGTCAGATCGCAACTGACGGCGTCAGAAGGAGTAAAACAACAGATTACTTTTTCTCGTTTTCGAGCTACTTAAAAATTTTGGAATTTTCGGTCTTAAATTTTCCGAAATTTTGTAAACATCCATTCCATGTGCATTATATCCTAGTTTAAATCGAGTCTTATATATATTATTACCACCGATTTTACGCAAAGGTTTCGTTTGTTTCTTCAAGTCGCAGTTTAATTTATCAAGAAGAAGTTACATAAGATTGGAAGGAGCTTTTCACGCATAAATTCTTCTTGGAAAGGATTTAACCACTACTTCACACACGGATCCTACCGAGCTAATCGGGGAGTACTAGTTTCTTTCGCTTTAATTACCTTCCATTATCATAACTTTGATACTTTCGGGAACATTGGGGACAATGTTCGGTTTAAGTGTAGGAGGAAAATAAACAGAACTTTGAAACTATGCTTATCCTTGATTATTTGCTTTGTCAATTGTATTTGTGTAATAAACCATGAGAAAATGTCGGTTAGGGTAATTTTGGCACCAAATTTAAAATTTTCATGACATATAGGAGTGGGCCATTAGTCTTAACAAAAGCGCCTCATGGATAGGAAGTTGCATGACTAGCACAAAACCCTTTACCACCTAAATTCCACCCAAAATGTGAGGATCGCCTTAGATTAGTAGGAATTAAAGCATTCATCTTTAATGCTTAGAGTGTAAACCGGTAGTATATTAGATTCTAGAACTTGTTTTGTGATGCATCCCGAGATCGCTAGTAAGACTACACTTGTGTAGTTAGGAATAACTAAATGATAAGAGGCATTAGGATAACCCTTGTTTGATACCGTAATATAATTACTTCTTCCACATCGGTTGAGTAATTCCCCACACCCTTTGCGTTGTACTCATCTTTAGTACACGATACCCCTAGTTAACCCTCGAGCCTATCCTTTTCGCGGTTCTCGTGATGTTTCGGTTTTTCCGAATATCAATGAAGAGCATTGTTTACACCCCACCCCAAATTTACACCCAAATCGCCTTAGCCTACCCCGTATGCACTCACTTTTAGTGCATTATTGTTATCACCCTAAACCATTAGTTCAATTATCCGGTTGCTTGCATGAGTTGCTAAGTCGAGTCATATCCTTTGTATACGCTTTGGGACGATTGGGATTCATGGGAAAAGTTAAAGTTTATGAAATAACCAAAGGAACGTTAAATTCAAATTCCTTTTGTTTGCGTAATAATGTACCCCAAGTGTTTTGATCTTTTCAATTCGGGTCAAATTAGTGTTAGAATAATAAAACTCAAGTGTAGGATGTGCCTATAAATCCCTATCATTTTAATGTTACCGTAGAGGATGGTAGAGTAAAAGTGTATAAAAAAATAAAAAATAAAAATAGAGTGTTTGATAAAAAAAAAAAAAAAAAAAAAAAAAAAAACTGCTACCATCCTACATCTATCATTTAAATTTTATGTTTGTTTATTTCGGTTAGCTAGAGTCTAGAGTGTCCAGGTCTTGGCTTAGCAACGCCATTCTTCTTATGCATTTAACATAGAGATTTTTGACTTACCACCACTATATAGCCTATCCCACCAAACCCTTTGTTTCCTACCGTAAGCCTAACATTACAACCCTTTAAAGACCTCTTTGATAGTCTTTCCTAGGTGCTTACGCTAAGCGATGGAGGTTTGATCTATTCTCAAACCTATTGTAATCTATGTACTAGGACCGGTTAATGAGTGTTTATCTTCCATTTCCAATTTGTTATATTTCATATACACCCGAGAGATGTGAGTATCCAAACACCCCATGTGAGGTGCTAGTATGTACTTCCGTGCTTGTTAAGACTTTTATGGGCTTATATGTGTTGTGGACTGTTTTAAACCAATGCTTCATGACCTCTAACTTATAAATTAATTGGCTAAAGCACATTTGCTTGAGGACAAGCAAATACCAAGTGTAGGGATATTTGATAAGGTTTTAGAAGGTACCTTTTGAGGGTCGTTTAAGCCCTTATTTGATCACTTTGTATCCGTTATTGCTTAATATCGCTCCTTTTTACTTTTAGGTCTCTTGAAGGCAAAATGCTGGAATGACACTTATTTGGACGAAAAGGCGCGATTATCTGAAGAAAATGGCCAAAGTCGAATCGAGACACTCAAAGTCATTGAAAACATAAGGTGACGGCGTCAGTGTTAATTGTGACGCCGTCGGAGGATCTTTGTGACGGGACGAAGCCAAAACTCCCATTTTCAAGCGACGACGTCAAGTTATAAAAGAGTAGGCCGTCGCAACTCGCACGGCCTAGATGTAATCCGACGGTGTCGGTCAAGAGGACGGCGTCACAAGCATAAGGTGACGCCGCCGCAAGTCTAACGTGCCAAGACGAAACCCTAATGACGGCGACACGACGGCCACAAAACATAAGGTGACGCCGTCGATATGTAATATTATATATAGAATCCGAATTTTCAAGATTTGGTGTGTAGTCTTTGGAGTAAAACCTAAACCGAACCAAGGTCATCTTGTACAAGATTTTAGGGTTCCAAACCCTATCTTACACCAAGATAAGTGTTTTACTTCATTAATACAATTATGTCTTTGTTTATTTGTGTGTATGCTTGCATGTTTTCCATGTCCGGCTAATTTACTTGTGTGTTTGCTTAGGGAATATGAAACTTAATTATTGAATATTGATTGGTTGTTTCTTAACTTAGTTGACTAATGATCTAGTAATGTGATAGGTCATTCGTTGTGTACTTAATGCTTGATTAAATCTTTGTGAACCTTAGAATATGACTCCTTGAGTAGTTGTAAGCTAAACCATCCAAAGAGTGCCTTAGAGTAAGAGTTTATTATCCCTAGTGGGTTTTGTAGACGAGACCCTTTGGTAAGTTCAAAGAGTTAGGGAGAAATGCATACCCTACAACCTTAGACACACAACGCAACTAGGAATACGGACGTGACAATTCAACCACCAATAGGAGATAATTAAGGAATAGTAAAACCTAAGTAAACACATCTTTAAACTATCATACGAGCACACATTAATTAGACATAGACTACATACACCTTAGATTAGATAATTAGATAAGTAGAGTAATCGGTAGCAATACCAACCCCCTCCACCCCAAATTCAAACCCCGAGATTCGTACCTTTCCTTTCCTTAAAAAAATAAAAAGATAAAAAATAATCTTCCTCAACCACAACCTTAGCGTAGTAACTTCTCACTAGCATTCCTATTCCCCTAGAGAACGATATCAATACCCGTGGCTTACCCTAATACTACACTACAACGATTAGGTTCACTGCTTAGGGTGTTGAAAAACTTGCTCGACGAAAAGGAAGTTCCTTTGACCCCGAACGACGCGTGTAGCGTTATCAAGAGCTTAATTGGACTTCTATGGAAAGTTGGCATGAATGCAACGTAAGAGGTCTCACTGCATCAGCAGATGGTTTTCTTCATCATCAAATGAAGAAACGGGGCTTAATTGGACCTCAATTATCATTAAAAATGCAACGTAAGAAGTCTCACTGCATCTGCAGACGGTTTTTCTTCCAAGCCTTACAACATCAACAACAAAAGCGGCTCATCCACCTAACGTATCTTTGTGCAGGATACCATTTTTAAACAATTTTGAATAATTTGATTAAATTGTTTTGAAAATGGAAAAATATTGTTTTGAAAATAAATTGAACTAAATTTTAAAAATCACCGGACTTCTTTTTATCAAAACCTAAGTCACTCAATTATTGACTTCTGTCATGGATTGACGGGGAGAGTGATTTTAAATAAAATATTTTCAAACGATATTTCTTCACAAAAGTTCCGTTTTGTACGATAATAAGTGGTGATCTAAAGATTTAATGTTATGTCATGGTATGATTTTTTCTTTAGAATCAAGATCTTACAAAATGAAATTTTTCTGTTCTTGTTTGATTGTGAAATTGTTTTATTTTACTTAAAGATCTCTTAAAAACTATCATACCTGACCCTAACAATCTTTAATGTCTTAATCTGTCCCTATCTGTCATCTCTCAAAATTAAATCTTGCCACGTCTTTCCCCAAAATCTTTTAAATGATTTAAATCAATTGGGGTCACAAATCTCAAAAGGTTTGAAATTTTTGATCGGGGGAGAGATCGTGATTTAAATCTCAAATCTGTTTTAATGGAATCGGTTTTAGTCCTTTATAGGCACTCTTGCCTCCATGTGCCAAACGATTTCAAATATACAATGCACATGTTGAGGAGGAGGATTTATCCAAAACAATATGAGTATTTAAACTCGCCACATATTCTCCCATGTTTTCCAAACATGATTAAATCACTGAGATCGATGAATCAATTGGGATCACAAATCTCAAAGGGTTTGAAATTTTGATCGGGAGAGATCGTGATTTAAATCTCAAATCTGCTTTTAATGGAATCGGTTTTAGTCCTTTATAGGCACTCTTGCCTCCATGTGCCAAACGATTTCAAATATACAATGCACATGTTGAGGAGGAGGATTTATCCAAAACAATATGAGTATTTAAACCGGC
This sequence comes from Chrysanthemum lavandulifolium, assembly GCA_022545495.1. Lineage (NCBI taxonomy): Eukaryota > Viridiplantae > Streptophyta > Magnoliopsida > Asterales > Asteraceae > Chrysanthemum > Chrysanthemum lavandulifolium. The sequence continues at coordinate 235,744,535 of CM040241.1, read as the reverse complement.
CACATATTCTCCATGTTTTCCAAACATGATTAATTACTTGAGATCCAAAATCTCAAAGGGTTTGATATTTTGATCGGGGAGAATTTGTGATTTAATAATGAAATTTGATAAAGGATGATCGTTTTGATTCAAAGTGCGGGTTCTCTAATATGTGCCAAACTCTTTCGTATATCGATGCACATATCGAGGGGATCGAATGGTTTATATTGGCTTTTGTAATCGTGGATGTACTTCAAAATAACTCTTTCCTCTCGTGTGATAAAATGATTTCAAATATCCAAAGCACATATTGAGGGGAGAATCTACCAAGAAAATTAAAAGGCTTTTTCTAAGGAAATTGTGATCAAAGAAATTGTTTCAAAGAACTCTTACCTCCATGTGCTAAACAATTTATAAATCATATGCACATGTTGAGGGGAGCATTTCTAAATGATCAAAACTATTAAGGTACAAAATGCTTTGATCTCGTATCACAAGTACCTTGATTGATTTTCCAAATGATTTTTAATTGGTTTCAAGGAAGAATGAACCGAGAAAGACCGACCATTTCACTTTATGCATGGAGTTATAAGGATGGTGAGGTTAGGTATTAGTTCCCACGATCCGCCGAACCGGAGGGATCTTCCTGTGGACAATCCACTAGATAGTGTAGAGTCCTTAGGAATGTTGGAAAAAGGAGAAAATGAGAATATGGGAAGAGTGCGGATCGAGACAGAGCGAGTATTGGAATAAACCCAACAAGGTTCTAGTTATGAAGTCTCGGTAAGCATCAAGAGGTTGAAGAATGAAAAGAAATGAAATGTGAAAAGGGTGAAAAGAAATAGCCTCAATAATTCAACCTTAGGGCGTAAACCGGTTCAATACATATGCTACTGGTGTTTACTAAGGTAACACCGGTATTGAAGACAAGACATCATGGACCCAAAGATGCACCGCACTAATCTTCCCAAGCTACTCAAGTTCCTCTTAAAAGGGCTTGTTTCATTCTCACGGAACCGACATAATCTATCGATTTTCTCTTAGAGATTGTTGATATTGAAGAAGGAGACCCTCTCCTAGTCTCCGCATTGGAACTGTTGGAATCACTCCTAAACAAGATTTCAAGTATTTATATTTCATATGTAATAGGTAGCTTTATTATGGCCTTTATGTTTGTTTAAGGTCAAGCTTATGTAGAAGGCCCATAAGCTTAGGCCCAAGCCCAATAAGGAATAGGGAAGGAGAGGGAGTGTTGCCCTAACTTCTTGCCTATATAAACAATGTAATAACCCTCACTTGAGGGTTGGTTGTTCAAGTTATTCTCTCATTCACTCTTGTTGCATAACCGGTCATATTATCTTGTGTGTGTGTACTTATAACTTGTTCATCCGCCTTCATCTCTTTCTCTATAACTTGTGTTTGTAAAACTAGTGACCTAACAGTGGTATCAATCGCCTAATAGTTGGGTGAATCGTTATTGCTTTTGAAGTGGGTTTTGGTCCTACGCGTAAGGCTAACGAGTGATACTTTGGTTCGCTTAAAACTTGTTTTTACACTTTTAATCCAAGATTCTTGTACTTTCAATGTTTTGAGGTGTTAAAATACTTGTTTTGGCAAAAGTTTCAAACTTTACGCGGATCTACGCTTTTAAGCTTGTTTTTGTACGAGGGTTTCATCCCACGCGAATCGCTTTAAGAGCTTTGGATCATCAAGTTTCACACTTTTGTGTCTTTTGGTGTTATTGAAGCTATTTCATCACACAAAACCGGTTTAGAAACATCTTTGGGCAAAATCAAATTTACGAGCAATCCCACGCGTATCAAAACCCTAAAATTACGCGTAAGATTTTCCTTGGTTTGATCTTCATTTTCCGGTTTATTCCGTGTTTTCTTACTTGGATAAGTCCGAAAATACGTCGACTTTGGATATCTTTGCACCGTGATAGTGTAAAGATCATTTGGGCAAAACCCTAAACTTACGCATAAGCATAAGCTTACGCTTAGAAATCCCACGATAAGATTCACTTTACGCGTAAACTAAGTTCTACGATAAGGTAATCCCACGCCTAAGTTTCTACGCCTAACTTTTGTATACGCATAACTTTAGTGTTTTTCCTACTTACGCGTAAGCTAAAACCTCTGCCAGAACTCCTCATTGTTACGCGTAACTTTTGGTGTTTTACGCATAAGTGCTACTTGGTTCTTGTCTTTCTACGCCTAAGGACACTTCATCAACAAAGGTTCATTCGACTACAAAGATCCATTTTTACTACACAAGTTTATCATCATGTCTCAACCACCATACTCTAACTATTTCCTCACACTTATAATCATCAACAACAACAACAATTAACTCCACAACATCAACAATGGAATCAACAACAAGCTATTTATCAACAACAATTTAATCAAGAACATACTCCACAAATTGGTGCAATTCCACAACCACAAATGGTTCAACCACCACCAAGCCTTCAAGTTCAACCCTACACAAATGATTTCAATCAACATCCATCAAGGAACACTATGAAGGAACCCACTTGGTTTGCAAAGATGTGTGAAGCTTTAAGCGACCAACAATCAATTCATGAAGTCGGATCACTGATAGACCTCCAATGCTCACTCCAGAAACTACGATCAATGGGTGATAAGGTTCTTTAGGTTTTGTGATCCAAGAAGCCACATGGAAAGTTCTTAAAGAAGGTTATCTTAGAAGGTCCATTTGAGATGCCTACCGTCATTGTACCCGGAGATCCAACCATTGCTCCACCAAGAGATGAACAAACCAACATTGCTATCACAGCATCTAAATGCTACGTAACTTCTACACTATGAAGTCGATGAACTTGCAATGGAATACATCCTCTTAGGATTACCAAACCAAATTCTTCGTAGTGTTGATGCTCAAAAGACCGCACAAAAATGTGGGATCATATTCGCCTTCTTATGGAAGGATCTCAGACTCAATCGAGGATTTGGAATCCAAAATTTACTTGGCTTATGAACACTTCATGATTGAACCCGGAGAGACACTAGAGTCCTATCATCATCGATTTTAGACATCATCAATGATTTGGATAAACACAACATCATCATGCCAAGAATTGCGTGAATACTAAGTTCTGAGTAGTCTTGGTCCGAATGGGAGAAGTATGTCATTTTTCTCCGCTGCGAAGAATATGCACCATTCTACTTATGGATTGTTGTACGATTACTTGAAGCCTCATGAAAAGGAAGTTGATCGAAAGGATTCTCCGTGCTCAAATGGCTAAACAAATACATCCGGATAATCAACAACTTGCCTTGTATGCTCAATGTAATTATCCTCTCAACCAAAGAACTCAACCAATCGCTTCAAACACACCTTCACAAAGAACAACCTCAACAAAATCAATCGGTTCCATACAACAACAACAATGCTCAAGCATATGTCGTTGAAGCGATCGAGAAATCGATCCATTCAAGCATTGCAACAAGGATTTGTGATGATTGCTAATGCTTTTGGCGTTACACCAACAAATCCAACAATCGATTCGTTCCTCATCTAACACACGGACTCAAGTCGTTGTGAACAATGGACGTGTTGAAGTTCGTAATCGTGATTATGGTCGCCGGATGGGCGGTGGTCAAGGGTTTAATGTCAGGTAGGAATAAAAACAGAGCTCAAGTGGTGGAACAGGAAATGCTCGTAATCGGTTAAATGGTCTTAGATGCTACAACCGCAATGAGAAGGACACTGGCTAATGCATGCCCAAAGCCAAGGACTAGGGGCGTGCTTATTTCAAAGAGGCTTTACTTTTGGCTCTTAAGGATGAAGTCAGGATCTCTCACGCATAAAGAACAGAGCTTTATGGCATATGCGACTCGGATGATGATATGGAGGACTTGCAGCCAATGCAAATTGTTATGTTGATGGCTAATATGCAAGAGTTACACATGAGTGAAACAGCCCAAGTATGACATCGATGGCTTGTCTCGTACCCGAACAAACCATTATCATATCTCAACTAATATCTCCATCAATATATGAATCCCAAGACGGCTCGTAATGTTCAAATGAGTCATCTACATCTCATTCTCAAGATTTTCAAATAAACCCGTAGTTACATTTGACGATCCGTATGACCTTATGGTTTCCCTTGATAATCAAATTGACTCGTGGTTATACTGAGGATCTAAATAATGCTCATGTTGTGACTCACGATGAACACGATGAACCTTTGCCTCATCCGTATCTTGCTCATATTTAAAGACCAACAATCCCAAATTGTTGAATGTGTTGCATTAAATCGGTCCTTAAAAGTAAAATGCATTTGTTAACCAAGGATTTTAATGCTTACAAATGCAACTCAACTTTTTCAAAACTCAAGAAAACCGTGAAAAGGTTTTGAAGCCGCTTTGCAAAATCTCATCAAAACGAAAAATATTTAGAGAGACAGATCGTGATCTAGCCGCCTCGAAGAATGCTTTGTTGTCCGAATTAGAACAATCAAACATGAACATAAAAAGCAAATTAACGCCTCACCTTGGAAAACCAAAAGCTAAGGTGAGTTGTTAAATTGTCAAAACAGCTCTCCGATACAAAAAGCATTCAACGAATCGGGTAGATGACCTTCTTGAAGAAATTCTCGGCTTGCAAAACAAACTTAAAGAGTTTAAAACTGTTGTTTACAAACATGGTGAATCAAGAATGACTATTGAAAAGTTTACCTTAAAACCCAATCCAAAAGGATATGGAAAAAATCTAGCCGACACAAACCAAAGCTTTCACTAAAAACATTCAAACCAACTCCCAAGTTTCCAAAGGGTAATACAAAATTGATAATATTGTCATGAGTGTTGTTGAATATCATCGTCAAGAGGAATTAGATGCGTAAGACGAGAGTCGATCAAAATTAAAAACGTTGTTTACAACAAACCTTTAATTATAAAACGCGTCACTTTCGTCACACCAACGGATTCTTCTAACACACCAAGGGTTATCATCAAAACACCGAGTCTTCTAATGTTAATCCCAAAATGTAATTTGCAAAACTTATGATCCTTTACCTTCCATTAGTGAAGTAAACTCAAAACCGAAAATCGAAAATTCTTCGATATTTTGACATTTTCATGGTCGACCTCAAAATTTTACAACATGAGATAGAATATCGCTCCAAATCAAAGTTGAACATTTTCAATCGCCTCGCGCGAGAACAAAGAGACATTTTTCGTAAAATCTTTACCTAATGTTAAAAACTTGAAAAGTTGTGCAATTGCTCGGGAAAAGATTTTCATAAGAACTTGGGGTAATGAAAACGCCGAGAAAATGTAAACATCTATTTCTAATACTAAACGAAAAAGAAACTCTTGAGAAAAGATGTTGATCGACTCTTGGAAGATGTTATCTGTGGCCGATATCCATAATGTTGTGTTATTCTATTCTTTGCCATATGCATCCGATTATATCTCTGCGATATTGTTGAAAATGTTGTAAATCATGGAGAACACCGATAATGTGCTTCAGATCGAGTCTTTAAAAGTCGAAAATAAACGATTACTCAATGAAATTTACAATGCAAAACGTCAGATTCATTGGTGTGAAAAATATATTCACAATCATCAACTTAGTTTTCAAAAGAAAATCGCTCGATTGAGTGCAAAATCTTCGATCCTAAAATTGAGCAACTAGATGATCAAACGTGTCTTTGAAAAGTCAAATCTCAAAATATGAACAAGAACTTTCAAAAGTTAAACAGAATATGGTGTCATATTTGATTTACTCAATAAGACTCGTCATGAAGCATCTAACGAACTTCATCACTATCTTGCTCACGATAGAGAAGTCATGAATTTTGCCGGTAATATTCGCTCAAAATCAAGATTTGATTCACACTATTTTCAATCTAAGGAAATGTTAGGAAAGTATGAACAACTTCCGCCACCGTGATTAAGAGATTAGCACCAATCACACTTAGTAATCGTGAACCTAGAATCCCTACCGCCAAATCACAATTTGCTAATGTGTTTCCATCTCTTGAAACAAGAATAGTTGCGTTTTTCCAAACGTCCGCACTTCACGGCCTAGAGCACTCAATCAAGAATAGGAAGTTGCGACCTAAGAAAAGATCAATAAGGAATGCTAAAGTAGAAGAACACCCTAGGACTCGAATAAAACTCATGTTGCTTCCACTATAGATGTTACGTCCGCAAATGTAATAGAAATAGTGATGTAACGAATGCTAAACCGTTAAGTACTTTTGATATTCATCGATGCACCTTGTGTTATTTGTCGAAAGAGTACAAATTCGATTGTCATGACAAATGTGTTGCTAAAGCTATAATCTCTCGATTACGGAATCCTAAGAATCGGAATACCTCTAGGCCCACTAATCATTCTAAGTCCGTGCTTGGTAAACCACCTTCTTTAGATTCTAAGGCAACCATTGCTATCACAAAGAGCTCCCGCTTCACCTCCTAAGAATGTAGTACCACCTAGTGCATTCACTAAGACTAAAGCAAAGAGTAGTTATTGATGGCAAAATGGATATACAACACACTAGGATTTAAATGGCACCGCTGTCTCTCACATCTAAACTTTCAAACCATCACCAACCTTGCTAGACACAAAATAGTTGAAGGACTCCCACGATTCCGGTATTCAAAAGATCACCTTTGCTCACTGTGAACAAGGAAAAGCACTCGTGCTCATTTTCCTTCAAAGGTGGAACACGCCTCAACATGTGCTTCATCTTCTTCACATGGATTTGTGTGGCCCGATCGCGTGCAAACGATCAATGGCAAACGCTACATCTTAGTAATTGTTGATGACTACTCACGACGGACTTGGGTCTACTTTCTTCAAGCAAATACCAAGCTCCACAAATGATCATCACCTTTCTCACAAAATACGAGTTCACTCCGCAACACCGTCGATAATCGTAATGCACAAAAGAACCGAATTTGATAACAAAACCTTCGTGAATTCTATGAGAAAGTGGAATTCAAAGATCAAACATCTATTGCACGTACACCGAACAAAACGGAGTTGTTGAAAGACGAAACCGAACGTTAGTGGAAGCGCAAGAACAATGTTAATCAATGCTAAACTTCCAGATTACTTATGGGCGTAAGTCGTATCTCATCGCATGCTATACTCAAACCGTTCTATGATCACAAAACGCCACAACAAAACTCCTTTCGAGCTTGTCCACAACTATAAACCGAACCTCAAACACTTTCATGTATTTGGATCCCTTTGCTATCCAAATAATGATCGTGATGATTTTGGAAAGCTCAAAGCCAAAGTCGATATTGGAGTCTTTATTGGATACCGTGACAATTCTAAAGGTTTCCGAATGGAATCGTCGAACTAAGGAGGTAATGGAAACGATTCATGCTCATTTTGATGAACTCACGAAATGGCTTCGAGTATAACGACTTAGAACCCGTCACAACCGCTTAAACTTCCTCAACCCCATCATCACCGAACAAAGCCCCCACTCACTCGTCAACAAATGGAAAGGTTATTTGCTCCTGCTCAAGGACAATATTGATGAACGTGCACCGGTGTATCCATTGCACAACCCGATAATATTCCTATACCGATACACTGCTACAACAACTACTATTGAAGATACACCTACACCAGCTTGACTCCAACACAACAGTTGAACACACCGCTTCCAACAATGATGAACCACCGATGATATTCTCAATGAAGTACCCCCACCGCAGATTTTGATCCAAATCGTTCTTCAACCCGCTTGCCAATGAAATCTGCTGACTAGATGTCGCGAATCTTCAACAAACCATTTGAATCCTCGAATCGCACAATGTATACCAACATCAACCTCTACACATAGATGGACAAAGACCATCCTCGGCTAACATTATTGGCAACCCAAATCAACCAACGTTACGAGACAACGTCTTCACACGGATGGTGAACATTGCATTTATGCACTCACCGTATGCCAACTGAGCCTAAAACATTAAAGACGCAATGACAAAAGACAACCGGATTGAATCCATGCAGAAGAACTCAACCAATTCAAACGTCTTGAAGTATGGGAATCGTTGAAAGACCAACGTGGTTCTACGTCATTGGTCTAAAATGGATTTGGAAAACAAATTGATGTCAAGGAACGCCATCCAAACAAGTCACGACTCGTTGCTAAGGGTTATCGCCGTGGAAGAAGGAATAGACTTTGAAGAATCTTTTCTCCCGTTGCTCGCCTTGAGGTCGTTCGATATTTCTCGCGTCGCAGCTCATATGAATATGACGGTCTATCGATGGATGTCAAAACAGCGCTTCTCAATGGACAACTTAAAGAAACGGTCTATGTCACCAACCGATGGATTCGTTGATCCCGAGTTCCCGAACCATGTCTACAAACCGAACAAAGCTCTTTATGGTCTCAAACAAGCCCTTGGGCATGGTACGATAAGCTATCATCTTTCCTCATTGCCAATAATTTCACCAAAGGCTCGGTTGACCCAACTCTTTTATACAATATCACGGGCACACATCTTAATTGTTCAAATTTACGTGGATGACATCATTTTGGGTCTACACATAAAAAGTTTTCAATCGCTTTTGCAAAACTAATGAAGAAAAATTTTGAAATGTCCATGATGGGTGAACTTACGTTCTTTCTAGGATTGCAAGTTCATCAATCACCCCGTGGTATTTTCTTGAGTCACCCAAATATGCCCTTGAATTGTTAAACAAATTTGGAATGAAAACCTCGTGATACTTATGCCACACCAATGACTCATACCAAGAAGTTAGACGCCGATTTACATGGGAATTTAGTTGACCCTACCAAATACCAAGTATTATTGGTCTCTCATGTATCTAACGACCAGCGAACCGATATTGTCTTTGCCGCTTATCTATGCTCCCGCTATCGATCGCGACCAACCGAAATCCACCTCTCGAGGCTAAACGAATCCTCCGATACATCAAGGGAACCATTAACTTGGGGATCCGTATCCGAAGGATTCGGTTTTGAACTAATCGCTTTTGACGCCGACCACGCAGGATGCTTAGACTCAAGGAAAAGTACTTGAGAGCTCTACAATTTCTGGTGATAAACCGGTGTCTTGGCAATCCAAGAAGGATTGTACATCGCTCATCAACCGGGCGTAATATGTAGCCATGTCCGCGTGTTGTGCTCAAGTCATTTGGATGAGAACACAACTCAAAGACTATGGTTACGATTTGATGAATCCCGATGTATCGCGACAATCGGAGTGCCATTGCAATCTCGCAACCCGCTTCAACACTCGAAATCAAAGCACATCGATCTACGCTATCATTTCATCAAGGACCACGTGGAACAGGTACCGTTGAATTATACTTTGTGGGTACGAAATATCAATTGGCGATCTTCTCACCAAAGCCTTGCCACCCGCTAGGTTTAATGAGTTGGTCCACCGATTGGTATGAGGTGTTTGACTCAAGAGGAATTGGATGACCTCTTAAAACAGTCTTAAAACTTGTCAAACACCAAAACATCTTGTGTAAATAATTTTTCAAAACAAAATACAAAATATAAAATCCGATAAAACAACAAAATATTCTTCTAATCTATCTATCTTTCAACATGGCAAGTACATTTCTTCCACAACACTTTAATCTTTCAAAATTCAGATTTTTCCGATCAAGTGTTGAGGGGAGAAAATAATCTCTTAACCTGCTTCAAAACATCGTGTACTTGCATGTTTTCATATCTCGTTGTTTCATTTTACAATGGTGGTGAATATTACGGTTTAATGACACTCCTCGGACTAAATTTATAACCTTTCATTATTTCTTAAGTAGAGGGGAGTGTCGTCATGCTTCTTTCCTAAAATCTTCTTTGGTAACCAAAATGGAAGTTAAATGGCTTTGTATGGAAATGGAATAGGTGGAGGGACTATAATCTGTCAAAACCGAAGTATTTTCAATAAAATACCTCACCTAACATTATCACTTCACATTATTACTAAAACCTAACCAATCTACGCCTAAGAATCAACCAAGAAATCCGTTCTTTTGATCATCTCTTTGTAAGTTGTTTCGTGATTAAAACATGTTTTTAAGCTAAGGTTTCAAATCTCATGTAAATCCAACGGCTAGAAATTGTTTTACGCGTGATTATGTGTTCAACGCATAAGCGTATGAACACACAATCATTGCGTGTGTGTTTGTGGTTAAATGGATTATGCCAAAACGTTTCAAATACATTAATGATATCATTTTAATCATCAAAACCCACCCAGAAACACGTATTAAAGATGTTTGGAAATTAGGGTTCTTGTGTCGAATTGGGTGTTTTCGAATATGAAGTGTTTTGGTCAAAATGATTGTTGAGTTATGTTCTTATGATGTTGAATTGAGGTTATCCTTGCTCTATAACCACCCAGAAACTCTAAATTATTAACAATTTGGAATTAGGGTTTAAAGTTCTTGAGATTGGGTATTTTCGATTCACCATGAATTGGATGTTATAACTTGGTTAGTAGACTCTCACAATACCTTAGACCTACCAGAAAATGTTTGATGCAATTTCCATGGTTAGAATTGTTACGCGTAATTCTTGAACTATTAGGGTTTTGGATTACGCATATGCAGTTCTACGCATAACTGCTTAACAAGTGTTCTTGCCATGATTTGTTGTTAAAATGAATTTATGTGTTAAAATTGATGATATGATGGTTCTATTTCGTGCTTGTTACTCGTGAAACTTCGTAATCAAGGTCATTTGCAACTCTACGCATAAGGATTACCCTACGCGTAGACATGTTACGCGTAAGAATAATCCTCGCATAACAATGCTTACGCCGTAAGGTTCTACAATGGACTACGCCAGATCCCGTGAAGGATATGCGTAACAATGACCTCTACGCATAAGGTCTACTCTTTGAGTAAGCCTTACGTGTAAAGTATATATACGCCTCGCCGTAAGCTCTCGCATAAGGTTCCCTTTTCCCACGCTGTAACATTTCTTACGCGTAAGTTAGATCCTACGCGTAAGCTTTCATCTACGCATATGTCAATCTTGCTTACGCTAACTTTGCTAAAACTACGCTAAACCTCGGATTGACCTTCATGATGAATTATTACATGTACAAACTTGTAAATAAACTAATCATAACGTCACTAATCCAATAATGTCACTAATAAACTTAATCGTCTAATATGTTGTGAACAATAAGTGATAACATAAACTTTAAAACTTAAAGTTAACTAACTCATGAAACATTTCACGGCGTCATTAGATTATTGGACATACAAGTGACTTAGGACTCAGAATAATCATTATCACCGCACATTCAATAACTAGACAATAAGACCTTCGTTGACTAACATTATGTCTTTCGATATGTTGGTTCTTTTGGCTAATGTTATTTCGATCACGACATGGTCGAACAAATGAATGTGGATGCATCTCAAGTTCTCTCCATTGTCGATATCTATCCTTATGGCTATCCAATGAAGATAGGAAAGAATAATCTCCGTGTTGACTTTGACACCCTCACTTGCTCGTAATCTTCATGTCTAATTGCTATTGATATTCGAGGACTCATCCGTGTCGTAATATGCTCACTCACTCGCAATCGTTCACGAGATCTATATCCAACAGCCTCGGAACACTATGGAAAGGGTCAAAGGACGAATCACGTGACGGTGACTCAATCACAAACAAGTCACTATTACACCTGGACTTAAGGGTCATTCTCCTAATTCTCAAGTCGATCCAACCAAACTATATGCCACACCAACAAGAGCTCACTCTCCAATTCTTAATCGATATCGGTTATGACGAGGCTACAGGAGTAATCACCAAGCATTCTCACGTAGAGCTTAAGAGTATTCCTCAACCATGGAGAACTCTCTACATGATCATCACCAAGTCTGCTTTACGGTCGCGACGGTGGCTATGAGCATCCTAAGCTCATGGAACCGCAAATATTTTGGGCATTGGTCAACATGAAACACATCGCTATCGAAGCTCGATTTGGGATGCATGATGTCATTTCTCAACAAGCTTGGCTCAAAGATTCCCTACATCGATATACTAAACTGTTGATCCAGAGCACTTGGACTTCATCCCGATATTCCCAAGAGGCTCAATGACCCCGACAATCACGATATGTTGACGGAACCTATTCTATCCGTCGTAATCAAGGAATCGCTACAAAGAAACAAGGTCTTTGTGTTGCAGTTTCCTTTAATCAAGATGTCGAAAGCTCAAACGCATAAAAGGTATCCGGAAGCGGTTAGACAAGGCAAGGTTGGTCATCTCGACGAAAAATCTTCTCGAACACCTGTAAGGAGAACCGTAAGAGGAAGTGCGGGAAGCGCAACACGTCATCGTGAGTCAAAGGAAGTTTCCTAAAGGAATCCTCCTTCTAAAAGGATTGTTCCCGTAAAGGAAGCCGAACCTATTCCCACACTTGAACCGCAAAGAAAGCTTGAGGACGAGAGCTCAAGACACCGACATGTATGAAGAGGTTCATTACTCGCAATCGCAACTCAAACACCGCCTCAAGAGCAAAACCTCCAAGTCCTCCATTTGTCCAAGAAAAAGGAAGACTCCGACAATTGTACCCTATGATGAGAGCTACAAAGAAGAAGAAGAGCAACCGGATAAATCATACAGGGAAAAAGTTCAAAATCGTCGACATCTTCAAAGGCTAAAGAATTTGCTAAATACCAAATGGGTGGCCCGGTGGGTCAAGTGGTGCACTCAATCTTCACCAACTCCCGATACGGTTAATCAACCCGATAAGGGAGCTGGTGCCACCACTCTTGTGCAACAATAAAAGCACATTGAGGATACTATTGTATATGATTTTGAGAAACCGGAACCGAGAAAGATAAAGATGTTTGCTGACGATGTGCTTGGATAGTCCTACACGCTCACGTATGAAACTTCAACCACCAAAGGACCGGAATCTCCTTACATCTCATCATCATCGGTTCTTCGTCTCATTCATCACAACCACCATCTAAGAAGTCAACCAAATCATCATCCAAACCAGTGAAGAAACCACCTAAATCTTGGATTTCTCGGACTCATGAAAGAATTGTGAAAGTTGTCCAACAAGTCGAAAGAAGGACATACTTACTGAAAAACCGAATTGGTTTCTTGACCAAATCTGATGCTAAATGATGAGAAAGACAAGATGCGAAAAGAAAGGAATTTGTTCGAGAAGTTCATGAAGAGTCATCGTAAAGAGTAATCGAACGAAATGATTGAAGGTTACACTAACAAGTACCTTCGTGATATCGTTCCTAAAGCCCAAAAGGAACCGGAGAAGACAACAAGAGATCATACATACAAGTTTCTTCTCGACATCGCCCCGGTGTGACTAGAGTATTTTCCGACAACTCACCCCTAACATCGCCGCATTGGTTAAACATACAATGGCCAAAGAAGCCGATCTCTCCGAACTGAAAGTTAATCGATAAACTAGTGATGCAAATGTCAAAGCGATCGGAACATTTACTTGGATGAAGCTAAATTTTTGAAGGTCTACTTGCTTTTCAACTCGGATCATCATGCAAGGAGTCACCGATCAACCCAAACGGCAAGAGATGACGATGATAAGGATAAAGACTCGCACCAAAACGTCGAAGCGATGCGGTGAATCTTCTTCGATGCCACCTCCTCAACAACGGACTTCTTCTCAACAAAGTCTCCTCCACCTCGGTCTTCTCTTGATAAACCTCGGGACGATTCGAGTTACCACCCCGACTCAAAAACAGTGATTACTTTGAGTATACGGGTGGTGACGATGAAGAGGTCCTCGAGCCCCAACAACAACCCACCTCTCCCAAACAAGGACAAAACCAAAGATCATCATCCAAGCCTTGAAAAGAAGAAGAAGACGCTTCATCGGACGTCAGATCATGGCTAGATGACGATAAAACATAAGAATTTGAATGGTTTGCTACACTTGTTAACAACACTCCTATCCTCAAGAAGGTCAAGAATTGGTAGACGGTAGTACCTTGGAGCATGCAAAGATTTTGCAAGAAAGGTTCCGTGTGAAGAAGATGACGAAATCGAGTTGAAGCGCATCAAGAATGACGATTCCTACTTTTGAAAAACAGATCGGAAAGTGCAATCGTGGTTGAATATCACCTTGACAACATTGCTCGAGCCATGTCTAACAACATGGATTGGCTCAACCCGAAGCAAACATCGACTTCACCAAACGGGACAATCCTCCATATTACACCGATCGTCTCGACCTCTACCTACCATTGGCCAACCCGATCGACCTAGGATTCCTTTCGACATTTTTCAACAAAGACTTAGATTTTCTTCAACACGGTGGCGATGGTTCAAGGAAATACGCTACATCTCGACACTTCCATTCCTGCCGCAATATACTCGATTGTATAGCCATCGAGGAACGCTACCCACATGTTCTCGACAAAGTGGTAGCGTATGACCAAGATGCAATGTATGGATTCACCATTGGCGGAACGCAGAAGAATCTACTACGTAGTCGCTTGGTCCGTAAGTCTCAACATGCGTGTTCAAGACTAAAAGTATCGTGGCCATCCAACATGTTGGTCTATCGTCTAAATGGGACTACACTTTTCTCAAGAAGATTGTGGTCAAAAGACAAGACGAAAGGGACTATGCATTCTCTGTCGACTTTGAGAATTTGAACATCAACGATATTGAAGACATGTACCTTGCCAAAGTTCAAGGTCGCATGAGACAATTTCAAGCAAGTACAACGTGAATTCATCAAGTCACTGCTCATCTTCATCGACGATAGTCATCAAAGAACGTGTTGAAGATCTTCACTTGCCGCTGAATCATATCGAAACGTGTCAACTTCACTCCACCACGCTTGATCTTCCGATATCAACCAGCTATCATAATTAACGCCATCAACAAACCGTTTGGTGTCGTTTATCGCAGTGAACTTCATCGCGGTTGCTTGATGGCGTGTAATGAGCTTCACAAATTTGGAGATCATACTCAAAGATGGTTAGGGACGGATTAGCTTATCGATTGAAGGACATACGTGAAAACATTGGGAACCCTAAGCGATGGAATTCTCGTGGATCGGAGGAATGTGAGAAGGATCATCACCATGATTGATGAACGGTTGTTCGAAGGATCGATTAACGTTGGAAAGTTTTGTTGATGGTCGACCCAGATCAACATCACCGCTATCAACGCCTGCTCGCACTCACGGGAACATCACCGCACTTCCGGTACCCCTTGATTTGGTTCTTTCATTACAAATTTGGATGTGTGATTAAATATGTATATGGCTTGTGCACACATAACAATGTACAACCCATAATTGTCAAGTAAGGACCACGTGGTACGCCTCGATTGCAAATCCTTATAAAAGGAGCGAAAGCTTCTTATTTTGAGTAAAACCTATCAAACCTTTCATTTTCAAGGTTTTGCTCAAAAGACAAGTACTTCCCCATATGATTTTAAAACCTCAACCGCTTATATCACTAGTTGAGGGGAGTATTTGATGAAAACTTTGTTCACAAATTGTTCACAATGGGTCACTCTTCCCGCAACACTCGAAATGGTCATATTTATTCTCAAACGTTTCAAAAATAACATTTTTATGCCATTTTTGAGGGGGAGAAAATTATGTGATAAGAAATATGAATGCAAATGAATCTGTGTTCTTCAGACTTAACCAACGAATTGACGGTACTAAACCATTAGTAACTCGAAAAGACTTGTCCTGGACGGGTAATAATTTCAAGCTAGTTCGCTAGTAATGTAAACGTGTCTCGCAAAGGACTTGTCCAAGTAGAAAGTACCATTCGAGAAACTCTTGATAGACATGAACTCTGACGGGTATGATGTCACAATTCTCAATTTCCGGTTATTTCTCAAACTCTATATTCATCATTTCATATCGGTTCATTCATGATTTTTGCATTTCACCTTAAACGCGTAAATTTCATATTAAATAAACGTTATCGCGTAAGTTATTATTTTGAACGTTTAATCCGATACTTCCAAAAATGATCCCGACATATTTTTATACTTACATTTAGTTTATAAAAACTATATTTTGAGTTTACCTAGTGTTTTAAATTTATTTTGTATATAAATCGTTAAATTTATATTATTACGACACTTTTCTTAAAAACTACACGATAATTATATTATCACTCAAATTTTACAAGAAATGTATTTTTACAATTTATATGATCTCAATATACTTTACTTTGATCCATTAAAGTTTATTTTTAGACAACACTACCCTAATTACTCAAATGTATATACAATCTTACAAGTTATTCTTACCTATACATTTTATTTACACATTTTACATTATATACATTATAAAAGAAAAAAAAAATATATTTTTCAAATACATACCCCCTTGGCCGACCAAGGGGGTGATGCATTAATGGTTTGGTGAAAATCTTCTTACATATCAAGACTTATACTCAAAGTTCTTACACACTCATTTCAATCAAAATAATTCATAGCTTTTAGTCAAGTTTCTCTCCTCTTGTTTTGCCCCTCCATAACCGGCCATCCTTAGGTGAAGAAGAGCTCATCATAAAAATTTTCCAAGCTCAAGTTTAGCACAATCTAGTTACACTCTTATTAAAGGTTTTGAAATAAAAACCTAGGGTGTTTAGGTTAATCCCTTGTTCTAATCACCTCATCAAGTAACTAGTAAGCATATCACTTTCATTCTACATCTTTCATTTTCATTTCATATGTATTTCATCATTTTTTGTTAGCAAGCATGCAAGACTTATTGTTATTTATACCATTTTTACATTGTTTTTAAGAGTTTGATATATATAAGTCATCCTATATTTATCCCTTGTTATATATTGGTCTTGATGATGTCTAGGAACCCATGACACCCTAAGAAGGTGTATGGTAGGATTAGAATAGCTTTGGAGTTGTTTTGAAGGGATTGGAATAGGTTTAGTACGAGAAAAACTCTTTTCGACAAGTATAAAAAGTGGTCTGATCTTAATTTGTATTTCTGGAAAATCCGAAAGTAGACACGAATTTTTGGCCTTGATATTTAGAAAATATACTTTAAAACGAATCCGTGGCCGCTTGAACGGATTAAAACGGAGTTATAACGAAGAAGTTATGAATTTTTCAAGTTTGACGACGAAATATATATTTCCTGAAATTTCAGCAAGCTGTTTTTCTTTTGTACGAGTCAAAAACGAGTCTTAAACTTTATAAATTATTTCGACTTATCAAAAATATATTAGTATACTTTGATACGAAGCTAAGGACGTATTATACGTAGAAAACGGATTTGTAACGACTAAAATATACACGTTTTCATAAAATTGCCGTAACTTACTTATTTAAGAAAAACTATATTATTTTTACGAGACAAGTGTTACGGTAAACAAAACGACCATATTGAAGGATATTTTTATCGATGACGTAGAACTTTTTGTAACGAGATGTCTTCTAATAAAAGTGAGATTATCAAGCATATTTTTCAAAATGACCAACCGTTAGTATAAGCGGAGTTGTAATGAATTATTCTGGTTGCTTAAACTTTGCGAAACTCACTTTTAAACCACATTTGGACAAAATCACCCTACTTAACCTATGTTTTCTTTATGAACGAGACCTCTAGGATAAAAACTTAAATGCCAAAACTTGAGATTTTGATACAAGCTTTCCAAAACCGTTGAGTTCGTTTCCTAACGTTCGACGTATACCATTTACGACTAGCTTTTGAAGCCATTTTGTCACTTTCATGAAATTTCCAACGACATTATTTTACGACGAAAAGTTAAAATTTCACAATAAATCATTAAGAAACCATGGTAGGATGACATTTTGACGTAAATACTTGTAAAGTAAATTAAGAATGGTCAAGACGTCAAAAGAGTATTTTTCGACGAAGAATATTATTTTCAAAACTCACAAATGGTATAAATAACATACGAAATGCATGCATAACATTACATCATAACTCATTGCGTATCATATCATTCATAATAGGTCGCACTTAGAGATTCACGCTACATTTCAGTGTACTCACTTTTGTCTTCGCATCATTTCATCAAGTGAGTTTCATAGCCCCACTTGCTATTACTTTTTTTTTTGTTTTATAAACTCTTTGGGGGAGATACATGCTCGATTACTTGCTTTTACAAATACAAATACTCAAAATATTTATACTTTTATGCTACGCTATACTTTTTATACTTGATTGCATAATACTTGATAACATTTATACTTAATAACATTTACACTTGATTGTATTATACTTGATTGTGTTACACTAAACTTGAAAGTCTCCTTGGATAACACACGCATTTGGGTTTCGGAGATGAAGTAGAACCAATGCTATTACTTTCCTTGTGAGTTCATACCCCGCTTTTACTCGTTTAAATTCTTACAAACTCTTTGGGGGAGATACATACTTACTTATCAAAACATTTAAACTCTTTTGCCAAACAACATTACTTATACTCTAGACTTGGTGTGTGTATTGACTAGACTTAAACAAACATCCCAAAGATTTATATGTTGGAAGGCCATTAATTTGGATACGATGAACGTGCGTCGTTGGAGGAACATCCCAATATTTATGTTGGAAGGCCATTTTATGGATACATTAACGTGAGCGTTGGAGGAACATCCCAACACGAGTTGTTGGAAGACCCTTGTGGTGACATTTATACTTTTAGCTACCTTGATCGCATAATCATAATTGTCATTCTATTTTTAGCGATGGGTTGTAAACACACGGTTGCAAGTTTTGTATAGGCGAACTTGGGCGAGTGGATTTATGATGCCTTTGCTTCGTGGACTATTTTAAATGACCAAAACTTTGCCTTTGTTACATGAACACTCTTTTAAGGCTTTACTTGTTAACCAAACTCTATGAACTCACCAACCTTTGTGTTGACACTTTTAGCATGTTTTATCTCGGTATCTAAGGCATTCACTTCATGGCATGCATATGGACATATCATAGAGTCGTGGTGACGACGCGTCTTACATGGGATTTATACACTTTAAAAACATCGTTTGGCTTGTATCAAACATATTTCCGCATACATTGATTTTCATTTGGGACCTACATTTTGTAAACTCTGATTATTTTACTTAATCAAACGATGTATTTTCCAAACGACACTTTAGGTCGTTCGATATAACTGTAACTTTGATGCTATGACGCCTCCCAGGTATTCCATTCCATTGCAAAACACGTAATTTGGGGTGTGACATATGACAACTCGTCGAGGTTTGTCTACACCTTCAAGGTAGTTATTAGAGCTAGTTGTCACCTAAAAGTCGACAATGTAACTCTTTAACTATGCAACGTAACCGTGTCTCATGGGATTGTCTATCTTGATGGATCAATTCTAAAGTCGCGCTCTTTCCTCACCGTGCATTTAACCATTAAAACTATTAAGCACATGTGGAGGGAGTATTTATGCAAAATATTATCTCTCACGATGGTTCAAACATGTTTTCATTTACAAACCCTTTGAGAGATATTTTCACAAATGTGTTTTAATGGCAACATAGGTTAGTCATTGAGTTATAAGGTGACTAAGGTTAGGAATAACTGTCCTATGATCCGCTTGAGCGGAGGATCTACCCAAGGACACTACCATTAGTTAGTGTTAGAAGTCCTTAGGAATGATTATAAAAGGAGAAAATGAGAATCGGAGAAAGAAGGAGTTGAAGAATCAAAAGAAATGTAATGTAAAGGGTGAAAAGAAATAGCCCTCCAGTTATTCAACTTAGGGCGCATACAGGGTTCAATTCAT
This sequence comes from Chrysanthemum lavandulifolium, assembly GCA_022545495.1. Taxonomy (NCBI): domain Eukaryota; kingdom Viridiplantae; phylum Streptophyta; class Magnoliopsida; order Asterales; family Asteraceae; genus Chrysanthemum; species Chrysanthemum lavandulifolium. Next base: position 235,724,795 of record CM040241.1, on the reverse strand, counting down.
ATACTCTTGGTTGCCACTTAGTGACACCGGTATTGAAGATTAAAAGTCGTCATGGACCCGATGGCGCATGCACTAAACCTTCTTAGCCACTCAAGTTTCTCTCAACGAAGCTTGTTTCATTCTCACAGGAACCCTAAGTAATCTATTGGCTTTCTCTTGAGATCACCGGTATTGAAGAAGGAGACCCTCTCCTAGTCTCCTCAGGGAAAACTAAAGCACTATTGAGTCTAGAGCCACGAGATTCATCAAAAGATCTCTTAGGAACACTTGACATTTAATCACTTGATGATCAACAAATAAGATTATCGGTGGTTCATATCGAGTCCTTCACGGATCTTAGCTATCCGTCGAGAACATTCATGAGAGGTTCACATCGGTGATCCTCGGTGATTGAATGGAAACTCCCGCCGTGGTCAACATCAAACAGCCACGGCGCGGTCACCGGTAACTCCCGTGGATTACGGGTGTGTCTCAAACGGTCTACGATCGTGAGGTGATACTTGATACCTCGGCGACTCATCGAATATAGATGTACTTGTGCACATCGCGTTATCTCACTTGTGGGACTCCAGTTCGAGAACGGCCTTTGTAAGAATTAGAGTTGTGTTTCACACTATCTTTGTTAACACTCAAGTTCAAACTTGTAGTGCCGGAAACCGCTTATTACTAACCGTTTGAAATGTTTTCTTCTTATGGAAGCTCGGGAGCGAGATGATCGTCTTGATTCTTCTCATGCTCACGCCAACATCATCACTAATGGAAGTTCTATTCAAAAGCAACACAACCGTCGAATGATTCTTCATCAAACCAAAGAATCTACAATGTTAAAGACTTAAAGAACTTCATCAAGATTGAATTCCAATGTCAAAGGCGTGTGAGCATGTTGAAGAATGGCGTGGAGACACCGGAGCGATGAAGCGGACTGAGGCGATTGATGCGACAACAACATACTATCACTTTCACCACAAAGAACAATGATCAAAGAACAAAGTTAAAGATGACGTGACATAACTATTCAAAGATAACTATCTCTACATTGGGGAGATTTTTGAATCAAGGCAATTCCTCTCACAAGAAAGAAGAATGTCGAAGACGTCGAGCTACTATTACATCAACGCCTTCACCGTTTACATTCATATATACTTGAGGGGGAGATTGTTGGAATCACTCCTAAACAGTATTTCAAGTATTTATATTTCATATGTAATAGGTAGCTTTATTATGGCCTTTATGTTTGTTTAAGGTCAAGCTTATGTAGAAGGCCCATAAGCTTAGGCCCAAGCCCAATAAGGAATAGGGAAGGAGAGGGAGTGTTGCCCTAGCTCCTTGCCTATATAAACAATGTAATAACCCTCACTTGAGGGTTGGTTGTTCAAGTTATTCTCTCATTCACTCTTGTTGCATAACCGGTCATATTATCTTGTGTGTGTGTGCTTATAACTTGTTCATCCGCCTTCATCTCTTTCTCTATAACTTGTGTTTGTAAAACTAGTGACCTAACAGAACCAAATGTGCACTATTGAGTCTAGAGCCAAGAGATCATCCAAAATATCTCATTAGGACACAAAATTAATGAAGACTTGCTGTTTCACACAATGTGGAAAGTAAGTATATATTGAGAGTCCTACGCATTATCCTTGTGGTATTGCCAGAACATCCGAGTGATATGTAAAATATTCACGATGAAGATGGAAATCCTTCTAGAGCCAATATCAAACAAGCTCTTGGTGGGTGACATGTGAGATCTTTTCTAAAGATCAAGCTTGTGACAACTGGATAGAAACAATGAGGCGATTCACTCGTGAATCAACCTTGGTCCAGGATTGGAATTGACGAATACTTTTGGAAAAACCGTTTGATGTGCAAACCCTCTTTTCTCTAGCACGTCGAATGTGTACTTATGTTTTCAAACACAAAAAATATTTCGATTGAAAAATACTTTTGGAAAACCGTTCGATGCGCGAATTTCTTCTTTCTCTAGCACATTGAATGTGTACTCTTTTCAAATTCAAAAGTATTTTGATTGAAAATTGATCTTTCTCATAAAACCTTCATCGTATTGCAAAACTCTTTCTTCTAAGCAATACGCGATTGTTTTAAAATCATTTTTCATCAATTAGTGAATCTCAATTCATCGGTTCACTCACTCCGTGTTGTCTTCTTTGAGACGTTCGGTTTGATAACAAATAAACGACTACGAAACCCTGTTAAGGAGATTCTTTGGAATCCTACCGATCACAGCGGTACTTGTCTTGATCAACGGGAACCGGGCGTGTACCTCAATTCAATGAAAGTGATCAAAGACACTTTCGTGTTTTATTGCTAACTATTGTTTGCGGTACATTTGGACGGTTGCGGTGATCGAATTGAGGAGTCATTCAAAGCCGCATGCTCACAAGATCCACACTTAATTGAAGAAATCATGACGGTGCATATCTACGTAACACGGCTCGGATATTTCTTATACTATGTTCTCGCTTTCTGCTGCAAATATCTTGAACCGGTAAAGCTTCCGCTACTCGATGAAATGATGTCATGATCCGAAGTGTAAGCATGTCGGTCCGAAAGTCACAACATCACATGATGGCAACACCGCAAAGGGTGATCCGAGATTTACTTGTGGTGATGATCTCAAATAAAGCTCAAGATCATCAAAGATGTGGATCGCTTAAAGGCCTCCACTAAAAGTACAAATCTATGCGACTTTAAAGAATCGCTACAAAAGCACAAAGATTGCGGAACATGAAGAATTGAAGTCTACGAGCTCGAGAACTAAAGATAAAGAAAGAATGCTAGGATGCAAAATGTATTTCATGGGGTGACCTCCCTTAGGGAGAGATTGTTAGGAATTGGAAATTCCATGTTAAAGTGTCGGTCACCCCAATTATGGTCTAGCATATGTTAGCTCGATGACGTGTCGTTATTTACGTTGTTTTATAGTTAATTAGTTAATTATTAGCATAGAATAGTTTAGTGTAACACCGTGGAGGAAGGACGGTCTTTACCGGCTCGTATGCACGATCCACAGCCGATAGGAGGTCGTGTATTCGTAACTATAAATACCCTTCCATCCATGGAAGGGTGATGCTTCATAATATAACCTTCCACATTTGTGAACCAAGTCTCTAGCAAGAACACCCTCTCTATCTTTCTCTCTCTAAATATGGCAAACATGTATTTTGATCATCCAAGACCACCCGAATCATCAACACAATAAATATATCGATCCTACAGTTAGTGTCAGGTATGCTAGTTTTAAGAGATCTTTAAGTAAAATAAAATAATTTCACAATCAAACAAGAACAGCAAAAATTTCATTTTGAAAGACCTTGATTCAAAAGAAAAATCATACCATGACATAACATTAAATCTTTAGATCACCACTTTATTTCGTACAAACGGACTTGATAGATGAAATATCGTTTGAAAATATTTTATTTTAAATCACTCTCCCCCTCAATCGATGACCGTAGTCGATGATTGAGTGACTTAAGTTTTGATAAATTGAAGTCCGGTGATTTTCAAAATTAAGTCCAATTAATTTTCAAAACAATATTTTCCATTTTCAAAGCAATTTAATCAAATGTTTTTCAAAATTGTTTAAAATGGTATCTGCACTAAAGATACGTTAGGTGGTTGAGAAGCTTCCGTTGTTGTTCTTTGTAGGGTTTGGAAGAAAACCATCTGGCGATGCGGTGAGACTTCTTCGTTGCATTTTAATGCCAATCGAGGTCAATTAAGCTCCGTTTCTTCATTTGTCGATGAAGAAAACCGTCACGATGCGATGAGACCTCTTATGTTGCATTTTCCATGCCAACTGTCCATTGAAGTCCAATTAAGCTCGTTTCTTCATTTGTCAACCCAAGATATAGTTACCCTTTCCTTTCGGCATCCAATCATCTTCATTTGTGGAATCCAGATCGGGAACATTCTTATATACCAATATACCTGCATACGTTAGTGAACACACATACAGATATATGGTGGTCGACAACACCCAAACATCAATCGACTAATAAAAGTCTAACCAACATATCAATCAGATCATATAAGGTATGGGATTAATGTGTTTATCAAACTCTAATCATCTAATCCTAACAATCATATCCTAGGCACCTAGTCCTTCAATGTAGGTTAACATCATTTATAATTAAGCATATAGGATAATAAGAAAAGTCCGTTAGATGATATAGATTTGAAAACATTATCCCCCTCAATCAATGACTTATTTTCTGAAAAGTTTAAAAGCGCTGAAGTCATTGATTGAGTTTTACAAATTAAGAAAATTCTGATCCAGATTGATTTTCAAGCAACTCAATTACCACTATTTTGATAAAAAAAAATATTTTTCTGAAGAATTTTAGACGGAAAAACATTTGTGTAGGAACAGCAGTCCTTCGACATACTTTCCTCATTTTGTTTTAGGATAAGTGCACGAAATATTTGAAAATTTGTTTAGCGTAGCACTTTCCTTTCTTGAAGAGCGGGTTGCTATCAGAAATATTAGCAAACCATAGTTTAAGTGCGGGTCACAGTCTGAAGTAACTGCAAGCCATAGTTTAAGCACGGATTACAGTCTGAAATAACTGTAAGCCATTTGATTTGTGACATGTTTTGAAAAGAAATATTTACACCTCCTGCGTCGAACTTCATCTATGGTCCCGTGCCATTATTGAATGACATTTCTAAGACCCGGATGTTATCGATACGAAGACATGTCTTGAGAAAACATATTTTTGGTATTTTTAAATTTTCTGATTTTTATGGGTTTTTGTTGGTTTTATATTTTTCTATTTTCTTTTTTGATAAATATTTACAAAGATAGAGTAGATGATATAGTTTAGGAAGATGATGATACGAGTACCGAGATAAGGATATCGAACAGCCCCGTTGTAGAAGATAGAAGTCATCATCTCTTAAACATTTACCACCAAAGCTCAGAGGCTCGAATAGAAGAGAGACCCGAGCCTTTGAGAAAGAGAGACTTTGCGCTTCCCCAAACCGAAAATCCATTAGATGAGCAGATTGAAGCTCTATTTCAAGCTTGCCTTAGCCGGTGCAGAGAGAAGCACACCATTATCATAAATCCATTGCTCCTTTTTAAGAACGATAATCGAGATTCTCCATTCGGGGTTATATCATCAAGAAGAAGAACAGCAACGTATCATCCCACATTTGAATACCTCTTCTCAAATTTCTTTTACACTGAAGTCTGAAGCGATCCATACCAAAAGTTGTCAAGAGAACACTTCCCCCAAGTAGATGAATTGATGCAGTCAGTCTCTTAGACTAGAGCTCACGAACCCGAATACACATATACCCGAAGACAGAGAAACTTATACCATCGAAGTAGCAGATTAAGTCCAATAGCCAAAGGATAACCCCGATGTATACTTTTCTCTCCCCCTGAAGAAAGTGTATGAAGCTCACGGACTGAAGTACCCAAATGCCCAAAGAGAGAATAACCGATAACATTGAAGAAGCGGGCGAATCATCGATTATCTCTGCGGATGACTTATCTCTGGGATGTCAACTCCGAATAAGTGATTATATCTAAGAATCACGATTAAGCCCTCAAGTGAAACAACCGGCGCCCCTAATGTACACAATTCTCTCTCCCCTAATGATTGCGATAACATCAAAATCATCACAAACTTGTGTACCTCTTTCATCTTCGTAAACTAACTCTTCCATCTCTTCCCCACATAGTTGGAATAAGAACACTAAACGCCATGAGTCAAACCTTGAGTTTCTCTCACGGTAATGACATATGTCTTCTGGGATTTCTTCAATCACTTAGAAGTATTAAGCTCATCAAGTTTACTCGCGTTTAGATCGTGTCTCCTTCCCCTTGTGGTTTTGATACTTGTAATCAAGAAAACATTATAAGCCCAAATACTTGAAATCATTGAGAAGATCGCTTGAAGTCTTTGTGAGAATCAACATGCTGAATAATGTAAGCAAGTCTAATTGGGGATTAAATTCGACATATCACTCTCCCCCAATTAGTGCTCTCCCCTAAACCGACAATCCGTTTGATAAATGCCCAGAATAAGAAGAAGTCTTTTGATAATCAAATGCAACTCATCTTATAGTCTTCTAACATGTAGCAGAAAATGTAGAACCGACTGTAGACTCGACCTTCTTCAAGATTGTCCAGTTGGGGAATAGATAGTTAACATATTCATCTCACCAAAAGCATCCCAATTAACTTACCTCTTGCAAATCCCTTAACTAAAATCCTCCCAATCAAACAAGAACGAAAGATGTTCATCAAGGAAATCAAGAATCGGCCCGCACCGATCACACAATCCGTATGAAGATGTCAACCAACGGCTCTAAGAAACTCCATGTAAAGAAGATCCGATAAGAAGCTCGGTTCTTACATGAGTTTGGAGCCGTTGACCATTATTCTCATATATCAATCATCATGCGTAGTTTCACATCGCTTCTCCCCTCAAGAATTGCATATGTAGTTGCCATTCTTGATTAAGCAAGTGAATATCTTCAACAATGTAGTATATTCACACTTCTCCCCCGCAAAATTAGCACATAATGTCGCCATCGTCATTATAGTTGAGCAAGTGGAATAAGAAAACAATCAACAGTAGCCCGGTTCACTTGATAATTGAAAGCGCATGGAAAAAGCCTGAAGCATGTTGATGAGACTGGTCATATAATGAGAAGATTTCTCTTCTTCTGAAGATAATGCGCACTGAAACGTACACATTTCTTTTCTTTAGAGTACGAGGCTTGAACTGTTGTGTTCAAACGTCATAATGTTGAAGTACGAGGCCTGAACTGATGTGAATAGCGTCATAATCTCTCTCTTTTCATCATCTCTTGGCAAAGCATGTAATCACCCCATTATCATTCAGTAGGCTCTTTGTTGTGACAACTGATGGAGAAAACCTAATATGATGAATTTGACCCTGAAGAAAACTAACCCGAAATCGTGACTTAAACTTGTACATATGTAACAATGAGCGGTGCCGAGACTTCATCCTCCATTGAATCTATAAGTACTCTATACTCTTCATCCAACCAACCATCAAGTATAAGACGTACATCACCTCTTGAAAATCCACAATTGAATGTGACATCGAGCACTACAACGTAACTCCTTAAAGTGATAGTTATTTTGAGGTGATAAGAGCCCAATTCCCCAGTGGTAAAAGAAAAGGTAAAAGTCACTCAACAATAACTAGATTTCCAATTCTTCGCTTTTGATAATAAGCTCGAACAAGGATCATGAAGAATCTTCATCCATCCATCCCCGATACCTTCGGATACTAAGTACACTCGCCTGTGATAATTCACTTCAACCTCAAATAAATAATAGTGAATTAACTCCGTTGTCACATCTTCGGTTAAAAGCTCAAATCTAGCCTCCTTTGACGTTTTAAGTGAACTATGATAATGGTTTCATCCGACCATGGTTTAATGAGCATAACCCGTAAAACTTTGAAGTAACCAAACCGCCATGACGAATATCCGAACACATCCAATTCATGAAGTACACCTTTTATCCTTCTTGAAGCGTAAACCGTATCACCAAGATCAAATGAGATCCCGAAATACACTTTCCTTTCTCCGTGATGGTTCCATCATTACGGATTTTATAACTCTATGGTTTAAACCGAGAAATAGTTTCTTTCGGATTTTACAAGAACCAAGAATAAACCGTAATGTAGATCCGAAATGCACCTTACTATTATCACGATGTTTCCATTGTTACGGGATTTTACAAGTCTATGATTTAAACCGAGAAATAGGTTCTTTCGCGAGATTTTACAAAATCAAGACAAAACCGTAAACAATGTCAGCTTGAATATGTTATGACAACTTTGGTTTCGTGAATATCGCTTTAGGGAACATCTGATGTTCATCATGGTTCATTATCCAACATCAACATTATTATCAACCATCCAATAATCACTTTAGTAAACACATCATTCACTCATTATGTCAGCTATGGCAATGACCACACGGAGAAATAAGCCCGATATACCAAACTTGAACATGATGTAAAATTCTCCAGATTTGTTACTTAAGCTTGTACTAATCTTTGTGAAAAAGAAACGGTTTACCCGATGTACAAAACCTCTTGACATATCCTCCACTGCGTGAGACACCTAAGTGATAGCTACTTTGTTGGTAAAGCGAGAAAGAATTACAAACGTAACTAAATAGTCAAGTCTTTATCACACTCTATATCTGCCCAAACAAGTCATCTTCGCGGAAGGGTAGAAAGAAAGAAGACGAATTAAGTAAATGCGTCCAGAAAACCTCACTTCAAATCCAAATAAGAAATATCGTCCAAACAACCCCGGAGTCAACATTTTCCAATATCAATTAAAGCCATGACATAATGTTATCCGTGAAAATGCATAAACCAAGGTACCAAGCCTCATAACCCATCAAATCACAACATCATACCAAATCTTATCATCAACCTCACGAGGTTCATCAAAATGTACTGAAAATGTAACCCGTGTGCAAATCCAATTGTCAAACCCGACTTAAATAATGATATCACATGAGATACACTGTTGAATACACAACATCGTCAATTCAGTTCATAACTACTCACGAAACCATAAGTAATCACCTTGAGGCCTAATCAAGATTATGTAAGTAATCTTGGTTCAATAGTTACACGATCCATTTTAAAATATGGTCAATCCCATTTCACTCGCACAAATAACTCTTAAGTGGAGGATCAAAAATAACTCACGGACCATACAAAAACTCAAATCACGCGGCCCAAACAAAAATTAGATCCCCAAGGCCCATGTGTATAAAGCGAATTGGCCCATAAGTCCCTACAGCCATGCACGGTCCATTAGTATCAAATTCACCTAAGTCCACATTTCTCTAACCCTGATTTACCGGATATAAAAGACCACATATCACAAACACACAACCCTAAATTCACTCCCACAAAACACGCCTCTCTCTCTCACCTCAAACAATCCGCCTCATCTCCTAAACCTACTCACACCATCTAACTCTAATCTCTCCAAAAGAAAAATGCAACCACCATTTTCCTCCACTTCATATTAACGCAACATCAAGAACGAATTTGAGAACAATCAATCAAAGGGCTCGCCACAGGGATGGCTCGAGCACGACATCACTGCCACAGGGTTGGTGTGATAGTTTCGAGATGACAGCCAGGTCCAACAATCATGTTTTAGGTAGGTTTAATCTTTTATATTTTGTTCCTTGTGTTTTGAGTATTAAATTGAAAGAAACATCAATAGATTATAACACAATTGTTATACATCTGATTGAAATGACTTTCGAATATTAATGAAGTGTATACTTCCAAAGATTAATGGATCGATGATGTATTAACTCGTGTGTATGATCTTTAAAGGTCGGATATGAATTGAAAAACACACGAGAATATGAGATCTAGATGGGTCGAATATGAGATTATGAACGATTGTTTTATTTGTTTCCTTGAGTTAAATTTGTTTCTAAGATTTGGTTCAATGATGAAATTGGTTTACCCAAACAAAGTAGTGTAAAGATTTGGCAAAACGAACCTAAGAACAAGAAGTAACATATTTGTTAATTTCTTTTCTTTATATTCGGATAGTAACAAAATTATATAGATCTATGAAGATATTGATTGGGTTGTACGAATCTGAAAGAGGTTCATTGAGAACTCTTTTAACGGCTAACCAAAGAAAAACTGAGATCTTGTTATGCTTTTGAAGTGTCGTATTGGTTCAAAAGATAGGGATATGAAAAATGGTTTTTTGATGTTGTGGTTGTGGTCAAATCATTTTCTTCCCTTTTCAGTCAAGTCGCAATCTCTTATCAAAACTCACAAGTTCCTAACTTGTTAAGTAACAAGTCACTAGCACTAAGTCGCTAGGTCTTTTTCTTGACATAAGTCGCCACATTTTTTACCACAACTCGCTACTTTAATTATGGAGTCAAGTCGCTACCTTTATACAAACAACTCGCTAAGCCATTAAAACTTATAAGTCGCTATTGACTAAATAGTCAATAGTCAAGTCGCTAAGTCTTTTAACTTAACAAGTCGCTACATATTTCTGTAAACAATTCGCTAGCACAACTCGTTACACATATACAATGAATCTAAACGACTTGTAAAGACAAGTCGCCACCAGTGATTGTAACAAGTCGCTAGGTAGATTCAATGGATTTGGACTATTATGAGGATAAGTCGCTAACTTGATCCGGCGAGTTTTCCGACCATTTTCCGACCATTTTCCGACCATCTTCATCTAAACCCAGAAGAAACATTAAAGATGCATCTTTTTGACCTTGTTTTGACCTCAAAAATCTGACCATATGACCACAAAATGAATCTGGACAGTTTTTGACAAGTCTCTATGAAGAACATTAACACCACCAGCAGATTTGACCATAAACAAGACATGCTAAGAAACTGTTAAAACTGATAAAACCATTTGCAAGACCATTAATCAGTTTTGAAACATGAGATTGGTAACCATCAAAAACCAACCAGTAAAGACATGACATAAAATCAGTTTTGAATATGACAAATGAACACCAATAACCAACGTAAACCAACATACGAACCAGTATCAAACATCACACCCAAAACCCATACGAACCAAGCGAAAACAAAACCAAGACAACCACATAAAGACCATAAGAATCATCAAAAACAACACAACCTAGGCTCTGATGCCAATTTTTAGGATCGTAATATTATTGTGTTTGATGATTCGGTGGTCTTGGATGATCAAAATACATGTTAGCCATTAGAGAAAGAAAGTAGATGAGAGGGTGTTTTCTTGGTAGAGACTTGCTTCACAAATGTAAGGTTAGATTATGAGAAAAGCACCACCCCTTCCAAGGATGGAAGGGGTATTTATAGTTACAGACATAACGACCTCCTATCGGCCTGTGGATCAGGTATACAATGGGTAAAGACCCGTCCTTCCTCCACGGTGTTGCACTACGCTAAACTAAACTATTAACTAACTAATAAACTGATAAATAACAAAACTAACGATATGTCTACGAGCTAACTTATGCTAGATAATATTTGGGGTGACCGACTCTTCACAATAGAATTTCTAATTCCTAACAAAGTGTGATGGAGAAGTAACAGGGTGTTGGTTTAAGATTGAGTTATATGAATTTAGTGATTTGTTATATGTTATGTATAGTTGAATGTGGGAGTATAAGCTTTATTTAGTATAATACCTTTTAGGGAGTTTGATATCCATTTTTTATGACCATAATGATAAAGGGAGAATTCATACTTTTATTGTCTCATCAGCTGAGTTTGTGTATGAGTTCTAGCAAGTTTTATGTTACCGTAAAAACAGTTGCAGTATTATAACTTAATATGTCATTTAAGAAGCAGAATAAAAGGGGTTGTGCTAATGTTCACGTAAGTGGGAAGTGTAACACATATATGAGTATCAACCTAATTATAGAACGTAGAAACGAAAAATCTCATTTGTTGTGTAAATTTAACCCAATTGTATAGTCATTTTAATGTATATGTACCTGAGATTTTCACTAAAATTAAGTGAAAGCACAAGATCATTGTTAGACCACCATGTAAAGAGTCCATAGCGAAGAGTTATATATGTATGGATTCATTAGAGGGTGTTTGGATTTAGGGAGAATCACATTATAACTTGAAATAAAGGGTATATGGGTTGTATGTTCTGTTAGTTGTACATATACATGGATGCTACGAGTTATCATAATTGGCCTTTAGTGTAAATAATACTCCGTAAACCCACTACATAACATGTTTTGGTTCCAAGAAGACTTCTATATTATGCTATAAGGTTGAGGCGTTGACCAACTATTATGCGCTGAGAAATAACGCAGATTCATAGGTAATTTTGTAAGTTTTAAGATGTATTTTGTTAATGTGCAATATTATAATTTTATCGAAATCAAACATGAAGCAAGTGAAAAAGTGAATATTACAACCCAAATGTGGATTTTTTTTACACACAATTCTTATATGGTTTTAGGTATAATGTTATCTTTTATGTAAGAAGAGCTTGAACATGTTTATATTAAACTGAAGTATAATCTAAGAAGAAAATCAACAACTACAACTACAACATACCCAATCCTGCCGGGTATATAAGAAGAAAATGATAATTCATAATTCAATTTAAAGAAATATCGCATTTGGTAGTTTTATAGTGATATAAGCTATGGATAGCAAGTTTATATTTTGTTTTTGGGTTTTACAATGACATTAGTATAAGAGATATTTGCATGAATTAAGTAAAAATCAGCGCTTCTAACAAGATCGGTATGGAGATTTTTGGATGAGGTAAGCTCAGTCAAGAAATAGAGGATGAAGTGAAACTACAGATGCCTGTAAGGGTAGCAATAATCCTATAAGGGTAGAGGATGTATAGTACCAAAAGCACTATAACTAAATTATGAATGTATGAGAATGTGTATCGAAGGTTTTTATAATTGGGATCGGATGAGGAATAACAAGGTTTATAGTGACACATTGATACCTGATAGTTGTAGTAGTTTTAAGTAAACAATACTCTAGATTAAGGTCACTTAATATGTAAAATTAGTGTTGATTGAATTAGAACTTTGGATTTCAAGTTTGCATAGGTTTAACTGATTACTTAAGGGTATCGCTAATGTTGAATGTGAACTTAAGGGTATAGTGGTTCGATATTTGGTGGTGTAGTTACAATCTCGATCAGCATCTTCGTCATTTTTGTTATTCATCGGTATCATACAACAATATACAAATCACATTACCTCTACTTTTGGTAATCGCGAAATCACGTTACCTATGTTCTTGGTAATGGCATGGACATCATACCACTCAAAGACTAAAAGTTTTAAGCAAATGCAACCCAAGTTACTCTTACCACCCAGTTTTTTAAAACTTAATTTTTATAATTGGGGGAGAACGCCATTTTTTGCTAACATATCAGCTTCATCATTCTCTTTTTGTGTAAAGATTGAACGATTTGATTGTTGTCCCGTTATTGGAGAATTAACTGATTAAGTGATGAATTTATTATTAACCATAGAGCGAATTAGAGGAGTGAACGTATATTGCATCAATCTTACAGCTAAGGTTGGCATTTCGAGAAAATGTGCTATATAAAGTATATTAAGTTTCCAACCGAGCCAACCAACTTGAATTCCATCTTGCATCATCAGCCAAAAGCCCATTAAGTTAGATTCGACTTGATGTTAACTAAAATCTATGTTTGAAACAAAAACCTCAAGCCGGATTCGCCAAATGATATGCATTAGTTTTCAACTAACCAAATCATGCTATCGAAGAAAGCAAATTAACCAAGCCAGATGAACATCGTTTAGTGGTTCAAACCATTGCGATGCTGTAACATATGACACAAAACATACAAAAAATAGAATTGTCATACGAAAAACATACGCTTATAACATGCCAAGTGACATAGAATTTTTTTAGTATTTTCCTCTTTCATGTTCCAACGTGCACAACAAAGTGGGAAAAAAGTGAAACAACATCATTTGCTGAGTTTCCCCAAGCACCCCGGATTGTTTTTATCTTGAACCTCTTAGTTGTCAAAATACCTTTATATATTAGCATAAAGGTATTTTTTTTTTTGGCCTTTTGGGCTGCGTAAAGACATAAAGTTTGGCTTTTTAACTCCAACTCCAAGCTATTCTTGAGTTTTGGGAAATGCAGACTATGACAACGTTCATAGCCCCGACCACCGACATCAACAATTCCTGCTTTTTCATCTCAGGAGAATAGCATTACTGCTATAGGAATGGATGATTCCATGATTCAGATTTATAACCTTAGTGTGGATGATGTACATTATATGGATTATGATAAGTTTTTAATAAAGGTGGCAATGACTCATATTAAATGGGTTGATTTGGGTTTTATTTTTAAGAAATCTCTGACAAGTTTTAAACTAACAAATAAAGCTTTTAAGGAAATGAATCAAAGGCCAATCAGTTTCAAAGTCGACAAACTTAAGTTATATTTTTAATATATAAGACCTTCCTAAATCACTTTATTCAAAAATTCAAAAATTATTTTGGGTCAACCAAACCCACATTTTCATCAGAGCTATGACATTATGTTTGTGTTTGAAAGAAAGTTTATAATAGATAGTAACATAGTACTAAGAAAAAATCGAATGTTTCTTTTTTGCTAAATTAATGAGATTTTGTGTTAATGTAGATTTAGGCCAGCCCTTTGGTAACTTTAATCAAATTTAGTTTAGGTATTTATATCCATTTTCTTATTGAAAACATTGTATATCGATGTCTAAATCTGATTTAATTTGCTTTACGTCTTAGTAAATTTACATTGTGGAATTTCTTATCTTATTGAGTTCAAAACTTAATATGAAATCACATATTGGGAACTAATGGAATCGCCTATTATGGCAGGGGAAACTCACATGCTTTTATCGAGTGTCAAAAACCTATATTATACAGTAAAACCTCTATAAATTAATACTCGATAAATTAATAACCTCGATAAAATTAATAATTTGTCCGGTCCCAACTTGGGATCAAAGACAAATTGACCCCAATCGATAAAATAATAAGATAATAATTTTTTGAAACCCAGGAGTATATATATTAGTCCAATGAAACTATAAATTAATAATTACTAAAAATCTCATATATATATATATATATGTGTGTGTGTGTGTGTGTTTGAGAGACAGATACACTCAAAATCATAAGATTGTTTAGTAAAAAATGAATCCATAGTCACTTGTTTTTTGTTGAACTTCAAATCTATATTGAGTTTATCTTACAATCTCTTTATTGCACTAAAGACTTGGTGCATTGTCTTCTCGTATTGCAAAAAGTGTTAATTTTATTTTCATAAAATGTTGATTGAAACTTGTTTTCAAGTTTATTTCGTCTCTAATGAGTATACATTGTAACTAGCTAGTATATTAGACTTGAAAATTTAATGGTCATACGTAAAACCTCTTTAAATTAATAAATTATTAACTTATCGATATAATAATATCTCGTTAAATTAATAAAATATCCCGGTCCCAACACTATTAATTTATAGAGGTTTTACTGTATATTGCTTCTGTAACAAGTATTACACTTGATTTAGCAACTCTTACTGTTATGCAAAATTTATACTCATGCATTCATCTCATGTACTCTTAAATTAAGTGTATTCAATATCATGCTCATATAAATAATTAATATTTTAAAAATTAAGTAGTTTCATTTTGTTATTACTTTCTGATGTTGAATTGGATCTTAGATTCTTTATTCCTGCAGCTGAAAACAAGTTCCAGTGAAAAACGTTACTATATGTAGGTTCAAATGTCATATAATGTATAAAGTGAAGAGAAATTTTGGAAATTTGTTGCTAAAGAGAGAAGTAGTTGCGTTTGAAGACAATTAAAGAAGGTAATATGCTGCTGGTTTTGTTTAATTGAATGAATGTTGGCAGGTTTAAACTAAATTAAAGTGAATGTAAATGTTTGTTCAATTGTCTCTGACGTTGCCATTAGTTTTTTACAGCTAAAAACCCATAAATACCAATTATATTATATGTTGGCATACCTAAACTAAAGTGAAGGTAGTGGGTTTATATCCGTGATATTAGGTTATCAAAGGGAAATGCTAGGGTGGTGTTTGCTTAAGCTTATATTTGGGCTTACGAGTTTATTTGATTTCGGCTTATGTTTCATAAGCCCCAATTTTCCGGCTTAGTTTGAGACTTATCGTATAAGCTTATAAGCTGCATATAAGCTTAAACCAACACCCCCTAGAACTAAAATAAGATAAACAAATGTCTTGCGTGTGCTGGGATTGAGGAGGAGCAACCATAATTACACATGTAGTCGAGTTTGATGAACAAAGATAAGTGCTTTCACCCATTATCTTCACTACAGATGGACTAATGCAAGCAGCCAGGTAACAACTTTTCCATTATCATAAATTCTAGGCAAACATTCCATAATCCGTATAATGTTACAACTTCGCTTGATTCTTGTGCCCCAAATGTTGACTTTTAATGGATATTAAGTAGATGTGAAGAATGGTAACAACTTTTCCATTATCATAAATTCTAGGCAAACATTCCATAATCCGTATAATGTTACAACTTCGCTTGATTCTTGTGCCCCAAATGTTGACTTTTAATGGATATTAAGTAGACGTGAAGAAATTGGCTGGGTTGAGTAAGTAATGGGTTATATTTGTTGTGGGTTACAATGAGTATTTATGTAAGCGGGTTATAACGAGAAACTATGGATGCAAGTTTAAACATGACTTAGTTGGGTTGACGTGCCAATTCTAATATTTTTAGCATTGGATATATTAACTATGATAATATCAAATTTACATCTAATCTCATGGATTTTGGAATTTGAAAACACTTGTACCACACTACAGGTGACTTTCCAACCATTTAACTTGCTCAACATGTTCAATAATTTATTTTTGTTTTTAATTTTGACCCGTTAAAGAAAGTTTCACTTAGATCAACCCATTTTCATGAAAATATGGTGAAGTTATCGGCTATAATATAAAATCACTTTGTAAGTTTGTAGTTACTTTCCAGCTATCATCTAAGCATACAACATGTGTTTTTTAGAGCGATGTTTAACTGATACTTTTGAGCATGTGATAAAGTATAGTTAGAATTATAAACAAATAAAACTTTTGTTACTTTTAATTGAAATGCATTTGAGATGAAGATTGCTATTGGTTACATGATTATATATGAACGTGGACCATTAGCCAACTATTTGCAAACGCATACATTGCTATAACTATCTTAAATTTGGAACATAGTTTTTAAAGTCATACGAGTCAAGTAAAATTACTCATAAAGTGCATGAACTAATCTTATGTGATGTTGAAGTATCGATGTGTCTCCAATCTTCCAAAGTCTGGAACTGATTAAAATGGTTTTTTTAGTGTTGATATAGGCAAACATATGAGCTGTACTTTAACAAATTTTAGTAGGAATGATAGATGAGGGAAATGTAATAGTAGATGATGCATGGGGTTCTAAAACACATAATGCTATGTTATTTCTTTTGTGTCGCGTTTAGACCCATTTAAATTTGTATGTAACTTATGGCATCTGTGAGCTTATTTAGATTATCTTTGAATCATACTATATGGGTTATCATTAAACTGATGTGTATTCTACCTTTGATTTTTGTGCCAATTGTGAAAACTGCACAACAGTAAAAGGCCGGTTAAGATTCAAACAATCCTAACAGACTTGCAAGTGTACTATTTGCTTAGATCTAATTGTCATTTTCTTCATGCATTATAATTTACTTATAAATGTAATAATAATTTTCTTTTTCGCTATTTATAGAGTTCGGCTTTGGAAAAAAAATATTCTTATACATAAATGTAAGATTCAATTTGATTTCTACCCATTTCTTTTAATCATTTTTGTAATAAGGAACCCATAGTGTATGCAACGTATGTTAATTTGGTAATTTTATGATCAAACAAAAGTAGTAAACATCTCAAACTTATGAAAAAACTATTTTGCACTCAAAAGGTATATTAGTAAGCATGATATGATGGTTATTTATTGAAATGAATCAGTCTTCAAAGCTATTCAAATATGCTATATATTTTAACAAACATATGAGTAAAAAAATTAACACATTTACAAACGTATCATAAACTAATAGCACGGGTTCAAAAACTAAAAGCATATATTACTAAGAGTATTACGTATGGTAACACCCCAATCGGCGTTATGCTGATGTGGAGGCCGCGTTGGCGGCATTACCACACTGCTGATATTACGTTACCAACGGTGTTCGGCTGTTGGAGACTTGGAGAAGATAACGTATGTGTATATTTTTTTAAATGGGCAATAATAAGTTTTAGGGTGTTGGTCCATTTAATGGATAACTTCTTAGGCTATTTGTAAAATATGAAAGTGGGTTGTTGGCCCCTTAGAAAGTTATAAGGTTAACTTTAATTCTTATTTTTAGTTTTGTATTTTTTTTTAATATTATTTGTATTATTATTAAATGTATGAAAAATTAGTTTGTATCAAATAATGAAAAAGAAAATAAAAATAGTGGGTCTATTAAAGATCTTTTATAGTTGTTAATGGATGTTTTGAGGAAGGATTGAGATTCTCTCAAGTTTGTATAAACATGATCGATCATGTTTTCTCACAAAAAAAGAAAGATCGGGGCTCACAATAGACTTAATAGTTTTGTTTGTGAGGGAACATGACCGGTTATGTTCATTCTAACTTAAGAGAATCTCAATTCTTTGAGGAAGGGGTGTTTTCGATTGTTAGAGTGTTAAAAATGGAGAAGTTGAAGTAACGCTGATATGACTGCACTTTCTTTAACACTGAAATATTAACAAAGACATTTTAAACAACAACTATAACACGACTAAGAAAAATATTACTGCATGTTATTTTGATTAAATAATTAAAAATAATTTTTAATCCAAAAACATTAACTAAAAATAATACATAGATTATATAACATATACATATAGGATTTCCTATTTTAAATCCATCAAGTAAAAACATTTAAGACAATTTATTTTTTAATCAATGTTAATATATAATAATTTTTTTTAATAAAACCCCGTGCGTGCACGAGTGTTATAACTAGTATGTACATACACAATTTTGATATTGAAAATAATTTATTTTAAACCAATAGTGAAGATGATTTTTTCAGAAAAAAATAAAAATAATAAATAAAAAATTCGACATGATTCTATTAAATCTAAAACTTTATAAAAAATGAAAAATAAAAATATTTCACTTAAGTTCATTATGTTGAATTTAGAATTAGATTTTTTTCTTTTATTTTAATTATTATTTTATACTACATTTAAGCAAAAAAAATGTTAAATACTTAAATTACCAACGAACTTTTCAAAATTTTCAAATACAGGTAATTTACTTTCTTTAATATTTTTATCACCAACCAAACTTGTTGGTACCTTTAAATACCACAAGTATACCAATATTATTTTCAACGTCATTATTTTCAGCCCACATGGAAATTCATATTAGAGACATGGGTAAATCAACATTCAAATCATTAACCCATTGAAAATGTTTTATCATACTCTTGAACACAAATATTGAACCATACATAAATCAACATTCAAATCATTAACACAAATTTGCATGTCAATCTAAAACTCAAATTTTTATAAATCATTAAACCATACAGCAAATCAGCAAGATCATGAACACAAATTTACTGAAAACTTGTAAAAATTGCAAAAAACTTGTAAACTTCAAATTTGCGGAAAACATGTAAAATACCAACATGTAAATCATGAGCCCATGATTTACATAAATCAAGAAC
The DNA here is from genome assembly GCA_022545495.1 of Chrysanthemum lavandulifolium. NCBI lineage: Eukaryota > Viridiplantae > Streptophyta > Magnoliopsida > Asterales > Asteraceae > Chrysanthemum > Chrysanthemum lavandulifolium. The sequence goes on along the minus strand of CM040241.1, from coordinate 235,705,455 downwards.
CCATGATATGCAGAAATCCAGAACCCATGATTTGCAGAAATCTCGAACCTATACAGAAATCAAGAACACAAATTTGCAAAAGACAATATCACCATTTAAACTACATCCATTTAAAATACAAAACCATCAAATGTTGCATAATTCCAAAGATTACCAGTTATACTACCATCATTAATTACAGTCATAAAAAATTAAGAAGTAATACTACCATCATCTTAAACTTCCAAATACCATAACCTACCACAAAAGTTGTTATTGGAGATCCTACACCATATTCCTTTTGCCTTTGCCTTGGCTGCATTCAGGTGCTCCTAAACCTTTAGATTTTTAGTCCCAAATGTCTTTTTACCAATAGCAGTCCGATTTTTCTTAGCTGTCAGTCCTAACACTATATCCTGCTCAAATTTGAGTTTGTAGATAGGCATATGAACTGGGACATGCAAAGCTAGGATAGGATTCTAAGCTGTGAGAGGCTCTGGAGGTTCAATAGCTTGGATAGGAACAACTTGCTCATCATCAGAACTGGAATATTCAATTAGATACTTAGAGCTTGTAGAATCAGATTGAGGATAATACCAAGCAAGCAAGTGGGGTGGGATTGTTGTACCAGCAGTGCTTGAATCAGAACTGATGGGTATGACATCTGCAAATAAGAAATGCTAGGTCAGTTTGATTGATGAAAATGTTAAGATATATCACCATCTAAGAAAAATCTTTTCAAGGTATACCAATGTAGAATTAAGTGATCCAATACTTATTTGGTTCTCTCGATGTAATCCCAAATAAGGATGCAATGTAGAAGAATCCAGTATTCTCTTATTTGGTCCTCTCAATGTTATTCCAAACAAGGTTGCAAGGTTCTCTCATTGGTGGCTGCAAGGTTTTATCATTGGTGCCCAAGCACAAACACGGTTGCAAGGCACTCTTATTGATGGCCAAGCACAAACAAGGTTGCAAGGTACTCTCATTGATGGCCAAGCACAAACTAGGTTGCAATGTTCTCTCTTTGGTGGCCAAGCAAAAACTAGGCGCATTCCATTGTGTTCACTGATTTGGTCCTCTCAATGTACTCCCAAACAGGAACCACAAATAATCAAACACAAAACACATAACTAGGCATGAAACTACATTCTAGGCACATTACAGGCAATGGTTCTAGGCACGTTACAGGCACCACAAATAAGGTTCTGATGACATATCATTCTAAGTATCAACTACTTTATAAACATTTCATCAAACACATAACATCACATATACGAAAATCAGAGCATGAATAACAGAAAACATAGCATGCAAAACACATAACATAACTACCATTACAAACCCCAAAACAACCCCATTTAACAGAGTATCACTAACAACCCAAAAAAAAACCCCATTTATAGATAAAAAAAAAGTTGTTAATGCTAAATTAAATCAGCAACTGATAGATCAAAATATAAATAAAAATACTTTTTTTGTTATTTGGCTTCATTATTTGTGTGCGTGTATGACAAATTTTTAGGTTTTGAGTGATTTTTGTAGTGGCTAAACGATTTAATGGGTGATTATGTTTTATCGGGGTGGGTAAACGATTTAGTAGGGTGGGATTAATTGTGGTTTGACTTGAGTGTGTGTGGTTGGGTTTGACTTCGCTTACATGGCATGTGTTATTAGAGAAAAAAATTGACCGGCTAAACATGCTGACGTGGAGGTCATAACCGGTCACATTTGAGAAAACTGGTGATATTTGAAAAAAAATATAAACTTTTGTTGGTGATAAAAGTATTAAAAAACTAAATTACCCATAGCTGGAAATTTTGAAAAGTTCGTTGGTAGTTAAAGTCTTTAACCCAAAAAAAACCAAAAAGATCTTACTAGTACTTGTACTTTTATTTACATATAGCTGGTCCTACACTCTATTGACTTAGCCTATGAGCTTCACTCTCATCCTTTGCACCAACAACTTCACTTTTCCCTTATCTTGCACTAGATCTTCCTTTAAGTTGACTAGGACCAACTTGTCCTTTAAAACCCTTCCTATTATGCCCTAAATTTCCACACAACTTACATCTAATTGATTTACCTTTCCTAGAAAGCTATTTTGTTGCACCAGATTGACTTGCAAGTTAGTCAACCGACTTCTTCCTCTTCTTGAGAGGCCTACCAACTTGTGGTTGGTAATCATGTGGTATTAGATTTGTTGGACATTGACTAAATGCCCACATGTCCCTTCCATTCAATGGATTGATCTTGAAGGGTAAACATGTGCCCATGTTTCTAGTTTATAGGCATCATTAACACAGTCTTCATGTAAACCAACTCTCATTCTTTCAGAAATTGTTTATTGTAGCTACATCATGTTTACATGGGATTCCACTCAGCTCCCATTTCCTACAAGAACAATCCCTTTTCTCCATGTCAACTACACACTCATCCCTCCATAGCCCTTTAACTTTATATTTTGATCCTCTATTATACTCCACATTATCCTGACCAACTGATTTCTAATACCTTCAAAGATCATTGTAACAGTAGCACTTAGTGGCCCACCACTTTTTGCTATCACTTATTGAACCACTACAATCATCCTTATCAAATACTCTATGATACTCTAAACAAGTTATGACGGGTTGATCTATGCCATATACTAATTGCTTATTAAACACTTTGCAGATGTTGTTTAAGATTAGATCACATTTGGCTCTTCTTGTTAATATCATAAAATACATTATAAGTGAATGATATGGTTAGGCAACAAGAAGTACCATTAAACACTAATTGATTTACCTGAAAAGTATGCCCCGCTCCATTGTTCATGTGGAATTTTCAACAATCAGTCATAAGCAGCAAAATTATAAGTCTTAATCTCTCTCATTCTTGTGTTGAATTCAACAACAGTAGTGGATGTAGCAGCTCTCCAAAGCATGTCTTTGTATGCTCCACTTGAAATACCAACTTCATGTTCTCTAGAATATGCTTAAGACAGAACATGTGTTCAACACTTGGAAAGACTTTTGCAATGGCTGGTATAATTCCCTAGAGATGTTAAGATATGCAGAAACATTAGTTGTTAAATATTAACAAATGCAGAAAATATTAGATATTAGACAGTATGTGCACGTTTTGCCTATTAGAGATAAAAGTGAAATTGGAATTGCTTTGTAGATCAAGATCATCTCCAAGTAGCTTAAAAAACTAACACCAAAAGACCTCGGTTTCTGCTTTAACCACAACATATGCTACTGGATAAATACCATTATTAGCATCAACTCCTTTGTTAGTATTTGACCTGAATAAGGACCTTTCATGAAGCAACCATCTAATCATAAGATTTTTTCCTGCCACATGCTTTGAACCCTTGTTTAAGAGCTCCCAAACAAACATATATCCTTCTAAAAGTTCTTATTGTAGATTTGGTTCTCGTTGCACAACAATCTTAACAGTTGTACGTAGATTTTGGTTAATTAACTCTTGCACATAATCCCCAATGGTTAAAGCCTTAGAGGTTACCTCTTCCCATTCATTTGTCAAATTCTTCTATCACATAGTTAATAAAATCCTATCTACATCAATGCTATTGCTATCTTGTGGAGGCATATGTTCACCAAGTTCCTCTATTATAAGTCCCTTCTTAGGTGTATCAAATATGCTTTCTACCACAATACTTCCATTAATGTATGCCGGATGACCTTATTATCCTTAACATATTTTGCCAACTCTAATAATCAAGATCACCACTCAAAGAATGAAGATCATAATCTAAGCTTATCATGGGTCTCAAGAAATGGGAATGGGAAAAAAAAAAGTGAAAAAAAGTGTTGGTTTGAAATAAAAAAGTGAAGTGAGAAGTCAACGTGTTGTCTTAGATATATGTTTGTTTAATTGGGACTCAAAAAGCTAATTTTGTCCTAGCATGGGATGCACGTGCGTTGATTTAACGGAAGAAATGGACGGCCGTTTGGTCAAAGGACTAGTCTGTTACAAAACGTCAAGTACAGGGACGACGGGTGTAATTTTTGAAGTTATAAGATGAAAGATGAAAAAGTCTGTAAACCACATAGACGATGAGTAAAGATCATTTACATAACAAACATTTTTTTACACACAAAGGGATCAATCTCCACACTCCATCTTTATTTAATCTAATGGATGAGATTAATCCCAACAATTAAAAAAATCCATAATCGTTAAGCGTTAAAAAACCTCATCTTCTTTTCTTTTTTCAAATATTAATATCTTTCAAACCGTTAATCGTTAAGCAAAAAAATATATAGCATTACGACGAGTATTTAATTATCTTTCTATAGATAGACACTTTGATATACTTTCGACAAATTTGTTTTCGTGTTTTTCACGGGTTTTTTTCCGTTTTTTTTACGTTACTGAAATTTGAATGAAAAAGCCACATGTGATTAAACATTAATTTGAATTTCACATGTGATATTATTGTTAAATCACATATGATATGCAATATATCATATGTGATTTAACACTAATACCACATGTGAAATTACATATCATATGTGATTTAACACTAATATCACATGTGATATTCAAATTAGTGTTTAAGCACATGTGATTTTTTCATTCAAATTTCAGTTTTGAAAAAAAAAATCAAAAAAAAAAAGACGAAAAAACGTGAAAAAAATGATTTTTTTTTCTTTTTCGAAAGTATATCAAAGCGCCCGTCTATAGAAAGATAATTAAATGATCGTCGCGATGGTGTAATTATTTTCACTTAACGATTAACGGTATAAAAGATATTTAAATTATAAAAAATATGTGAAATATTAAAATGATTTTAATCTCAGCAATTGATTTTAGATGAAAGGTGGGATGAGTTATTTGGTATGTAAAATAACTCTCCTCGATTTATGTAATTAACTCAAACAATTATATCTTAACTACATAAAATAAAAAAAAGGTCAAAAGTTGAATATTGTTATGAATAATATTATGTGGATGTCATATAACCCATAATAATCCATGGCCATTAATTTATTAGGGTTTACACTAATATTTATATTATATATACTCCTTGTAATCTCTACACTATGATCAATTGAATAATCTTTTCACTCTCCGATTCTCACAACACGTTATCGTGACGCCTAATGATGTGTTTTTTTTATTTATAAAGATACCATTGAACCCTTCTCCTTAATATATTAAATCATGGACTCAGGTACGTTCTCAATTTTAATCGCATTTGTTTATTGTTCGTCTATGCAATAGAGTATGTGCATGCCACATTAGTAACTTTTATATGAATACTAATTTATCAATGGTTTCTGATAAAAATTTGTTTACAAGATCTCTCAAATTTACTAATTTTTTTTTATATACGACGCCCCAACCATTGTAGCTTTTGTCAAAGGATTTGAAAACTAGTCTTGTATGAGTTGATTCTACTGAACCATATTATTTACTATTTACTATCGAGTTATTCTTGCATCATATAAGTTAACTTGTATATCAGATTTTTGATAAACACAAAGCCATTGATATCATTGTTTACGTCGATCTACACAATGATTATGGACCTTTAGATTTTAGCACTAAAATTTAAACCATAAAGAAAATTCACATATTAATATTGTTGGTCATATTTATCTAGATAGATAAAGTTGCTAACAGAGGATTAAAAAAAAAGAGAGAAAAAGAAAACGGAAGTACATAACTAGAACTTGTAAAGAAAACAAATTGTTGCTTATCCTTGATGCATGTATGCGGAGTTTAGGTGTGACTTTCAGTATCATAATAGTTTTAATAATAACCTCGAATTGATTTGCTAACGAGTAAAAATTAAAAAAAAATAGTTATTGATCCAGGTTTTTGATGATATTATACTTATTTGCCTAATCTACAACTCCATGTTAGTTTTGCAAGATAATTAGTTTTTTTTTTTTGAGCGGCAATTTTATAAAACCTAGCAAAGGTTTGAAAATTACAAAGAATCAAAGAAGGGTCTTGACACCAACCTGGTCCAACTAAAAGAACGCTTACATCGAGAAGAAATCCAAGAAAAGAACAAGCAACGATATCATCAAAATGACTTCCTTAGGGTTTTTAGATGCGAAAATCTCTTGATTTCTAAAATTCTATAGAGCCCACCAAGATGTAGAAAACACCTTCCAAAGAAGTTCTTGATTTTGGATCCCACCGAATGTTCTTGAACCACGACAACCAATCCATATACGAAGAGAATGACTCGATCCACATCCCACCATCGACATACAAGGCGAGTAATAGCAAAGACCACCTCACGGTAAAAGGACATGCGAAATGTCTTCCGGACGAATTGCAAATCGGACACATAAGATTATCAACTTGAACACCACGGCGCAATAAATTCAGCTTGGAAGGAAGCCGATCCTGCGATGCCCTCCAAGCAAAGACATTAATTTTGATGGGGACTGATTTGATCCAACGTGTAGCTGAGACATCTTTAGGAAGGAAGAAATCATCTAATAAGTTGCGCACATCCTTAACACGGAACTCCCCACTCCCGTTCATGTCCCAACGCCATCGGTCTGTAGAATTTGAAAGGACCACTGATCTGAGTAATTCCAAAAGATGATCGAGCTGTTGAACTTCTGCCCCCCTCTAACATTTCGACGGAAAGTATGCACGACGAATGGGCCATTTTATCGGCCACAGAGCAATCTTTATGTAATTCGAGAGCATAGATACGAGGAAACATAACCCGGAGTTGATTATCACCAACCCAAATGTCACTCCGAACCGAGTAAGCAAACCATCACCAATGTCTGAATTTTACAATGAGAAATCAAGTCAATTCCTTGGTTCTTTAATGCATAAACCTCCGAATAATTGTGCTCCATATAGAAGAAAACGAAGCGAGAATCTTTGGGTAAGAGGACCATGCATGGCGTTAACGAACCGAAACCATAAAGAGTTATCACGCGAAATGAATCTCCACACCCACTTGAAGAGAAGAGCTCTATTAAGGCGTAAAACTTGACACCCCTAACCCACCGAATTTCTTCGCAGCAAGGACTTTGGACCACTTAACCCAGAAAATTTTTTTAGCCTCGCCGTGGAAGCCATAGAAAATTAGTTTTTGTACCTTTTGGTGAAATTGAAGAATTGTCCGGTACATATAAAGTAAGCTTTATTCTATTATAAGTCATATATAAGTATATGTTCAGTGTCTTTATACGTGTAATATATGATAACTTGTTAACAAACATTAATTATCATTTGGAATGTTTTACACTTATTGTTATTGTGGCAAATGTGGGTTTTTAGTCCTCGCAATCGGTATATACTAGCGAGCATGTTAATTAGATTACTATCTACTTTACTTTGGCATTATTTTATGAGTTTTGTTTGATATATTGTATTAATTCACATGTGTTGCTAAATTGAGAGGTGTTGATTACATTACTAAATCAGGTCTTACATATCATAATAACTTACATATCGGTATAATATAAGTTGAGGAATATTACCGAATATATTTAAAGTGATGAAGCGCATTATATAAGAGACTAAAAGATGTTATGTAACTATTTGTTATATGTGCCAGCTTAGCATTTTCCATATGTAGTTAAACTTGTTCACCTTCATTATTTATGAGTTTGATTATTAGTTGAACAATATTTGAAACCAAAACCTTTTTCTAATGCTATGATGCTTGTATAAAATGAATCATAACTTGCTATACTGTAGTATCAAATCTTATATGTGATTAAAGTTTCATTATGACATTGACACTATTAGATATACTTATGCATCACATATTTTCTCATGTGGTCTTATGAACTTTTATTTGTCTTAGTTTACTGGCGTCAAGTATAGTAACAATTAGCATCTAACCACTACTTCATATGTGTTGTATGGTTTGCTTACACTTGTATGGTAATCGAATTTTGCATTCCTAGTTTATTCCTCAAACACTATCAAAAGTTTTTATGTCTTGGAATTTTGCCGCTAAAGCTTAGACATATGAAAATAAACACCAATACATGATTAACAAAGTAGATATTGCATCTAGTATAACAGATACATATACGTGACATTGAATGTTATGATACTTCTTGAAATTTGTTATAAGATTATCTTATGTTTAATTAGATAAAAAGTTTGTTTATCTAATATAACCAATAAGTATTTTTGTGTCAATTCTATCAGCTAATTATTATCTATGACAAATAAAGAAAAAGATGTAACGATCCAAAATATTGTGAATGTTGCTAAAAAATAATGAAGGCATTATATGTTAGAAAAATATGTTCCCGTTGACTTAAAATGGTACGATTGAGTTTGTGTGTGCAATGTTTATCATGTGATATTATTTGTCTATGAGGCTTGATTAATTGATTAATGAGATGTATGTGTTTAACAAATAGTACAAATTCACTTTATATAAAGCATGTTGTTTTCTTTTAATAATGCTATAGGTTAACGTTATTTTACACTATGTAAAAGCTATAAAAGAGCTCATATATAGGTTCTCCCTATTATTCGATTTTTATATATAAGTCAAGTGCAGCTGAAGCATATGTGGTCATAAAATATAAGTTTATGAGCCAAGATTGTTGTATTAATTGGCATGACCGGTTGGACCATCTCGAGTCAATAATGATGCGAAATGTATAAAAAAACCATGGGTTCTTCAAGGATGATTTGTTTGTTATTATTGTTCTCAATGGAAGTTAATTGTTCATTATCACAACAAATTAAAGTAAGGATTTTGTCGTATAAATTTTTTTGGAAATAACATAAAAGGGATGTATATAGGCCTATACACCCGCCATGTGAAACATTTTGAGTTTTAAAATCTATGCATAGTCAAAATGATTACAAAAGACGCAACTTAAAGTTACCGTGTTTAGTGGCTCGACTTATCATATACGAGCACGGTTTTTCACATTGTATTATTGAGAATGGTGGTGAAAACTTTGAAGTACTGGGCGATTATTGGAATAAGTTTTGAACTTTATGTAGCCCAAGTTCATACACGAATTGCTTTTGTTGAAACGTTCATAAAGCGTCTTGATTGATTGCAAAGCCAATAATTATGAGAACAAAATCTTAGATTATGGGGCATGTTATAAAATATGAATTCGCATCATGCCAACAAGATTAATGAATACTCCCAATAAAAGGTTTATGGTCACGAACCATATGTTTCCATTAAATTTTATGTAAATGTGCGAAACTCGATTGAAAATCCACCACAGTAGCACAAAAATGGGATGTTGTAATTGATAATTCATTCGGGGGAAGAATGAGCGTGAGTGATACGGAATGAATTATAATATAAATCTTGATCCTCGGACTAATGAATATGAACTTGAAGGGACAATTTACATTCCGGATCTAGTAATTGCGGACTTGTTTAGTGACATAAAGAAGTGACTAGATCATATATACACTGCTAGTGCTCCAATTATAATGTATGTCCCAAAATAAAAACCAATGATTGGTAGTAAGTCTATGGCACGTCTCCAACGTGATAGACTAATCGATTCCAAATAAAAGTCCTCGAATGAATAGATATAATGGAGCAAGAAAATTCAGATGGTCAAATCGAGGTAATAAAGACCCCATAATAATTATCCTATAGAGAAACTAGACATGAAGGTAATTGAAAAACCCCGGGTACTTTAAAAACTATGAGATATCAATAAATGATATATTGCAATGTCTAGTAAAGTGTGGAATCGAAAATATAAATGAATCGACGTCGATGGTGATATTGTATATAATAATACACATGGTAATGATTATGTAAATAAATAAGATAGCGCTAATGGTGAGGATCATGGAAGCATACCTGCAGGAAGTGCACATGTATAAATGAATGGCCAAAAGAAGTAAAGACGCAAAGAACTAATGAAAGATTAAAGTCTCTTGTGATGAGACATGGTTACTGGGACTTGAAGTCCGTACATATAAATGTGTAAAATTATTGGATATGCATTGGTCATTATGAGAGAGCGAAATCAAAGTATTGAAACTATTATATTTAGGCATAAATTATAGCACACAAATATTTTCGCAAAGTCTTTGCATATAGAGACATGATCTCATGTGGTGGATCCAATAATCTATTTAATATTTATAAGTCTGGCGATATGATAATTAATCGATATGCGTCTAAAAGAAAATGAATAGAGCTCATTTGAAGTTGAGATTCCATGATGGATATAAAATGCATGAAGCATGTCTCAGGATTTAAAAATGCTGAAGCATATAAGAAAGTTTTCAAGAATAACACTTGATCAAGTTAAATAAATCACTATATAAGTGAAAGGCAATATGGTATTGGTTTAAAATGAGCCATTGAAATAACAAAATTTACCCATGTTAGCTTTAAAGAGATTTGTATATGATATAAGTTACATATGTTTTAATAAGGTAAATGTGAATGGAACTCATGAGGAGACTTTCAAGGCGATTGAATACCTTGAAATGAAATACAAAGTTTTGTCTTGTTTTATGAATTAAACATCTTAAAGATGAAATCATTTTCATAATGTAAACTAAAGAAAGATGTTATATATCTTTATATGGATAAACGACGCTCATGTTTATGAGGTCAATTGATGAAGAAAGACCCCTTTACTTATAAAGATGATGATCACAATACCGATTTATGGGTGTCATAGTTATAATGTATATAAAATATTTATTGTTCTCACTAGTGGTCATAAATGATATAATATATCATTTACTTTGCATTAGTTGATACTATATAACTTGTGAAGTACGAGGATGTACTTGTATAATGATAAGTATGACATATGTTTAATCCTTCTTGATATGTGAAGGTTAAGTGGAGAACACTTGTTTATATGAGAATCAAACATATATTTGGTCAAGACACTTAATATATTGACATTAAAGAAGTTGGTTTATTATATTTGATTGCACCAACTAAGAGATTTAAGTGATGTGATCATCAGGGGGAGAGAAGATACGCATTGCACTCTTTTTTTCTTGACCATGGTTTTGTCCCCATAGGGTTTTCCGGCAAGGTTTTTAATGAGGCAACATCCCCAAGCGTATAAAGGAATTATGTTTTTTTTCCTTCACTAGATTTTTGTCCCATTGGGTTTTATCTAGTAAGGTTTTAACGAGGCATAATCCTCAAATGGACATCCAAGGGGGAGTGTTATGGATAATTATAATATGGATGTCCATATCTTATAAGATACTGATTAGAGGTATTTGAGTTATATTAGAAGATTATATATCTTCAAGAATGTCTGACCCTCACAATGGTCGATCACAAACTGGATATTTATTTACAGGTGGAGGAACCACAATTTCATGATGTTCAGTTAAGCAGACGATGTCAGCAATATCATCCAACCATGCAGAAATTCTAGAGATACATGAAGCAAGTCTAGAATGTGTTTGGCTAAGAAGTGTGATACAACACATACGTAGATCATGTGGTAATTATTCAGAGAAGGTGGCACCAACAGTTTTGCATGAAGATAAAGAAGCATGTATTGCTCAACTTAAAGAAGGTTATATCAAGGGCGAAAGGACGAAATATATTTAACCAAAATTCTTCTTCACTCATGACTTATAGAAGAATTGTGATATTATTGTTTAACAAGTTCGTTCAAACGACAATTTGGCGGATCTGTTTACCGAGAGACTTCTTAGCTCAACGTATAGAAACTAAGACACAACATTGGGATGCGTCGACTCAAAGAGCTCAAGTGATATAGTCATCAGAGGGAGATAATACGCGTTGCACTCTTTTTGTCCTTAGTCATGGTTTTGTCCCACTGGGTTTTTCTTGACAAGGTTTTTAATGAGGCAGCATTCTTAAAGCGTATTAATAATATGGACATCCAAGAGGGAGTGTTATGAATAATATTATGTGGATGTCCATATAACCCATAATAGACCCATGGCCCAATTAGCTATTAGGGTTTTACCCTAATATTTTTATTATATATACTCCTTGTAATCTCCTACACTATGATCAATTGAATAATACTTTTCACTCTCTCAATTCTTGTTCACAACAAATATTGAATTTTTCAACAATGGTCAAATGTAAGAGAAAAGGAATGTTATAAATTAAATAATGAAACTTAATAGACATTATACTGATTACTTTTTTAAAAATGGAAATATTGATGCTTGTTCTACAAACTTAATAGTCATTAAAGGAAAAATGAAATATTGAATAGAGTCTGATTTTTTTTATCTCTTCTGTCACATGTAAAAAAAATTATCGGAAAAAATTTGTTTTTGAAAAAAAAACTTTTTTGGCACATGTTTAAATTTGATTTGAAGCAAAAAAAAAATAGAAAAACAATTCTCGGTTTTTTTTCTAAAAATCATTTGACACATGTCACGAAGAAAAATTCAAAAAAAAGAAAAAAAATCACACGTGACGAAAAATAGCTTTCTAAAACGTAATAAAAACAGACGAAAGCGTATAAAAACGTATGAAAACATATAAAAATATATCTCCGTTCTTTTACGTTTTCTTCAATTTTTATATCCGTTTTTATCCCCTAAAAATTTATATCCATTTTTATACTACGTTTTTAGGGTATAAAAATAGACGAAAACGTATATATGTTTTTAAGGTATAAAGACGGATATAAAAAACGTATAAAATTGGATATACGTTTTTATATATTTTCATATGTTTTCGTCTGATTTTATACGTTTTTATATGTTTTCATACGTTTTTATATGTTTTCATACGTTTTTATATGTTTTCATACGTTTTTTTATCCGTTTTTATACGCTTTCGTTCGTTTTTATACACTTTTTTCAGAAACATTTTATTTAGAAAGTTATTTTTCGTCACATGTGAAAAAAATCCTTAATTTTTTTTCGTCACATGTGAAAATTTATTTTCAGAAAAAAAATCGAGAATTGTTTTTCTAATTTTTTTTGTTTCAAATAAAATTTGAACACGTGCCAAAAAAGTTTTTTCTTCCAAAAACAAACTTTTCCTGATAAAAATGTTTACATGTGACAAAAAAATTCGAAAAAAGTTTCCAAAAAAATCGAAAAAATGCACGTGTGAAAAAAATTCAAAAATATTTGAAAAAAAAGCGGACGAAAAAAAATTTCCAAACTAAAATCGAAAAAAAATTTAAATTATAAACGCCGTTAGTGTAAAGGATGGGCGCTGCAACGATCATTAGCTAAAAGAGCTAACGTGTAACTGCTAACGAAACTCACTTAACGCCGGTTAAAATGGAGGACAAAAAGTTGACGTAACAGTGCAAAATACGGACGATTTTTGCATTTAATGAACCACAAGGACGAAACATGCAATTTAGCCAAACCACAAGGACGATTTTTGCAATTTACTCTAATACCTACTACTAAACCATCATATACTAATCCAAAAGATATCACGACACATTATATTCAGTTATTTTGTTTCCATTGCCTTTCATAGTTTTATCTTTCACACATTTGTATATTAACGCAATAACAAAAATTACTTTTAACCTCTCATCATTAGAAAGAAAATGAAGATTAGTCTTATTTTTCATATTACTATCAAAATCCACATATGAAGAGCATCCTCATATGAGTAGATTGGCCTTGGATTCACGTGATCTGGCACAAATTAGTACATGTGCACAATAAAGGTATCACGTTATTTCAAGAAAGCCACAATAAAAGCACATCAACAAAATTGTTCATTTCAAAAATAAAAGCGTCTCACAAAATTTGTTCACCGAATACAAATTACCACCGGTTACATCGCGTGTAATAGAGTATATATGTAAATCGCTACTAGGCGCGAGCTTTACTTTACCACAATTGTTATTTGAGCCTTACAATGAAAGAACACGCAAAATATCGATCTATCAAAATTTGCTACACAAAACCGTTAATCTCTAAGCCTCAAGAACACACAAAATAATTGATCTAACCGGAATTTGTCGAAGACTATACACCGCTGCCGCTAGGCGCGGGTTACTCGTCTAGTTTTACTAAATACGTAAGCTACGTAGTAAAAGAACATTGAACCAAAGTTAAAGATGCCGATTTTATGTAACGATTATTCATAAGCAAAAATGTAAACTTAAGTTAAAACCTTTGATTCCTAGTTTGACGGTACCTTTCACGAGCAATGTCGGTTGGCCTTTTACGTCTTGTGACATTCCAAAACGACGAAAGTAACATTCTCTTGTACTAATGATGTTTAATAGCCTATCTCAATGTCTCATATATATCTTCTAGAAATGATATCGAGTGTTCATTTCCTGTACACAACGAGTGTGTCTTATACTCTTGTTTCCTCCATATGCAAGCAAGTATTGAACGATACATTTTTATTGGGCAACTTTTTGTTCTGATTGTTTGTATTCAAAAGCAAACATAAACTTATAGCCAAAACTATGTTTTCAATAAAACATTATCACATTTTCTTGTTGTCACGATCAACTGGTAACTTTACCTTTGATACAATACAAAAATGACAAAACTTTAAGCAATTTTTAACATTTTTTTTGCAAAAACAGACAAGTAGGCCATTTAAAATCACTTCATCCATCATATTTTTGTAACAATTATAATAGATAGCTACGATAGAACAAGAAACCGTTGTTACAAAACTCAAATATTATGCACATTTGTTTCACATACATGTGGACACTGTCATTTATGGAGATAATGAGCATATCAAAGTGGATTGCAAGCTCTTGTGGTGTGGCTATTGTTGGTTTTATGGACAATAAATTAATGGACGTGAGTTAGGATCGAACTCGAGACTATGGGATTGCACACTTTACGTATGAGAATTTAAAGTTAAATAATTAAATATAAATGTTGTATTTATTTATTTATTAAACGAAATAACTAACGGACGTTAAGTAATTAATGTAATGGACTAACGGGCGTTAAAGGTATTTGGAAAAAGACTTAATTGCAAAAGTTGGGAAGGTTCCGAATCCCTATGGGATATCCAAACCGATCGGCCAAGGAGAGAAAGAAGAAACAAACCCAACTTGTTCACCAAGTTTGCTTGGGTATATAAACAAGGCTAGGGTTTTATTTTTCCATCTCTTGTGCTCATTAGCTAAACCCTAAAAATTGTTTTGTGTGTTTTCTTCTCCAAACCGATCGTACATCACCTTTGGTGTCGATCCAAAACTTTCCACTAACCAAGTTATTTTGTTTGATAAAACTAGCATTACTTTAATTCGGTTTAGTACGTGTGTACAGGAACATAGTAATAACATACTTTTGTTATTATCTTGGATTGAATTACAAAACGGTAAGGGGTAATTCTTATAATCCTATAAAACCTAATTAGGGTTCATCCTAATTGCTAGTTTGTGGATTTGATTCTTGTTCGGCTAGAATCAAGAAAAGGTACGCATATTCTTTTATGTTAATTAATTGTTCATTAATAAATCCTATACGCTTCCGCTTGAATACTTTGACGTTTTGTAGTTATTTATTTGAATGTCATGTTATATAATCCAACAGTGGTATCAGAGCCATTGGTTTTTAATGAGTAATTAATTACATAAACGCCTAATAAAACAAATAATTGTATGTTGTTTAATATGTTTATCTAGGGTTTATGTTTTTTTTTTTGGTCGATTTTTTTAGTTAATTGGGGTGTACCCCTATTTTTTTTTTGTCGACACATACATTAAATTTTTAGGGTTTTGAAAATTGTTTGCTAACCTTATTAAAACCTAGAATTAATATATTGATTACGTGATTAATTCAAGAATAATTTGTTATGTGTCATGGAATTTTTTAATATGCGATCTTGTGACTATCTATACTACTTAAAGCTTATCCCCCTTAATTTAATGTGCAAGGGGGGTTGTGCACAACCAAAAGTACGGTACAAACAAGACATTGCACAACAAAGGGGCATCATGAACACTTCAATTCTGCCGAATTAAATGTAACCTGGAAGATGAATAGGAAGGGATCAGACAGTTGCAAGTATACCAATCATCTCCAGCAATTATAACATTATTGCAACCATTAAAGATGAATATGGAACAAAAAATAATTAATGTGGAATCTGAATTGTTGTTGCGGTTTATAGTTTCCACCAAAAAGAATGCAAATCAACCATTCCACAGTTACAACTGAAAAGAATGCCCTATATATAATGCATTCACATTCACTAATCCCAGTCTCAATCCCAATCCCAATCCTATCACCATCCACTATGAATAAATAAAAGGACTACTGATATGATGACCGAGTATTAACCACAACCATGCCAAGTCCAAAACAAAACCAAATCCTATAACTAAACTCAACCCATATCAAGCAACAGCAACCATCACTATCCTAATCCCATACTCCACAATCATCTCACGGTTACAACACCACGACTCGAACAAATTGAAAAATACAAAGATCTCAGTCCTATCTCTCTGGGTATCCGAATATTTGTTCAAATAATCTAAGCATAAAAGATTAATCATCACAGATCCTTATGAAGCATAGCTTCTTTTTATATCCGAAAAAGAAAGAATCATAACAAATATGTTATGTTCTTTCTTTGTTTCGTTCAAAACAACATGTAGAACCTACCCGAAACCCTTCAAAGGATCTTGAAGCCATGGTCGAAGCTAACTGAATGTAACAAGAAGTGGTGCTCGGTATGCTTAATGATTGTCAATTCTGTGTTTGGGTTTTGATTAAACAAGATTTATTATTCGTTTATGATTTTTGATTATGGGAGATGAGATTTGAATAGTTTTTGATTGAGATGAGATTGGGATAGTCGACTTTGGTGAAACAGAGGCGGATTGTGTGTGTTTAGGGTAGAGTGTATTATCATGGGTATTGGACTTGAGTATTGGACTGGGTCTCATTTAATTCGGACTAGGCTCTCAATCCAGTCTATTATACGTGTGTTGATAAGTTGATTTCATACAAAGTTGATGTGGCCCATGCAAATATAATGACGATGAAGTGTATTTGTACATTCTTTTCTTTAAAAATGGCGAAATTGACTATTTATTTGAACGATCATGAAAATAATTGCACACCATCATGTGGTCAATTTTCTTGCATGTATAATGTAAATAAATTTAGTACTATGTTCTATTTTGTTTCTTTCATAAACATGCCTCTAAACTATATTTATACAATATGAATATAGATCTGTATATATGAATGTCTAAACAATATTCTATATATTTCCTCAAAGATATTACCGGTTCAACTATATAAACTCCTCATGATAATTTGTAGTTGTAGTTGGTACTGATTATCTTTTAATACGCCAATTTGAGAACATGATCATAATGTCACTTTTATGTTGACAACCTTCGTATATAACTATTGATTTGATTAGAGACTCATTATATAATACTCCTGCATATGTTAGTTTTAATTCCAAATAACAAAAGTCACAAATAAATAAGCAACAAAACACTTATGTAACTTACTCAAATTAAAATACTACATATGAAAAGACTATGTTAATAAAAACTTTTAATGAAAATAAAATAATATAAATACAAAAGTAATTATAACATTATTAGGCATCTAAATATAGATTCCACTAAAATAATATAAACTAAAACTATCTTTTAGTGTAGCCATCAATATAAGAAGATCAAAAGATTATAAACCCTCCATCCCTTTGCCTCCCATGAGTTACAACTTACAAAGCAAGTCATACTAAACCTTTATATAAAGAGTTGTGTGGGAATGCGAGTTGGACATGCTTCCATGGAACGGATTGTTCACTTGGGAATTAAATTAAGATAACTGTTGGAAAGAAGCTTCTAATCTATAATGCACCGGCTGCCATCATCATAGACTTGCTTAGAACACCCATACGTATTCAAACACATGTACATGCACTTACCTATTTGTGTCTTTTGTGGCATTCTTTGTTTATTATACCTCTTCTCCCCTGCCATTTTATTACTCCATGCATGATGCATCACTTGGTTAAATAGACACACAAGTTTTCAAAAGTATTGTTAACTTAATGGTATTGAGTAACGTGGTCAACTTATTACATAACAAAATTACCAATTATTTTGTGAATGAGCATATGTGTTCATTTTATTGTGCTCGACTCTCAAAGCTCTAAGTTTCTAACTTCCTAACTTTTGAATTTGTGCGAGTCTCGGGTTTATAACTTCCATTATGTTTATATTTTTGGTTGGGGTGTTCATGTCATCATGGTTGGGTGCATCCGTTTGAGCCTTGGAGAATGGTTCATCAAAAGAATGCCATTTGTTTGACATATCTACAATGCCTCCAATCAAATTAGTTCGCCATAAACCGGGTTGGTGTTTATTACTTTTGTATTCGAACCCGTTTGACCCAATACATATCCGCCCAAACCTACCCATTTTACGGCGGTACAACCTATATTAAAAACCATTATATGTTAATGTTTCAGATCAAAACACTCTTTTGTACATATTTGGCAGCACAGATAAATATTAAGCTTTGCGATAAGTTTTCCGTTACTCACTACCCAGCCCTGTATTGGGAAAAAATTTGAAAAAAGTTACATCCCTCCCATTACTGATGGAAGAACTGCTGATTCTTTGCTGAAATGGATAAATACAAAATTGGTAGTCATTATCTATGAGTAGTCGATTAGAAGAGAAATACATGTTGTTGAATGTATAGCCTAGGTGTAAGTTGTTGTGTTGTATAGTACTATAGTTTATTTCTTTGAATCAATTTTAATATTTTTTGTTCATGTGCAAGGTGAAGAACAAAGAAAGGAATAAGTGAAGTGGTGAGAATTAAGTTAAATGTGAAGAGATTTGAAATCGGTTTCGGTGTCGGAGAAAACCCCCACCAGATGACCAAAACATACCAAATGAATTAGAATAGGTGTGCTAAAATGGAGGATAAGGTGAAAAAATCAGTAACTCACTGTCTCCACTCTCCACTTTGCCAATGCCCTGTGCAATACAAATGATATTTTCTTTTTCTTTTTTTTATGGAAAAGGCCATGCGTCAAAATTGAAAATTTTGTCTCTTTACCTATAGTTGGATTAACATATTTTACTTATTTCTATTATCAATAATGATTTTAAGCCTATTTTCAGTTGATGTATTTAACTATTTGGAATAGAGCATTACCCAACCGGTGTAGCCACATGTTACTATTTTGCAATCGAAGGGTGGTATGCAAGATTCGTATGGGTTTGAATTGTGATATGCATGGGCTATGTATTTGATTCTTGCATGTGCATGATGGGTATTCAAGTAAGTTGATGCAAATATATGCTTTCAAAGGACACACGTTTGTGTTTTGTATGAAATATTTGCAAGTTTTACATGAGCTGATGGACAACAATTTGTATATGTAATCCATGCAACATGATAACACTACAACAATCGTGCCTTTTGCAAGCGAATTATCGGGGCTTTCGCGGGAACATGTCCCTGAAAACCTATTAAGGGGACATGTCCCGGAGAAAGCCAAGGAATACCCTATCGGAATATTAAATACCATCAAAGATATCTAAATCAAAGTTACTAATTAAACTCATTCATTTTTTTAGCATTTGACTCTTTCTCACGAACACCGTCTTTAGCTTCCTAAACAAATTAACTAATTTTTCAAGCAATACACGATGCCTCTCTTGCGTCTTTCTCAAAGCATCAATCGAATCTAAAGTTACGCCACGATGACCTAACGCTTCCATGTTCAAAATCATCGTGTTGTTTTCGGCCATTACACGCCTCAAATGATGACAACAATCAAAAAGCAACTTTGATAATGCATCATCTTCACATGCCTGTTGCACAAACCACAAACGCATACAATCATGCAATTTAGATGATCCTGAAATATTCATCAAATTCTCTAACAACTCAAAATTTGTCATTAAAGAGTACAAATAGTTATATAATTACTAATAACAAAAGTCACAAATAAATTAGAAACAAAACACTTATGTAACTTACTCAAATTAAAATACTACATATGAAAAGACTATGTTAATAAAAACTTTTAATGGAAATAAAGTAATGTAAATACAAAAGTAATTATAACATTATTAGGTATCTAAGTATAGATTCCACAAAAATAATATAAACTAAACTAATAATAACATTATTAGCCATCTAAATAATAAATAGAATGCAAATTCTCTAATAGGTATCTAAATACCATCATATACAACATTATGGATAAAAACATGACCCCTCAACCACTAGACCGGGCATCGCACGGGTTGTGGGAAGCCTCGTTTGTATAATTGTTATGATATATCCATGATAATATATGCATATTTGTCATGGATAAGTTACTTTGATATTGTTTAATTGTTAAGATATATTTATTTACGATAAATCTTGAATTGGGAAGACTCCAATTACATATATTAATGAATCAATTATGTGCAATTTGGTATATTATTAATTATGGGTTTACGTAATCGATTCTTCGATATATGTGGCTCACTCTCAATTGAGAGATTAATAGGGTTTTATCGAATAAGTTGCATGTGGCTACTTGTTTACACGTATAAATTGTTTATTATGTGCGCATTGTTTTTAGTAGTTTATTTTTGTTAGGAATTAGAAATTCCGGTATTAAAGAGTCGGTCACCTCAAGTATATGTAATTGTTAAAAGCTCGTAGTCGTAGGTCTTTTAAGTTAAGTAGTATTTAGTTAAGTAACACCATGGTCTTTACCATTGTATGCACGATCCACACCCAATGTGTGGCGTTTATGTAAGACTATAAATACTCTCTACCTTCCAAGGTAGAGTTGGAGCTCATAATAATATCTTTCACTTTCTCTCACTAAGTTCCTAAACCTCTAACTTTCTCTCTAGAATTCCATTTATCGCCACTTTGTGTTATGGTTTGATGTGTATGTGAAAACTTATATCTAACAATTGGTATCAAGAGCCATGGTTAGATCATATCTTGCACATCTTTGGATTTCTAGTGGTTTTAGGTGGTTTTGAGTTTGAAAAAGTTTAGTGGTTTTGCATCATTTGGTTGATTTCTTGTGTTAAAGTGTGGTTTTGTTAGTACTTTTATGTTTAGAATCATCACAAGTGTGTAGGTTTTCATTTGGTAAGCTTGAATCATCTTGGTTGGGTTGTTTTGGATTGAAAAGTGATGTTTATGTGGTTTTTCTTGCTAGCGACTTAACTCACGGATTACTTTCTTCGTAGCGACTTGCTTTACAAATTTGTAGCGAGTTCGAGTTTAGACCTAGCGACTTAGATCTAGCGATTTCTGATGCAAGTAGTGGACTCTCCACTACGGTAGCGACTTGGTGGTAGCGACTTGGTGCAGTAGTGAGTTGCTCTTTAGCGACTTGTATCTTTAGCGACTTGAGTAGCAATTCTTTGCCAAAATTTTGCTAGCGACTTGAGACTTAGCGAGTTACTACTTAGCGACTTGCATTTGTCTAGCGACTTGGGACTCTAGCGACTTAGTGGTGTAGTGAATTAAGTGTTAGCGACTTGGTGCATTATCTTCTAGCGACTTGGGTGATTGTTTACGGTTTTCTCTTGATTTAGTAAAATCCGTGAAAGAATCTATTTCTCGGTTTAATCATAGAGTTATAAAATCCCGTATTATCATTAACATGTCTACCAACGTTCCTACTATCATCTCCACTTATTGCGAGAGGATGTTCAGCATTGGGTCGATACTGGTCCACCCATGCTGCTTGAATCGACTACGATTCTTGGGCTCAACGAATCGATTGTCTTGCCTTGGAAAGGAAAATGGTGTCAACATTCTCAAATCCATTGATGAAGGACCATATCGAGTTGAGGCGACTAGAGACATACTTGATACTAATGAAGATGGTACTCTGTTTACGGAATGGACGGACCTAAAATGTATGATGAGCTTGATGATAAGGATAAAAGAGATTCGATGCAAATATCGGGGCTTCAAACATTGTTCTTCAAGGTCTTCCTAAAGACATCTACAAGGTGATCAATCATAACACCGATGCAAAGCGGTTTGGGATAATGTTAAGATGCTTCTCTCGGGTTCGAATTAACTATGGAAGGCAGAGAATCCCAACTCTATGGCCAATTTGAACACTTCAAGATGAAACCGGATGAGAATGTCTATGAGTACTATGTGAGATTTCATAAGTTAGTGAATGACATGAGGAACATCGAATGACTATGCCTAACATTCATTTGAACTCAAAATTTGTGAACAACATGAATCCCGAATGGCACAAGTTTGTCACCATTGTGAAG
Organism: Chrysanthemum lavandulifolium; assembly: GCA_022545495.1. Lineage (NCBI taxonomy): Eukaryota > Viridiplantae > Streptophyta > Magnoliopsida > Asterales > Asteraceae > Chrysanthemum > Chrysanthemum lavandulifolium. The sequence continues at coordinate 235,683,292 of CM040241.1, read as the reverse complement.
CTCACTAAAGGATTGAAGAATACAAACTATGAGCAACTCTATGCCTTCCTCCTTGAAATGAGAGACATGCTATGTTTGAAAATTGATTCTCAATCGGTTCAAAACCAACCGGGAGAGACAAGCTCGTCTAATGACTCAACGCCTTCTACTCGAACATCGGAATCACAACCAAAGCATCACAAGTCATACCCTTGGGTAATGGTAATCACAAACTCATTCACGATCCTATGTTCAAACAAGGCGATCTTGATGCACACGTGGGTAACTTCATTAATCAACTAGCTCTTCCGATTAGTCAAAACATGAATTCTCTCCACAACCAACAACAACCTCGAACAACATCTAACCCACACAATCAAGCTCTTTGTTAAAGATGGAAGGATCGTGGTGCAACCGATTCGGGAAAGACAGTATGATCGGGGAAGAGGTGGAGTGGGAGAGGTTATGTTGGCAACGAGAATCGAGGAAGGAATGGTAACCAAGGTCAAGCTAAGCCAATCAAATGTTATAAGCGTGGTGGTGAGGGACACATTGCAAGGCGCACATCTCCAAAGCGTCCACGAATCTTTGATTACTTGAGAGATAAGATCTGCTGGCACAAGCTCGGGACAATGGTCTTGCTTTGGATGAAGAGGAATTGCTGTTTCTTCTTGAGGGCAATGCCAAGACCTATGATGCGAGATGTGGATGAGCGACCTATTCGGGAGATAGGTCACAATCATCGAATGCCTTTCAAGTCGGCGATTGTGATGCATACGACTCGATGTGGATGATGGACCTCTGCACACACAATTTTTATGGCTAGCATTTCTCCAATGGTTTCTCCCAAGGTCTCTTCTTCACCACTAGCCGGCCCATCCCAAGACAAACTCATCTCGAGGTATTAAAACTATCGATAATCTTGATGTGCAACGGATGCATGACAAAGTACAATCAACTGAAACTATTGAATCAAATGTTGAAAATATGGGTAATATCGATATTATCCCATATGATCAATACGTGAAACAAAGTGAAAGTGAAGGTGTACCAAGTGATGCATCTTCTGCGATCAACAATGACTATGTTTTGATGAATACACTGCATGTGCTCACGATGATTCTTTAATTTACGAACTAAATGCCTATAAAGAGCGTGTTGCTATTTATGAACAACGTGCAAAATTTGAGTTGACCACTCGTGAGCGGGAAATGGATGACCAAGTACGTACAATCATTAGAAAAAGTAACTTTAGAGAAGAAGTATTGAAACAAGAATTAAATTCCTTGCAAGAAAAACTTTCTAAAACATTAAGCAAAACAAGAACTTCAAGAAAATGTGAAAATGCTTAAGCAAGAATTTAATGCAAAGGAATCAAAACTCTTGAGAGACTTTTCTAATCGAAAACTTTGAAAAACAAGCTTGAAAACAAGTTGTACATACAAGGAAACACCATTCGATTGCTCACATGGTCACTAAACATAGAGTTCTAAGCGATAAGCATAGTGTTCCCATTATAGATAAACCCAACCACGAGTACGGAAAATAGCAAAAGCGCTCAAAGTGTGATCTATGATGGAAATGAGATTCTTAAACCTAGAGCGAAACCTAGTTGCGTTGAGTGCCTTTGAGGAAGATAAGAAATCGGATGAAGTCACTAGGGAAAGGATGAACAAAAATTAGATGATCCTAAATGCAAAGAGAAAAAATAATTATCACTCCCCATGACTACAAGAAGGAAAAGCTGGATTTCCTTGAACATGTTTAAGCCTCGGACATTGTTGACTCCAGAACAAGTTTTACGGAAAAAGGATTTAGATAAGCGAAAGTGAAAATATTGTTGAAACAAACCCCCCTTTGGAAAATGCCTAGAAGCGATGTGTATCCTCCTAATACACCAATGCATCTTGTTCCTAGAAAAATTGCCACTAAAAGCAAGACCTTAATTAGCCAATATGTTATATTTCAACTATTTGTTGATTTTGAGAAAACTTGCAAGAAAAGGATCACACCCACTGGTATAACGGAAGGAGAAAGGGTTTTGAGCAAATGAAAGAATGTTATTTAAGCGAGGTCATGCCTTTCTTTAAACTTCTAAAGATCACTTTGAGAGTCTTAAAAGGGATAGAAAGCGATATCAAGGGAATGGAAAAGGAATTTGATGCAATGGTAGTTGAAGTTAGTGATTATGAGCGTGCACTAAAATATAATGAGATTGAGAGGAAGAACTTGCATACCTTAAATGAGACTCTTATTCTTGAATGTGTTGCTCAAGATATTTTTTCACTGCTTCAAAATTGCTCTATTAATGCTTCCAAATTTCATGAACTATCTGTTGCCACGAAAGTCTCCCATGATCGTGTCATTGAGCTTGAAAAACTAATTCTAAACTAAGCGAGAAAATTGAGCCGGATGATCACGACAATTTGGTTAAACATTTTTCTAAACTAGAAGTTGAGTATTTTAATTTACAACTAAAATATCAACATCTTAAAGAAAATGTCAAAACTTCAAATATCAAGACATCATCGGATGCTCGAGTTTGATGCGGTTTTCAAATTAACAAGCGTGATGAGCAGATTCAAGCTCGATGCAACACGATCGAGAAAGTTGAAAGCCCAAATCTCTCAACTAAAGGGTCAAACGAACAATATGACGGGCTCCCAAATGCCTCCTCCTTTAGATTCTCGAAATTCTCAAGCGTTTCATCTTCAAAACCTAGTAAATGCTTTACAAAAGGAAAGCGAAAGTTTTCTAGAAGAAAATGAAAAGGTTAAACGTCATTTCAATGAGTTATTTGAATCAATTAAAGTCACTCGTAACAAAAATAACGAACAAATAGCTTCATTGCAAAAGGAAATTGAGAATCGAAGAGTCGGGTAAAAGGAAAATGCCAATGACCAATGGGGAGAATGTTGTATCAAAGGTTCACTCTTGTAATAAATATGCTTTATCATGACATATGTCCTCCTCATCTAAGGAACAACAAACTTGCTATTCAAACATACTTCTCATCCCTTAAGGATTGCCTAGAATGTCTGCGTGAGATTGTTGAAGAGGATAAGCTAGAGAAACCTCATGATAATGCAATTGGACATGCATGCTTATATGCCAAACGATCTCAAGAAATCTTAGAATGCTTGATCACAATATGCCCAAAGTCATTAGGTGAGAGAGTTAATCCTTTGATTCCATGCTCGATGCCTAATGCCAAGTATGATATGCATTCGATTCCCAATGTTTTGAATGTGAACCGTAGTGTGCCTTTAAGTAGTTCGATTCCAATTCATCAATGCTAAGAAAGAGAACTCAAGTGTGCCTTCTAGGAGTACAAATCTCGGTACCTCTAGTTTTAAGAAAGTGAACCTTAGTGCACTGCATGTAGTTCGGACCCTAGTACATCTAAGCAGTGATGCAAAGAGTAGTTAAACCAACTAATGTTCCCATTCCTCTACAGAGTAATCGGTGACATTAAAGGGAGCGGTCAAAGTCTCAAGACAATACAAGGAATGATAGGACCTCTCAAGCTAAGAATGTGCCTTTGGAAGAGAGTAGAAGAACAATCTAGGAACTTTAAGCTTGAATTGAATAAAGCGAATCGTGTTGATTCTAGTATTAGCCATAGGCGTCTTGTAATTAATTCAATTCGATACTATTTGCAAACCTTGTTATGATGTCTGCTTGAATTCATTTTCTAATCATGAATGTGGTGTTAATGTTACGCCTAATGATGTTAATTGTCCGATTAATATTGTTAATGCAAAAATTCATGCTAAGAAGGCTAAAAGGCAAAAGCGAAAGAAAGTTAGAAAACAATGGAAACCCACGGGAAGAACATTCGAGTAAATTAGGCTTTTATTGGATACACATTGGTCATAAGACTAATCGAGATAATGCCCACTAGAAAATGGATGCCTCTTGGTAGAACTATTCCCTAAGAAGTGATCACACTATGAGCAGGCTATCTGAGACACTAGTCTTGCATCTATTCACAATGATTCCATTGCCTCACTTTACGATATGAATGCTTCTATTTACGATGTGGGTGTTCCAAACATTGTTACTAACCAAATGGAACCCATTCTTGCATGGGGATCCCAATTATCCGATTATCCATTCTTATGCATGTTCAACTGCGGATCGTTCAAATCGTTACGTGGTACACGGACTCAGTTTGTTCCAAGCATATATTTGGAGACCGTCGCGACTCATGAACTTCGTGAGCAAATTCATCGGAATATTAGATTTGGTAATGATCATTTCGGTGCTATTATGGGTTATGGAGATTATGTTGTTGGTGATAGTGTCATCTCTAGAGTTTACTATGTGGAAGGTTTGGGTCATAATCATTCTCTCATTGGTCAATTACGTGATTACGATCTAGAAGTAGCCTTGAAAACATACACCTTTGTTAGAGATCTTAATGGTAAGGAACTGTTAAAAGGAACTCGTGGCTCAAATCTTTACACCATCTCTATCGATGACATGATGAGGGCTTCTCCAATCGCTTGTTATCAAAGGCTTCAAAACAAAGTCATGGTTATGGCATCGTCGTCTCAATCACTTGAACTTGGCACCATCAACGATCTTTCGGAAAGGACTTAGTTGTAGGTTTACCTAGACTAAAGTATGAAAAGGATCATCTTTGTTCGACATGCCAATTGGGTAAAAGCAAAAGTTTGCCCACAAACCCAAACCTACTAACTCATCACGAAGTTCTTCATATGATTCATATGGATTTATGTGGACCAATGAGGGTGCGAAATATCTTTGGGAAGAAATATGTGTTAGTTGTGGTTGATGATTACTCTAGATTCACAGGGTCAAGTTCTTAAGGACAAAGGATGAAACTCGATATCATCATCAAACTCATCAAATAGTTGCGAGTTCGACTTAACAAAACCTTCGAAATTATCGAGCGGACAATGGGCGGGTTTGTCAACAAACAACTTAGTGAATTCTATGAAAGCGTTGGAATCGACCATCAAAGAAGTGTTCCACGAACTCCTCAACGAGCGGTGTAGTTGAAAGACGAAATCGAACTCTTGTTGAAGCCGCTAGAACAATCTTGATTTACTCAAAGGTTCCAATGTTTCTCGGGTGAAGCAATTGCCACTTGCATGCTACACACAAAATCGTTCCCTAATTCACACTGTACATGGAAAAACTCCATATGAACTTGTCCACAACGAAAACCTAATCTCTCTTTCCTTCGTGTGTTTGGTGCATTGTGTTATCCAACCAATGAGGGTCAAGACTTAGGCAAACTTAGGGCTAAAGTGACATTGGAGTATTTGTAGGATATGCATCAAACAAAAGGGATACCAAATCTACAACAAAAGAACCCGAAATATCATGGAAACAATTCACGTTCGTTTGATGGTGACCGGTCAAATGGCTCTGGACACTCCGATTCGGGACCCGCACTTCAAAACAGTCCCATTGGTTCATCTCTTGTTCCAAACTCTTCTCAAGAAACTCCATATGTACCTCCATCGAAGATGATTTAAAGAAATTGTTTGATCCTATGTTTGATGAACTTTATGATCCAAGTACTAATGAGGTGTCGATTCCTACAACAGAGGCTACTCATATTCACGTGAATGAAGTCAATCCTCGGTCTCAATATCTTTAGGTCAAGAAGCACTTCTGCTTGATCCTTGATCTCTTCAACAAATCATCATTCTTCAAATGTACATCATGGAAATGTTTACGCTTCAATGATGAAGTTAATCCCTTTGCTACTCTGAAGATGCTCCATTTGAAAACATATTTGCTCACGAATCATCATCGAACCATCCTCTTGAGAGACATCGACTCGCTACCTCGGTCCCTCAACAACTACCACATGAACACCTCGGAAAATGGACTCACGATCATCCATTAGACAACATCATTGGAAATCCCTCTCGTCTGTATCAACCCGGAAACAACTTGCAACCGATGCCTTATGGTGCTTCTTCAACTCCGTACTATCTAAGATCGAACCAAAAGATGTTAAAACCGCCATGAATGAAGATAGGCGGTTCAATGCCATGCAAGATGAAATTCATGAGTTTGATCGACTTGATGTATGGGAGTTAGTACACTCGAGCGTGCTATGATTATAGCTCTTAAATGGATCTTCAAAGTGAAACTTGATGAGCATGGTGATGTGTTGAAAAACAAGGCTCGATTAGTTGCTAAAGGATACCGTCAAGAGGAGGTATTGATTTTGAAGAATCTTTTGCTCCTGTTGCTCGAATCGAGGCAATCGAAATCTTTTGGCTAATCTTGCTAGTAAGAACATGGTAGTCTATCGGATGGATGTGAAGGCGGCATTTACGAGCGGAGATCTTAAAGAAGTCGTCTCGTCGGTAACTGAAGGATTTGTGAATCAAGAGCATCCTACTCACGTTTATCGTCGAAGAAGGCTCTTTACGGTTTAAAGCAAGCTCCAGGGCATGGTATGATACATCAAAGTTTCTTCTATCAACCGGATTGACAAAGGAGCGATTGATCCTACATTGTTCACCGGAAGTCGAGGCAAACATTTAACTCATGTTCAAATTTATGTTGATGATATTATTTTGCCTCGGCGACCCAATGGAATGTGATCGTTTTCAAATGAAATGAGTTCAAAGTTTCAAATGTCAATGATGGGACAAATGTCATTTTCTTGGGATTACAAATTTCACAAAGTCCGGAGGCATTTTCATAAATCAATCTAAATATGCAACGAGAGATTTTAAAGAAATTTGGATTTGATTCAAGTGACCTGTTGACACCCCATGATTGATCGAACCAAACTTGATGAGGACCACTCGGGGATCATGATTGACCAAACGAAATATCGTAGTATGATTGGATCACGATGTACCTCACTTGCTAGTAGACCGGACATCTTGTTCATTTGTTTGCATGTGTGCTAGATACCGAGCTAAGCCTACTAAAAAGCACCTTGAAGCGATTAAAGGGTCTTCGGTATCTCAAGGAACCATCAATATGGGTCTTTGGTACCAGAAGGACACCGGTATGTCACTAACGGCCTATCATTCTTGATCATGCGAGTTGTCAAGATACACGTCGAAGTACATACGGAGGTGCTCGGTTTTGGGTGATAAGCTTGTGAGTGGTCTTCAAAGAAGCAAATGAGTACTTCTATTTCCTCTACGAGGTGAATACATAGCCATGTCATCTGTTGTGCTCAAATCTTATGGATGAGATCTCAATTATCCACTATGGCTTTGTATTCAACAAAATCCCTCTGTCTTGTGATAATAAAGTGCTATTGCTCTCTCATGCAACAATGTTCAACACTCAAGAGCAAAGCATATCGACATTCGACATCATTTCATCGGGGAACAAGTGGAAAAGGTGTGGTGGAACTCTATTTTGTGAGGTCGAATATCGGTTAGCGACATCTTCACCAAAGCTCTTCCAAGAGAACGATTTGAGTTTATTCTTCCACGTCTTGGCTTGAAAAGCCTTCAACGAAACACTCAAACGTCTCCAGGAGGAAGACGAGGAGTAAAGGTCTATCTTCATCTATTTCTTGTAAATATTTATTTGAAAAACAAAATAGAAAATTATAAAACTTTCAAAATCCATAAAAATATGAAAAATTCGAAAAATCTTCAACAACAAAAAAAAATAATAAATAAATATTGTCATTTTGTTGTCATGTTTTTCTCGGTTCGATACCATCTACGGTCTTGATGTTGTCATTCAAAGAATGACACGGGACTTTAGATGTTGTTCGAATTTTTTATTAAAAAAAAAAAAAAAAAAAAAAAAATAAATAAGAGAAAGAAAACAATGGTTTATTGTCATTTTGAGCTATAACCGGTTTTAAAAGAAAGAACGAGCCATGTTTTACCATGTTTTCAAATTCCATGCTCGATTCTATAAACATTTATCTGCTTGAAAACTAAATGCTTTGAAAAATAACTCGGTCTCTATTTTTGATAATCATCGGGACTTATTTGTCAAAATCTCTATCTCTCAATCAACAACCTATGTCATTGATTGAGGGGAGAATGATTTCAATTAAATTAAAAAGTTATTTGGCATTAAATTGTTTTCAAAAGATATACATGCATGTTTTATCAATGGAGTTTAAAGTCTTAAAATCCGATCCTTATCGATTAAAACGCTTTCATAATCAAGTCACAATTCTCCTTAAAAGCTTTCAAAATCAATTTAAATCTATAAGAGATCACAAATCTCAAATGATTTGATAATTGTGATCGGGGAGAATGTGTGATTTAAATTGGTTTAAGCGATAATTCGGTAAATGGTTTTATAAGGATGTACATGTTGTCCTTCCCACATGTGACAAACGATTTCAAATTTTCAATGCACATGTTGAGGGGAGCATCTATCTTAAACCTATGATTTGAAACGTGATCATTTATCTCAATGTGCGGTTCCTCTAGTATGTGCAAAACTCTTTTCTAACCTCGAGGCACATATTGAGGGGAGCAAATTTATGGAAACCTCATCCTTCCCGAAATGCTTTATCTACTTGATTTGATCGGGAAGTGATGTTGATATCTTTTAGAAAATGGTAATCAAAGTAAATTTCTTCCTCTTGCCTCCGTGTGCAAAACGATTTCAAACATTTGATGCACATGTTGAGGGAGCACTCATTCTAAAATATCAAAACAATTCGGTACAAAATGTTTTGATAATATATCACAAGTATCTGGATTGATTTTCAAATGGTTTTCAATTGGTTCCAATGGCGGATGAACAATACCAAATTGACCGACCAACTTTACTTTATGTACGGTGATATAAGGATGATAAGGTTAGGTATTGTTTCCCATGATCCGCGAGCCGGAGGGATCTACCGAGGACAATCCACTAGTTAGTGTAGAAGTCCTTAGGTATGATGATAAAAGGAGAAAAGTGAGATATGGGAAGAGTGCGGATGAGATAGAGCAAGTCTTGGAACAAACCCAACAAGGTTCTTGCTATGAAGTCTCGGTAAGCTTGAAGGGTTGAAGAATTAAAAGAATTGAATGAGAAAGGGTGAAAACAAATAGCCCTCCATTTATTCAACCTTAGGGCGAAACCGGGTTCACTTCATATGCTCTTGATGGTAACATCGGTATTGAAGACAAGGCGTCATGGACCCGGTGGCGCCTTGCACTTCAACTTTCCAAACCACTCAAGTTCCTCTTAAAAGGGCTTGTTTCATTCTCACGGGAACCGACATTATCTATCGACTTTCTCTTAGAGATTGTTGATATTGAAGAAGGAGACCCTCTCCCTAGTCTCCGACACAGGATCCAAATATGCACAAATTGAGTCTAGAGCCACGAGATCATCAATAAATCTCATTAGGACACTTTCAATGAAGACTCTGTTTCACACAATGTGGAAAGAGAGATTATATCTTGAGTCCTCGCATTATCCTTGTGGTATTGCGGAACATCCGAGTGATGTGTATACATATTCACAATGAAGATGGAAAGCCTTCGGAGCCAACATCAAACAAGCTCTGGTAGGTGGCATGTGAGATCTATTATATAGATCAACCATGTGACAACTAAGCGAAACAATGGGGCGATTCAATCTCTTGAATCAATCACGGTTCGAGTTATGGATTGACGGATACCTTTGAAAAACCGGTCTTTGTGCTTAACAACTCTTTTCTTTAGCACATCGACCGTGTACTCATTTTTCAAACCAAAGGTGTTTTTATGATTGATAATTGATTTTCAATAAAACCTTCGTTGTATTGCAAAACAATTTCTATTGAACAATACGATTGTTTTCAAATCTCTTTTCATCAATCGGTGGACTTAAAATTATTTGGTTCACTCACTCCGTGTTGTCTTCTTTGAGATGTTCGGTTTGAGAACAGCTAGAGCATTGCGAAACCACATCAAGGAAATTCTTGAATTATACGATCACAGGCGGTACTTGTCTTGATCAGCGAGGAACCGTGGGCGTGTACCTCAATTCAACGAAGTGATCAAAGACACTTTCGTGCGATTTATTGCTAAGCTTGTTGTATGCGGTACACCCGACGTTTGCGGTGATCGAATGAAGCGGTCAATCCATAGCCGCATGCTCACTTAACACATTCATCTCAAAAGAAATCATGATTAGTGCATCAATGACTCGATATTTTCACTCCATGCTTACTTTCTGCTGCGCCAATATCATGAATCAACTAATGCTTCCGCTACTCGATGAGAAGATATCATGATCCGAATGTGAGCATGTCGGTCCTAAAGTCACAACATCACATAATACCAACACCACAAAGGATGTGTCGAGATTTTGATAGGTGATGATCTCAAATGATGGCTCAAATTTATTATCACGTGGATCGGTAAAGACCTCCACTTGGAGTAACCAAACATGCAATGTGAAGAATCAATGACTACGAGCTTAGAAGCAAAGTGCTACATCAAGAATGCAAGAACAATTTGTTAATGTAATATCTATTTGTATTCAATGTAATTTTGGTACATGATTGAGGTGACCTCCTTAGGGAGATTGTTAGGAATTAGAAATTCCGGTATTAAAGAGTCGGTCACCTCAAGTATATGTAATCGTTAAAAGCTCGTAGTCGTAGTTCATTTAAGTTAAGTAGTATTTAGTTAAGTAACACCGTGGAGGACGACGGGTCTTTACCATTGTATGCACGATCCACACCCGATGTGTGGCGATTTATGTAAGACTATAAATACTCTCTACCTTCCAAGGTAGAGTTGGAGCTCATAATAATATCTTTCACTTTCTCTCACTAAGTTCCTAAACCTCTAACTTTCTCTCTAGAATTCCATTTATCGCCACTTTGTGTTATGGTTTGATGTGTATGTGAAAACTTATATCTAACAATTTTTATTTATTACTTGTTTGTTTATTATATTGTTTAATTGTTAAGATAGTTTTTAGCAAATGGTAATTTTGAATAGAAAATATATAATCAATTATGACTAAACAATGGGGTTTAAATTTGATTTGTTTTGGAAGAGTTAAGTTTTCAATAGTTTAATTGATTGGTGACTTTGGTACAATGGTGAGCTCACCCATTAGAATGAACTATAAAGGGGTTATTTAAGAAGTGAATAAAAAATAATCTGACTAAACAATGGTGAAAGGATGTCTAAGGTTATGCTTTTGGTACAAAAAGTGAGCACTCATCAATTTGATTGGTCCTTTGCCCTCTGAAGTTCGAATGGAGCTACTTAGTAAGCCATAAAATCGTACAAGCTCATCTTAAGGCGAATTAGTTTTAATTCCATGCGCCACTTTAGTGGTAATTATCCGAAACACTAAGTGTTTACACTTATGCAAAAGTACGGTATAATGGATGATAATTAACACTAAATTCCTTGATTGGTGAACCCAATACCTCAATCAAAACTTTGATAATTTGATCTTTATGAATTGGTAATAAAAAGTTTTTATTAAATTTATGCTACAAGATGAATGCATGACATCTTTGTACATATTTGATTTGACCACATAAAATCAAAACTAGTACCATTTATAAATTAAGTTATGTGCCATCTAATTAAAAGGAACACTTGAAGTTGCAATTTACGTCATGACGATGCTTGGCTAGATTGTGATGGAGAGGTAAATCTCTATGTAAAGTCGGACCTTACATGGACATATTTGCGAGTTCTTTAAGTTAGACACTTAAGTTGAGTAGGAAGTGAGACACGGACTCAAGGCATAAGATGGGATGAAACATGTTTATATTTGCAATAGCGTTGGAAAATATAAATCTCATAATGATCTAGGAATTGGAAATTGTTTGCCAATTATTGTTCGACAGATTACCTTATTATATGCTTTCGTTACTAGCAGATCAACTGATGTAATGAACCTATGATAATTTGGATCCTAGTTTTCGAGAAAATTCTATGGTTATATGAATATTACCTTGGGTATTTTATTTTCTTGAAAAGTTTAATTATCGAAAATACTAAAATTGAATTTTGCTAATTCTTTAAATGTATTAATGCAACATTAAACCGTAAACGTAGGTTATTCTGTATTGGTAAATTGATCTACACCGTAAGGGTTTTAGTAGAGTCAACTTTACTAAAAGAATAAACCTAGTCCTCTTTTCATAAGAAAGAGTGAGATTCAATCTATTCCTTTTCATGAATGAAGAAAGGTATGATAGGACAATTAGAATTGTCTAAATTCTAAATACATAACTCGTAAGCAAATTTTAATAGTTAAGAAAATTGCATATTTTCGAAGTTATTAAATTAGAAGCTAGACTAATTACTGTATAATTGGTAAAAGACAAACTAGCATATTTTATCTAGTTGTTGTGCTTTGACCATTTAAAAGTACTACTTACAATTGTTGGAATAGTAGAACTATTAAGAAAGAAATTGCATGCCAAATTTTTCAAGTTAATAGCATTGATGGATAAATTCATCATCTACATAGTAGAATACATTCTTTTAAGTACATAAGTAATTGTTATGTATGGACTTTCTCAAAGGTGTAGGAAGTAAATAATACACTATTTTCTTTCACTGGTTAATGAAACACTTACAATGTTGTCAAATCCGATGGGAGTGTTGTGTTCTTATTCTTGAATAAGGAATTAATGTAATGATCTCTAATTCAGTGGGAGTTACAAGCTTTGTCATCTTGGTAGTAACCTGATTATCTCTAGAATGTCTTAAGATAATTACTTTCCACTTGTAGACACTTATGTTTTCAAGGATAGTCATATACGTTTCCTTATTAGACAATGAAGTGGTTCTACATCTACTAGTTATGCTAATATCAATGACACAATCATATTAGTCACATAGACAAACATATGTCGTGTTGTTTATACGCTACATGATGTTGTTCCATGCACAAGTGGGAGAAATCTATATTGTGTGCAAGGTACAACATATAAGTATATGATTTAAAGGATTCTCTTGACGCAAGGAAAGAGACTAACGTTCTAATATAACTTGTACATATCTAATTCAAGAAACACTTGGTGTTGCAATTTCGTCATGTCGAACTTGGCGAGATTGCAACAACAAAGTAAATCTCCATGTGAAGTCAGACCTTGCATGGACATATTTGCAGTTTCTAAATTAGACAAGTATTTAGAACATGTGTCAAAATGATATATAAGACTACTTCAAATTAAATATTTATGTATTATTAGAATGACATAAATAAATGAAGTAATCTAATACTACTTCAATTTGTTTATTTATGTATTTTGGAATGACATAAATGAAAAATAATGTAGTCCTACATTATTGTGAAGTAAATAAATTAACTTGAAATTACTATTGAAACCAAGAGTTGTGTTCATAATTACTTTAGTTAAACATGTTTATGATTCATTGTAAAGACATAAACATAAAGTCTTTTAAGACTTATAATAAAGTAAGACGTTAACTTGTTATGTTTTTTAATTAAGACATATACAAGAAGTCATTGAGTTGATCAATGATTTATAACGTATAATGGGATTATAACAGTTTATGTTTTCTTGATGAGACATGGATATGAAGTGACTTGGTTAAAAGGTACTTGTGTTATAAAGCATGCAATTGGCTTGGAAAGTCTATTATACCATTAAGTTGACTTAGTTGGTAAATAGGTAAGCCAAAAGGAATATGTTTATCTTATATATTGTTAGATTGTCTTATAATATTAAATTCTAATGAATACCACAAGTTGATGGTATGTTCGATTAGGAGAATCAAACTCTATTTGATTTGTTTGATTCAAGATAACCATAACTTCTTTCTTAAAAAGTAACAAGGTTAGAATATTGAGTATGGATTGAATATACTCAATATGACTCCAACCTAGAAGATTAATAAAACACCATTTCATTATGGAATGTGATGAATCACATTAAGTTTTAAAATTGAAGATTACGAATTTGTTAAACTACTTATGAATAGGTTATTAACAAACTTAAGTCGGAATTATCAATGTGTATTTGTAATGTCCCAAAAGAGAACAATGTAGTTTTGCTCTAATTGCTAAGTATATATAGATAGTCTATATATTACAAAAGGCAAGTGGGAGTTTTTTTATCTTGAAAGATAAAATTACAAGATACATAATCTTCTAAAACACACTAGTAAATATCATGATGAGGTTAGACATGTAATTGATAGACCTCAAAATGATGGAATTTTCATTCATAGATCTGCAAAGATATCTCGGATATTTGACTTATATCTTGAGAAATATGAGTTCTGAGGATTATAGTAAACACGATAATCATTATGATGGATTACCAAATATTGAATTGGGTAAATTACTCATACTATGAATGTTAAAGATGTTGTCCATAAAGATAATCAATTTTGGAAATTTGGTTTATCTTAATAGTTAGACTAGAGAATGGAAATGAGTTTCTTCAAAGAGATGAAAACCCTAGTGGTTTGAATTTCTATGTAGAAATCATATGGACAATATTGTACACATATTTAATGCATGATGACAAGATTATTGATCATACTTAAGCAATTAATTATGATTGAATATTCTTTTCTAGACACATTAAATATATAAAGATGATAATTGTCATACTTGTTTTCATTAATATGAAATATGACAATGGAATATCAAAACTCTTTCTTGAGAAATTACTTGAGCGAGGACGGTAAGTAATCGAAAGGTTTTTGAATTCATATAATCTTTGGAAGTGTATGAAGTGCAAATAATTCATGAATGGATAAATGCATGCATCTATGAAATTATTCTTATGTTTAATTATTAAATCCTAGTTTTGATTTATAATTGAAATAAGATAAATTTTAAATATTCAAAGCTAGTGGGAGTATTATGTTAAGATTTTAAATCTTATATGTTGTATAACATATAGGAAGTAACATTCCTTGTAAGCTAAATGTTAAGTCTTAGATTGGAATGAAACTTCACTTGTAAGATTTAAAATTAAAACATACAACCTTGGAATATATGTTTATTATTAATAAACATGTGCGATAAAATAAATGATTCTAATAAAACATGATATATCATTTGGGAAATGGATAAATATCTTTTGACAAGATAGAACATGAATGAAATCTAAGTTTGACACATAGATTCATCATGTACATCATGTTGTGTATTAAAATTATTGTATCATTCTTGAATAAGAAGTGATTTGACAACATTGATATCTAACTAAAAGTTATTAGATAACTTGTGTAATGAATATTCTAAAAGAATTACATCCTCACTGGAATTGCTCCTAGATTCTATGGATGAACAATATGTCAATTGTTGTGCAAATTGTCATCGACTTTAAACTTGAAAGTTTGGAAGACATCAAACATTACACAATAAGATATTAAAGTTTACGGAGTTTTAATGAGCATATTGTTGTTTGTATACAATGATCTTGGTTTAATTGAGATGACACTCAATACTAGTCATGGTAGGATTTCATCCTTGTTAATGGCCATGTGAACTAGTTATGCTACTAAGAGCACAGGTTGCATTATACATTAAAAGAATAAGAATACTTTAAACTTTAAAATGTTTGAAAGTTTAAATTGTCATAAATTGGTGATAGAGGATGTCACACACTTTATGAATTATTATGTGGATTGGTGAATGCACACATACAAGGACTTCATCAATTGAATTCTTGAAATAAGTATTCTCAAAATTACGATAGATCAAGTTGGTTGATTTATGCCTTGTCAACAAGTATGATTGTCATTACTTGAGGCATAATTCATCAACTAGAATTTTCATGCATTGATCTATTTAGTATTTGGATAAGGGATGTTAAACAATTGTTATAATAAATCAAATACTTGGTATGTTTGATTTTATAATATATTGTATCCTATATTTGCATGTTTAATCCGTGAATAAATTTATTTATTCTAAATCGTCCGTTGTCAATTAATGATATGGGAGTATCATTAAACTAAGACAAATCTGAGAGATATGGTAGAATATACTTGAAAGTATATTGATGAGAATGCATACTAATTTGGATGATATTCAATGAATTGAATATAGGACTTATCCCAACTACATGATTTTACTTTGTGGATATTGTTATAAGTAAATCATGAATAGTTATCCTCGGACTTGAGATACCGGATAAGTGTCATGAATGTAGTGCACTACGTGGAACAACTTAACGCTATCACGTAACTAGTAGTCATAAGGGTTGTTTCACGAAGTGTTGCAAAGTTCATGGGTTATTCTTGTAGTCAAGATAGAATTTGTTCCTTCAAATTTATTTTGGAGTTTAATCTTGGTGGGCCCCTCGTAGGGTTGACAAGATGTTTGCATGGCCACGCCCAAGATCTCCCAGATATGTTCGGAAGATTTGGTAATCTTGCTCAATCACTAACAACGAGAAACAGAATGGTTGAATAAAGAATGACTTAATTCCATATCTTTATTTAACATGGTATTAGAAACAAAAGGATAATAATAATGAGAAATCATTAAAGGTTTTCCAGAGCCTTGCTCGAGTTGTACTAGAGGCATCGAAGTGTTGCTAGGCGCTAACGAATGTGATCACTCTATTAAGATATGTCCAGTGGGAGCTGTTGGTTTAATGGACAATAAATTAATAGATGTGTGTTAGGATCGAACTCGAGACCACGGGATTGCACACTTTACGTATGAGAATTAAAGTTAATAATTAAATATAAATGTTGTATTTATTTATTTATTAAGCGAAATAACTAACGGACGTTAAGTAATTAATGTAATGGACTAACTTAAATGTAAAGGAAAGGACTAAATTGCAAAAGTTGGGAAGGTTCCGGAATCCCTATGGGATATCTAAACCGATCGGCCAAGGAGAGAAAGAAGGAAACAAACCCAACTTGTTCACCAAGTTTGCTTGGGTATATAAACAAGGCTAGGGTTTTTGTTTTCCATCTCTTGTACTCATTAGCTAAAACCTAAAATTGTTTTGTGTGTTTTTTTCTCCAAACCGATCGTACATCACCTTTGGGTGTCGATCAAAACTTTTCCACTAACCAAATTATTTTGTTTGATAAAACTAGCATTACTTTAATTCGGTTTAGTGCGTGTGTACAAGAACATAGGTACAATCATACTTTTGATTGTATCTTGGATTGAATTACAAAGCGGTGAGGGTAATTCTTATAATCCTATAAACCCTAATTAGGGTTCATCCTAATTGCTAGTTTGTGGATTTGATTCTTGTTCGGCTAGAATCAAGAAAGGTACATATTCTTTTATGTTAATTAATTATTCATTAATCTTTCCTATACGCTTCGCATGAATACTTTGATGTTTTGTAGTTATTTATTTGAATGTCATGTTATATAATTCCAACAGCTATGGTGGTGCTCATGGCATGGAGCTTGTTGAAATGGGTGTGGGTGCAACCAAGGAAGCTTGAGAGGCACCTAAGGCTCCAAGGGATCAAGGGAACATCCTACAAGTTCTTGTTTGGGGATACAAAAAAGATGAGACAAATGGTCAAAGAAGCCAACCAAAAGCCCATTAATATCCATGATGATATCATTCCAAGACTTATGCCCTTTGTTTATAAGGCAACCAAAATCTATAGTATTTCTTTACAAACTCTGATTTTATTTAGAATTAAGCTAGAATGAAATAATGATGATAGATTAACTTCCAATGTCGTTATGGACTTATGGTGGTTGGCATAAGGTTAATCTCAATGTAAACATTATTATATCATTCGCGAAAAATGTAAAAAGACTTGTTAGTTCTTATGTGTCATGTAAGCACAACACGATTGCTTAAACAATTGTGCACTTTAATAGACATGGAGATCAGTAAAATGTTCTATTTTTAAGTCAGTATGGAACTGAGTTTGTTAAAATGATTAGAAGCTATTCAAAAAAATAAGGTCAAAAAACTACTTTTAGTTATTCTTTATCTACTGCATATGGACCATGAATGGTTGAGTATATAAAATTTTGTTTGACCTGTAACATCAGATTTATACCGTATGTAATATTTTCTTTGCTTGGTACGGGCCACAACCAATGCTGCATGTTCTTGATCCTCGTCTTGCCAAAGATATACTGTCTAGAATCAATGACTTCCACAAGCTTAGGAAAAATAGTCCATATATCAAGATTCTATCTCAAGGAGTAATCGATTACGAAGGAGATAAATGGTTTAAGCATAGGAAAATCATCAACCCAGCATTCCATACTCACAAGTTAAAGGTTTGCTAATCTGATATTATACGCAAATAGCATCGATACTGTTTAATTTTGAACAAAGTTGCATCGGATGGTCAATTTCTCAAAAAGTAATTTCCTTTGGATAAAACCAATTGATTTAGTTTGGTGAAATTTGTGTAAAGCAAACTTATATTCATAACAGTTTAAAGCAGTTTCAAGGTGTTTTGTAACAGATTGGGGATTTACAACCCGTTCATTGTAGCAACAATTTTTTTGGATGATCCACTGCAATTTTTTCTTTTTGAAGATTTGCACTTTCATGTATGCACCCACTGATTTTTTTTCTTGTAGCATAAGTTGATGTAGGTAAATTACTCGAATGAAGTATTTGTAACATATCATAACGGGGTTGTTCATTTCTTTATAGCACATGGCTCCAGCTATCCATTTGAGTTGTAGCGAGATGATGGACAAGTGGCAAACGTTATTAGCACTTGAGCATTCATGCGAGCTGGACGTTTTTCCATTTCTTCAGACAT
Source organism: Chrysanthemum lavandulifolium (assembly GCA_022545495.1). Taxonomy (NCBI): domain Eukaryota; kingdom Viridiplantae; phylum Streptophyta; class Magnoliopsida; order Asterales; family Asteraceae; genus Chrysanthemum; species Chrysanthemum lavandulifolium. Next base: position 235,664,664 of record CM040241.1, on the reverse strand, counting down.
TAACTAGCGACATAATCTCACGAACTGCATTTGGTAGTAGTTATGAAGAAGGAAAAAGGATATTTGAACTTCAAAAAGAACTCATTACTTTGATATTCCAAATCATACAATCCGTATACATCCCTGGAGCAAGGTAAAATACCTTTTGAATGTTAAGCTTATTTTCGCATTGAGCTTAATTTATGAAATAAAAAGTGTTGCTCTTCTAGGTTTTTACCGACCAAGAAGAACAAAAGGGTAAAAGAGATTGACCATCATGTAAAGGCTTCAATAAGAGGTATTATCAATAACAGATTAATGGCAATGGAAGGTGGTCAACCAAGTCATGATGACTTATTGGGCATATTATTGGAGTCCAATCGAAATGAAACTCAATAAATGAGCATTGAAGATGTCATAGAAGAATGTAAACTCTTTTACTTTGCAGGTCAAGAAACCACCTCTAATTTACTTGTATGGTCCATGATCTTACTAAGCCAACATCCATCTTGGCAAGCACAAGCAAGAGATGAAGTTTTTCATGTCTTTGGACATAATAAACCCCATATTGACGGATTGAGTCACCTAAAAATCGTAAGGCAATTGATGCACAATTTCTTGTTTTCATGACCATAACGTATGCTCATTTTAATTTCCTTTCTATGGTTGGTAGGTTACTATGATTTTGCATGAAGTTTTAAGGTTATATCCTTCGGTTCCAGCATTGTATCGTTTAACTAATGAGGAAACTAAGTTTGGAGACATGAATTTACCAAGTGGGACACAATCGACACGACCCGTTTTAGACAAGTTCTGATGACGCAAAGTCAAGGGACCAAATTGAAGAGTTTGAAGACTTTACGTATTATTAGTTCTGTTTGTTAATTTTTTGGGGTTTTGATAAATTAATTATGTTTAGTCGTATTAAGGGAGGGGGGCTGATTAGGGTAGGATATTCGGACTTTTGGTGCCTTTTTCTACTTTTACGGAGGAGATCACGCTTCCAGTGCGTGAACTATCGATGCTTATTACTTTTGTTTACATTAATTCGATTGCCAATTTGATCTTATCAAATTGGTATCAGAGCCTTCGTTCTTGCGTCTGTGGATTGTTGATTTGAGATGTCAAAAAAAGTGGCCGAGGTCGATCTTGATTTGGCTCAATTCAAAGCCGATGTGGCTCATCGGGAAGATATTAAATGATGATCGATGTCTTACAAGAGGCGATCGGCAGAATAGGTGATTCGAAAAAGCAGTTCTTTGAAGTGTTGCGATTGTTGAAGGCGCAATGCGACCGCCTACTACCACCACGCCCACCACCACCAACTCGTGGTTTTCCACTCGACAACACCAACCACGAGTTTTACCACCCACCCTTGCTAACGATTGGTTATGCCACCTATATCGCCACCCACGGTGAGTTGTTTTCCGACAACTCCTTTGGTCAACCCTACTGCGCCACCATCAGCGGCCTATACCAGTTTTTCGGGACTCCGTTTTGACTCGCAAGGATTCCCAATTCCACCATGGGATACTTACGGTAACTACAATCAGCGACCACCGGTAAGTAACGAGGGAATTTTCCAAAACTTTTCAGATGTTTCAGGGGGTATATCGAGTGGGGTATTTACGGGACCAATTCCATCAATAATGCAAGGCATAGGTTATGACCGGGATGGGGCGGGAAAACGACTTTCGTTCTGAAGTGAAGATGCCCTCTTTGATGGTGATGATGTGTTTGGATGGGTGTATCGGGTTGAAAGATTTTTGATGTTCAAAGATTAATGCTTCCAGGGAAAGATTAAGGCGGCGGTGTTGTGTTTAGAGGACCCGCATTGGCATGGTTTCGATGGACGATAATAGAACACCTTTCTGGTGGGAGGAATTGAAAACACAGTTGTTACATCGTTTCGACCTCACAGGAGGAAGTTTGTATGAGCGGTTCCTTAACATCGGCCAGAAGGATCTGCTCGGAATATGTCGCCTTATTTGAGAAATGGCGTGAATTAGTAGGGATACGGAGGAAATACTCGAGGAACGTTTATCAAGGGTTTGAAACCGGTTTGAGGATCGCTGGTTAGAACCCAACAACCGAAAGGGTTCTTGAAGCAATTCAACTCACTTTGCTAATTGATGAAAACAGTCGAGGGTGGAATGGGGCAAGTCTTGAATTCCGGCGGGTAGTCAAGGCGGGGCGCACCTCGACCAACCAGCGCATCTTAATGGGGCCCGAATCAAGTATGTTCGAGGTCGATTGGGAAACAAACCACTTCAAACGTATGTCAGAGGCTGAATTTGTAGATAAAAAGGCTAAGGGGCTATGTTTTCGTTGCGACGGCAAATTCGCTCCGGGTCACAAATGTCCGGAGAAATCTTTACAAGTTATGGTGATCTATGATGGGGAAACCAAGGAGGAGGAAGAGGAGCATGAGACAGCAACGGATGAACAAGTTCAATTGGAAATGGTTGAGGTGTCGGCTAACTCTGTGAGTGGTTTTACAGCTCCGCATACCATGAAACTCCGTGGTAAGTTGGGCAAAAGAGAGGTGGTGGTACTAATTGATAGTGGGCGACCCACAATTTCTTATCTATGCGCTTGGTATCTCTTTTGGGTTTAAGGGTTGATGGCACGACGAGACCGAGGTGCAGTGGAAATGGAAGATTTGATAGGAGTTTGGGGATTTGTCGTTCGGTGGTATTACGTCTACCAGGGCTCTGGGTGGTGGAGGATTTTTATCCCCTCGATTTGGGAAGTACCGATGTGATCTTAGGTGTTAAGTGGCTACAAACCTTGGGAGAGACTCGCGTTAACAGGAAAACCCTCACCATGTCTTTTGAGGGACTAGAGGGTAGAGTTGTATTGAAGGGAGAGCCCGGGCTGACACGGGCCGAGATGTCATTACGAGCTATGGTCCGTGACATGGAGGGAGTTAGAGAGGGTTTCCTAGTGGGGTTGATGGCTATGGGGATAGGCTTGCAACAAGATCGATCCACCCAGCAGAAATTGGATCCAGTCATGAAGCAATTCTCGGAGATGTTTGAGATGCACGAGGATTACCTCCCAGCGGGACCACGAGCATGCCATTGTGCTCAAAGGAGGAACCGAACCAATAAGCGTCCGTCCATATCGCTACCCCAGTTACAAAGGGCGAGATCGAAGGTTAGTCAAGGAAATGGTGGATGCGAGGCATTATTCGACCGAGCACGAGTCCTTTTTCGACTCCTGTCTTGTTGGTCAAAAGAAGGACGGAGTTGGCGGTTTTGTGGATTATCGTGCCTTAAATAAGGCAACGGTGCTTGATAAGTTTCCATACGGTGGTTGATGAGTTGCTCGATGAGTTGCACGGGCAACGATTTTCGAAGAAGCTAGACCTCAAGTCGGGTTATCACCGATCTGAATGAGACCGGAGGGCGTTCCAAAGATCGCCTTTCGAACTCACGAGGGCCACTACGAGTTTCTAGTTATGCCTTCGGTCTAACTAACGCTACCGTCCACTTTTCGATCCCTCATGTGAGCAGGGTTTTTCGCCTTATTTGAGGAAGTTTGTTCTTGTTTTTTGATGACATTCTTGTGTATAGCGGGTCAATGGAGGAGCATTCAAAGCACTTAAGACTAGTGTTTGAGAAGCTAAGGAGGAGGGCAGTATTGTAATCGAAAGAAATGTGCTTTTAGTACTCAGTGGAGTATTTGGGTCATATTGTATCTAAAGAAGGGTGATGGCCGATCCGACAAAGGTGACGGCAATGCTTACAGGCCAATGCCCAAAACATCCGTGAACTCATGGGATTCCTTGGGTTGACCGGGTACTACCGGAAATTCGTTCAAGGGTATGGAAAAATTGCAAAGCCCCTAACTGATCTGTTAAAAAAAGATAGTTTTGTGTGGTCGGATGAGGCGACGGAGGCTTTCAAAAGGTTACAACAGGTGATGACACAAGTTCCTGTGCTCGCTCTACCTGATTTTTCTAAGGAGTTTACGGTAGAGACGGATGCTTCGGGACACGGGGTGGGGGCGGTGTTGATGCAGGAAGGGCGCCCCATTGCTTATTTCAGCCAAATGTTGGGTACTCGGGCTCAACTCAAATCTGTCTATGAACGCGAGTTAATGGCTATCGTGATGGCAGTGCAGAAGTGGAGGCCTTATTTACTGGGGAGGAAGTTTACAGTTATTACAAATCAAAAGAGTTTGAAATTTCTGTTGGAACAACGGGTTATTGAGAGGGATCACCAGAGGTGGGTTTCCAAATTATTCGGTTATGATTTTGTGATTGTGTATCGACCAGGAAAGGAAAATGGAGTCGCGGATGCTCTATCATGTCGGGGAGAGGGGGTGGCTATTGCACAGTTAACCGCCTATATTAGCAAGGTACATTCGGGCCTCGAGGACGAGCTACGACAGGATTCGTATCTTACAAACTTGCGTAATCGGATCGAGGCTAAGGAGGATGGGTTGCAGGGATATTCGGTAGTAAATGATGTCGTCTTATTCAATCGTCGTGTTGTGATACCACGGGAATCTCCGTGGGTGGAAAAATTGTTTCATGAATATCATGCGGGACCTGTTGGAGGACACGGGGGTACTCAGAAAACTTACCAGCGACTAGCAAGCGAGTTTTATTGGACGGGTATGAATGCGGATGTAGCGAAAATGGTAGCGGAATGTGATGTTTGTCAGCGCAATAAGTCTTCGAATTTGGCTCCGGCGGGTTTATTACAGCCCTTGAACCTGCCCGAGCGAATTTGGGAAGATATTACCATGGATTTCGTGGAAGGGTTACCGCGATCGGAGGGATTTTCGGTAGTGTTTGTTGTGGTGGACCGGCTCAGTAAATCAGCCCACTTCATTCCTCTTAAACATCCGTTTACAGCGGTTAGTGTGGCAGGAGCGTTTATTCGCGAGGTTGTTCGCTTGCATGGTATTCCACGGTCCATTGTGTCGGACCGCGACAAGGTTTTCTTGAGCTTATTTTGGCGGGAGATTTTTAAACAGCAAGGTACGGTCCTCAAGAGGAGTACCGCGTATCACCCGCAAACTGACGGGCAAACTGAAGTTGTGAATCGCAGCTTGGAGATTTATTTGCGTTGTTTTACTTCCCAGCGGCCGAAGGCGTGGGTTAAATGGTTACCCTAGGCGGAATATTGGTATAACACCTCTTACCACTCGTCGTTACGGACTACTCCGTTTCGTGTGTTGTATGGTCGAGATCCACCTGCTTTGCTTCGTTATGACCATGGGTCCGCGGTTACTTTTGAGGTAGATAGGTATTTGCTGGAACGAGATGAGCTGTTGGCAGAACTCAAGGGTTCGTTATTGCGAGCCCAACAGTTAATGAAACAGAGAGCGGATGGTCATAGGAGGGATGTGGTTTTTAAAATTGGGGATCAGGTTTATCTGAAGATGCGTCCGTACAGGCAATTTACGGTGATAGGAAAGCGTAATGAGAAGTTGTCTCCAAGGTACTATGGTCCGTATCGTATGCTAGAGAGGGTTGGGGAAGTTGCTTATAAGCTCCAATTACCGGAGGGGGCTAGGATACATCCAGTTTTTCATGTGTCGCAGCTCAAGAGGGCTATTGGTGATGGTGTGGCGGTGTCCACTTTACCGGTTGGCGTTGCTGATTCGGATGAAGGATTGGTGTTCACACCAGCTGCGGTTTTGGATGTGCGTGTGAAGGAGGGGCGTCGGGAGGTGTTGATTGCGTGGCAGGGTATGCCACCAGCAGAGGCGACTTGGGAAGGGTTCGAGGTTATGATGCAGCAGTTTCCTTCTTTCCACCTTGAGGACAAGGTGGGTGTTTGGGGGGGGAGTGATGATACGACCCGTTTTAGACAAGTTTACAGCAGGCGCAAAGTCAAGGGACCAAATTGAAGAGTTTGAAGACTTTACGTATTATTAGTTCTGTTTGTTAATTTTTTGGGGGGTTTTTGATAAATTAATTATGTTTAGTCGTATTAAGGGAGGGGGTGATTAGGGCGGGATATTCGACTTTTGGTGCCTTTTTCTACTTTTCTCGAGGGAGATCCTGCTTCTCAAATTGCAGGAACTATCGATTTTATTACTTTTGTTTACATTAATTCGATTGCCAATTTGATCTTATCACAATCATGGTGCCCGTTGCGGCGTTGCACCATGACCATGAGATATGGGGTAATGATGCAAATGAGTTCATGCCCAATAGATTCTCAGAGGGTATTTCAAAGGAACAAAGGGACAAATGTCATACTTCCCATTCGGTTGGGGGCCTCGTATTTGCATTGGGCAACATTTTGCTATGATGGAATCCAAAATAGCATTGGCTATGATTCTACAACGCTTCTCGTTTGAGCTTTCACCATCCTACGCACATGCTCCTCACTCGGTTATCACACTTCAACCTCAATTTGGAGCTCACTTGATTATAAAGCCGGTTGTTCATTGAAAAATGTCTGCCACGAAATTTATGATTAAGTCTCTTAAACCTTGTGGTTAAATGCTAAAAATTGATTTAGCATGAATAATATGAGTATTTTCTGTTTTAGGTAATGTATGTTATGCAAGTAACGATTATAGGTGTTTATAGCCATCTCCGATCATGATATGCAAACCACTATTTTCTCTATATTTGAATAAGGGTTTAAGTCATTAAATAGCCACACAAATTTACTCATATGATACGTGTGCAAAATTATTATTTTATGGTACTTAAACTTTTCAATTCGTGCCAGCTAAATTTTTTAGATAGTGTGACATGGCGAGTTTTTTTGTTTTAATTACTCATATGATACGTGTACTGAATTTATTGTTTTTATACATTTTTGTATATTTTCATCTGTTTTCTTACGTTTTTGTATGTTTTTCATCCGTTTTCTTACGTTTTTGTACTTTTTGATACGTTTTCATATGTTTTCGTACTTTTTCACACATTTTCATATGTTTTCATCCGTTTTTATACGTTTGTTTGTGTTTTTATACGCTTTTGTATGACTTGTACATTTTTTTTACATTTTCATACATTTTCGCACGTTTTCATACATTTTCACACCATTTTTTACGTTTTCATTCGTTTTTACGTTTTCTACGTTCTATATGTTTGTGTACGTTTTTATACCTTTGCGTACGTATATGTTTGTGAACGTTTTTATACGTTTATGTGTGTTTTTACACGTTTGTGTATGTTTTTTTGCGTTTGTGTACATTTTTACTAGTTCTTTTTGACGTTTTTTACGTTTGTGTATGTTTTCACATGTTTTTATACGTTTCATATGTTTTATACTTTTTTGTACGGATGAAAACGTATAATCACGTACATAAACGTAGAAAATGTACAAATATGTACAAAAACGTGAAAACGTTCGACACGATATAAAATGTACAAAATATACAAAATGGGTAAAGATGGATAATAACGGATAAAACGTACGAAAACATATGAAAATGTACAGAAAACATATTAGTAGGTAAACAGGTTTTTATGTATCATATTAGCCAGTTTATGAAAGTTCACGTATTATAAAAATAATAAATTTTGTACACGTACCATATGAGTAAATTTGAGAAAGTATGTGGCTATTTAATGGATTAAACCCTTTGATTAATGGAGCATTAAAAACTATCTCGAACCATGCTTCCAATTTAGAGTAAACGAGCGGGTTAATCCACGCGTTGTCGCGGGAGTGCGTTGGCCTCTATTATTTTATTTACGGGACTAAATTTGCAAAAGATTTTTATTTTATTTTATTTTGCCCGTTGGCCTCTATTATTTTATGTACGGGAGTCTTTGTCATAATTTTTTGTATTAAGGACTAAATTTGCAAAAGAGCGATAACGGGGGACTAACGGTGTGATTTACAACTAACGTGAGGGACCATTTTTGTAAATTGCTTAGCTACATTACACGACTATTTCCCACGCTTTTCAACAGTAGCAATCAACATTTTGGCACTCTAGCAACGTTATTTTCCTTTTAGTCCACGAAGTGGCGGTTTGTTGCAAACTTAGTCCTTAGGGACTAACGCTGAAAATAAAAGTTAACCTCAAGGGTTGTTTATGATTAATATTTGCACAGAAATATCCCCTGAAGTTATTGCTCCGTTGCAAATTTAATCCACGATCGCTAGGTAATGACGTTAAGGACTAACTTTGCAATAGATCACTAACCTCAGGGTCTAACAAGAAAATTGCGTCGATCGTAGCTACGGTCTGTAGGGGATGATATTTAGTACTACATCTGTCCCTAAATAAGTGTCCAGTTTGACTTTTCAAAGTCAAACTGGATCAACTTTGACTTTATCTATTTTTGCGAGTGTTATATAATAATTGATGCAAAATATATGAATTGATTGGGTTTTAAGTGTATTTTTCATTGGTATAATTTTTCATTATGTATTATATAACACACAAAAAATATTTATGGTCAAAGTTAAACTAGTTTGACTCTGTAAAGTCAAACTGGACATTTATTTAGGGACGGAAGGAGTATATATTATAGTTTTGAAGCATTGATTGTAAAACCTTACTTTTATACCAACCTTATCAAATACCCACGTTATGAACACAAGAATACCATGTTCTACACAAACAGAATATGCGTAGAGATGAAAGAAAAGATGAAGAACTTGGTGACTTGAATATGAATTCGTGTATATGTTTAGAGAGATAGAGAGAAGAAAGAAAACAATAAGTTGTATATTGCTTCAAGGAAAAACACACACACACACACACTCAAGCACACCCCTCAAATGACATACATGAGGGGTATTTATAGTAAGAGAGGATGATGCCCTAAGGCTTGGCCATGGGCCTCGAGTGGGCTTGGACATGGATTGGGTTACTTGGACTTATACAAGGCTAGCTTATCTTAACTAATGCCCAATTAGCTTAGCCCAATCCACGAGCCCTTTGACTATTCTAGCACGATATCTAACACACGCTTACAAAGTTCCTAAATGTGAATGACCATCACTTCAAATAAAAACTATTAAGGCAATAATCTCCCCACAGGGTGGTCATTCAAAAGATGCTCCACTTGATTAGGTCTTTACTTTTCTCGAGCTTGAACTTTGTGTAGATATAGAATAGTCTTAATTTTTGTTCCTTCATGCTTTGTGATCGATTAATGTGGTTGTTGCGCCATTGTCAACTTCGTTGGTTAGGTGTCTCCACGTCTTTCTCCACCATGCTCACACTTCTATTTGAATTTTGGTTACCAATGATGTAGTTCTCGAGTCTTTAAACTTTGTAGATTCTTTGACATTGACGAAGAATCATCTTAAACTTTTGTTGCCTTTGATTTTGATGAGAACTTTCATGTGTTGTTGGTATGAGCATGTGGAGAATCTGCACGATCAATCCGCTCTGGAGCTTCCATAAGAAGAAAACATAAAAACAGATTAGTAATAAGCGGTTCCCAGACTTACAAGTTTGAATTTCGAGGGTGTTATGACATAGTGTGAAAACACGCTCTAATTCTCACAGAGGCCGTTCGAACCTGAGTCCCACAAGTGAGATAACGCGATATACCAAAGTACATCTACAGCTCGGATGAATCAAGTACATCAAGCATCACTCCACGATCAGACCGTTTGAGACACACTAAGCGTAATCCACGGGAGTTACCGAGTGACCTCTTTGTCGGTCATTGATGTTGACCGGCAGAGTTTCTATTCAATCATTGAGGATCACAATGTGAAACCTCTCATAAATGTTACGGCAGTTGCTAAGATCTGCGTGAACTCTAGAATATATCACTTGAGTTCTTATTGATGAACAACAAGCGATGAGATGTCATGTGTTCCTATGAGATCTTTTGATGAATCTAGTGGCTATAGACTCGATAAGTGCATTTTGGTTTTCTGAGCGGAGACTAGGGAGAGGTCTCCTTCTTCAATATCAACTATCTCAAGAGAAAGTCGATAGATTATGTAGGGTTCCCATGAGAATGAAACAAATCCTTTTAAGAGGAATTGAGTGGCTAGAAGGTTTAGTGCAAGCGTCCTTCGGGTCCATGACGTCTTTGTCTTCAATACGGTGTCATCTAGTGACAACCAAGAGTATATGTATTGAACCCGGTTTACGCCTAAGGTTGATTATGGAGGCTATTTCTTTTCACCCTTTCTTTACTTTTCTTTTAATTCTTCAACCCTTCTTTCTCCTTTCTCACATTACTCCTTTTTTCAATCATTCCTAAGGACTTCTAATACTAACTATTGGTGATGTCCTTGGGTAGATCCCTCCGCTCTGGCGGATCATAGGACGATTTCTATCCTTAGTCACCTTATAACTCCATGACCGCCCTATTGTTGCCATAAACCATTTTTCTTGAAAATCTCTCGAGTGTTTATGATTGAAAACATGTTTGAGACACTCAGAGAGATGTTATATTTTCGTAACACTCCCCCTTCACATGTGCTTATAAGTTTTGACATCGCACATAGAGGGTAGAGTTCGCACTTTTGAATTGATCGACTTTAAATGAACTATACCGATTCGAGACACGTTTACATCACTAGAGAACTAGCTTGAAATTATTACCCGTCTGGTCAAGTCATAGAAAGTTTCTCGAAATGGTACATGATTCCTCGCCAATTCAATGGTTACGATCGAGTTGAGCTCTTTTGAGATTCAAACAACGATCATTAAACCTTTTGATCACATTTTAATCACGTTTCTCCCCTCAAAATAGCATATCGATGATGTTTTGAAACAAAATGATTAAAAGATATGTTTTTCAAAAGCATTTGGAGAGAAACCGATTTAGCATGAATTTTGGAACAATTTTGGTTTTATACTCCCCTTAATGAAAGCATATTTTCATACGAAAATTTAGAATCAATTAAGGGTTTAGAGGAGTTATCTTGGTACCAAATGTGAGAGATTTTAAAAATCTTTTTGAAAATTTCGAATCAATGGTACATAAGATGAAGATTTTAAAAATCTTTTGAAGATATTGAAGAAGAATTATCTTCATTTGTTTTAGGATAAGTGTTCGATATTTATGAAAATCGATTTTGCCTAGCACTTTCCTTTCTTTAAAGATCGGGTTCTGATCAAAGTAATCAGCAAGCCATTGTTTTTAGGAAAAGAGCTTGAAAAATGTTTAAAACCTTTGATTTGGATAAGCACTTTCCTTTCTCAAGCACGGGTCTGAATCATGTGTTCGAAGCCATTAATTTGAAGTCCGGGTTTCGCATCAAGTATACGAAAGCCAAGAATTGATGAAATTTTTAGAAGCGACATGTTTTAGAAAACATTAAAGAACTCTCGCTCAACATCTGTACATGCCCGTATCATTGTTGAATGACATTTCTAGAAACGTCATGAATATCAATTATACGAGAGACATGTCGTGAAGAATATTTTGGGTTTTGATTTTCTATTGTTTTTGTATTTTTTTGAAAGTTTTATATTTTTATATTTTGCTTTTGTTGGTTTTATAAAAGAAATGGAAAATCAAAATAGAAGATAAAGAGAATGAAGAAGAAGAGTTTACGTATTGGAACCCTCGATGAGTTGGGTTCGAGATATTTGATTCACCGCAACCAAAGAAGAAGAGTTTTCACAAATAACGATGTTAGAAGTACAAGATTCCTCACGGTGAGGGTGATCACTATCAACAGTTGTAGTGGTTTGACTTCCTTATCCCGATGATTGTCACTATTATACGTGTTGGTGCAAGTATCAAAAATCTTTCTGTGGAATCCATCTAAGACCTATTTCGTTGAAAACTTTGCCCGTGGTATCCACTAAGGTAAGATCTAGGAGTTGTTTTCTTTTTAGATGCAGTGGAAGACTCATTTTGGAAAACTACGTCTGAAGAGATCCACCTATTAGGTTTCTTTTGTTTGACATTTTATCAACGGGCTTGTTTCTATTTGGTGTCTTAGTGGATTGTGCCTTGCACGAGAATTATCTTTCTTGAGATATTGTAAGACACATGCCTCATGATTAGCCAAAAGACACATTTTTTACATGTAGTACGGACAAATTCAATATTCTTGTTTAAAACAAAGACTTTAACTTTGTCACTCTGGTCTTTTGGAAATTGATTCTTGTTCGAAAAGACTTAGGATTCCTAGTGTTGTTTTCTAAGGGCATAGCATTTTCTTTTGCGCAACTACTCTTAGATGCAAGCCATCCCTAGTCTTTTGAAGAGTGTACCTAGGTAATGGTTTACTCCTACTAGCGGTGCCTTGAAATCTTGTAGGATTCATCACCCTAGATGTTGCACCTAAAATTCCGTCTTTTCAGTCATGCCTTTTCCTAGCTTCTTCTAGATAGTGATTGTTGACCATGTTGTTAGAACCAATGATTCTTTAATCGGATTTTGGTCACATTCCGTGTCTTGTTCCTAGAAATGCCGGTGTAATCACTTTTCTTTATCAAAACAGGTTTTCAAAACCTTTGATAATTCTCTTTTAATAGGCAAAGTCTGTGGAGTGACTGTTTTTGACAAATCATTTTTCTCATTGACTTTTGGAGGAAACTGAGAAATAGACATTTTTGGTTTGAACACCGGTTTGGAAACATTTGTTTGGGAACTATTAAGGCTAACATTGATCTATATCATCTATATTTGGATGATCACTATTCATCATTGAAAACATAGAATAGTGCTATTATACATATAAAGTGACCGAGAGTTTAAGGTATTGGTTAAAATTAAACTACTTTAATATAAATTGTTTTAATATTTAAGTTTGAAGGATATGGTTGGAGAAGACAAGTTTTTAGATGAGCAATGTTTGTAGGGGGAATATAAGGACCTTCCTTTAGGGGGGGGGGTTCGTGGGGTTCTATGCATTGCAAGTTTATACAGTGTGCATCGTGGTTTGTACATTTTGATCAAAACCCTTTATTGTCACATCATAGGGGGTCTTAATAACATAACCATTATTTGTAAAGCGTCTACGCTAAATTGTGGAGTGTGTCATTGTCTTTTGGATAATGGAGTTTTTTATTTATAAACAAATATACATTTTAATATAATGTTTAATGCATACACGACTCTTTTTGTGCTAAAGTGAAAAAATGGTGACGAGGAAGATGTATTTGGTTTGGTGCAAGATGTTTTAAGATTTTCTTTTTTCTGACTGAGAACTAAATCGAGTTTGGTTTTGGTGAAATGACTCAAACAAGTAATTAGGTACGTAATAACTAATAAGTATAGATTAGTTAGATTCATTAAACAAAAAAAGAGCCTAACTTTCTATTAAATTAGTCAAGCGGTAGCACCACTATTGTTGATACAAAAGTTGGGTGTTCCTTGTTTGAGCTCCGGTTCTCGTATCAATTGATTATTGCTGCTTGAGACATGCGCACTAAGTAAACAGAAAACACCGTTAGGCTTATCGTGGGATTGTCTCCCACGATTATCCTCCGGCGTGAGAGTAAGTAATCGGTTTTAGGGTTATGGAGAGTTAGAGTTTAGATCGTACCTTTAATGAGAGATAGGGTTCCCTTTATATACACACGAAGTCCTTGTTGGTTTCGTGTTCCCCAACCATTGGCGTATCCCGCCTAAGTCGGTTGGCAAACGATTATCTCCATAATTAGGAGATATCCAATATCTTATTCCGTAAATAACATTGGGTTCGGCCTTGGGCTAAACACTTATCGCCCCACCCGACTCATCTTTGGGCTCGTTAGTATCATGGTCGGGTTCGTGACCCGAATATAGACTATACGTCATCATGTCCCCCAGTCTAGTATGCGCAGTGACTAGCTGCGGATGCTAGACTAATAACTGTACTCCATAAACTCGTCTTAGCGTAGCGGAGAAGCTAAAAATACACGGTGAATCTAATTAAGATATGTCAAATGAATGCCTCGGAAGTCGGGGGAAAGTAACTGCCCTCTTGTCACCTCAACATATCCTGGCCACTCATTCGGAGTTAGTGGGATCCACGTGTCATACATCGTGCGGATGAGAAAACTTATATAACCATCAATCTTCCTTTCACTGTGATTATCACAGTAAAAACATTTCCACCATTGTCAACAAACCTCCAACTTACAACCCAGAAAACTACTATTTCAAAGGTAACCGCGGGTGCGCTTAGAAAAATAATATCATGGTTAAGGTTTTATCTCGATTTTACATCCGACATAACCGAGGGTGAACTTCAGAGTTCGCTTCGATTATTACATTCCTCGCGTGCATCCGAAGTTCCGGTACAATGCGTCATTGCGCACTTCCCGAAGGAAGATAGGGGTATATCGCTGCTTTGAGTTCTCGAATCAACGCGTGCCAATATCTTTATTCATGAGCGACGTGTTGAACTATTATTGTCTGCATATATCCCAGCTGCACTGCATAGGTGCAGCGAAGATTACCAATTTCGAGGTTAATTGCCGATTGCTGGCAATTAACCCGACTATCCAGCTTTTCCGCGTTTTACCACACAACGTGGTCACACGGGTGGGTATCGTTCGCTAAGCGCGCTGGACGCCTTCAGTGTTACACGGAAAAATTAGACGCGCTTAGGAATTGGAGAGAAACATTTTTCTGGGTAGACGACGCGTGCTTCCCTTCACGCTTCGATTTCTATACCCAGGGTTCACTGCTGAAGGATGAGCGCCCCCTCCCTGGATCGTACAATGTGGAGGATGCGGATACAATAAACACCAATCGCATCCCCATCAATTCCTACCCTAAGGAATTTTTGGTGCACATGGGCATTAGTCGCAACTATTTTGGTAGGCGTGAGGAGGTTCCAATCTTTATAGGCGTGGATGGCCAGGGTGGGTGCTCGTCCTTCGCATTCCCTTACTTTATTAATGTAAGCTTTCCGTCCTTATTGTATTTATAATAACTTGTTGTGTTGTTGTCTTCTGTAGCGCAGAGATAGATCTATTCAGGGTCGTGCAGCTGGCAAAGCCGCTTCAGGTGAATGTAGGGACACGCCCACTGAGAGAGGGAGAAGAGCCCATACTTGATGCTACCGCAGGGCGTACCCTGGAGATGGATCTGGGAGAGGCAGGGGCCAGCTCTTCTGTCGCTCTGGAAGCGACGCCACTGCAAAGCGTGCCGGGCCCTAGAGTGCCTTCTCCATTAGTGCAGCCAACGCAAGTAACAGTGGCGGAGCACATGGAAGAAGAAGAGGAAGAGGAGGACCCAGGTTTGAAGTGCAAGAGGTCGCTTGGAGGTGATGGCGCAAGTTCATCGAGGAAGAAGTGCCCCGTTATCCTAACGGTGGAATCATCATCTAGTGACGCTGCGTCGCCTCCCCCTTCTGCTGATACATTTGGCCCACAGTAAGTAATGTCAACAAAGGCTTATGCGCACTTCTGTTTATGCGAGAAATTAATAATTCATTTTCTTGTGTACAGGTTTGAGCAGTCTGCGGAGTCGCCCCCCAGAGATAGTCCTGTACGCTCTGCGTTCTCCGAGCCATCCAGTCAAAACGCTGAGCCATCGGCGGCTGGGGATGTGCCTATGGATCAGCTTGTGGAAGAATTAGTATTGTCGGCTGCGCAGCAGACTTCGATAATAGAGAAGCTAAAGGCCAAGATATTTGGGGAAGACAGCCAAGTTGCGCAAAAGGACCAAAAAATTGCGTCGCTGGAAGCGCAGTTGGCTAGCGCTAAGACCGGCAGAGTCTCGAGTTTGTGCGCAAAAGCTTCTTTGAAGAGAAGATGGCGATGGGCCAAATAAGCGAGAGCGTGCTAAATGCAGGTATAAGGCTTCGTGTCTGGGCGATAAAATATCCGGAGGCGGCAAGGACACGTTGACCTCGCAGTTGGAAGATTTTGGTGCCACTGTGAGCAGTGCTCTGGAAACGCAAGAGATGAAATTGCGCAAACTCAGCCTGGAGTACGATGAGGAGTTGTATCCCCAACTTCTGTCAACAATCGCTGAGCGCAGGTGGCTCATTGGCCATGGCATGCGACTTGCTGCGCTCAGTACCTTGGAGTCGCAGGAAGTGGTGGATGCCTTTGGTGGAGTGGTTCAGTGTGCACTGGCGCGGGGTAAATCAGAGGCTGTTGAGGAGCTACATGGGGCTAAGTTGTTGAAGGTGCCCGTGGATAAGGTACCTGGGTACAATGTGCAATCATATGATGAGCCGGTGGCTGCTATGGAGAAGATGAAGTCATTGGAGCTTCCCATGATCTCTGAGTTAGAGCGCGACCAGGATTTCCCCATAGGGGTCATTATGGAGGGGCTGACCTTAGCTCGGCATCGCGCTGAAAATGCGGAAGCGCAAGCTGATTATTTTTTGAATCCTGATGAATCCCAGCTTCAAGTGCATGTTTTTGCTCGTCCTCGTGATATCCTGAATCCCTTTGCCCTAGAAAAGGAAGTGTCGTTGAAGAAAGTGTTGGAAGCGCATCTTACCAGGCTTGCGAAAAAGGAAGGGATTAAAGGTAAGGCAGTTTTGTGTGGCGTTGGTGCAGCTCATCTTCCCAGATCTGACGGGACACCGGTTAGTGTTGCCACGGTATCTCGCCAAGACTCCGATCTATTGAAGAAGTTGGATGAGGTTGGAGACGCTGCTAGTTGTGCGGGTAGTTCATCTCTGAGACGTTGCCATAGTTGGTAATGTATGGACTGTATCTTATGTTGTAAATAATATTTTGTAAGAACGCATGGTACTTAATAAAATATTACTTTTTGTTGAATGTTGTGGCGACTTATCATATTTGTACTTAGTTACTTGTCTTTCCATGAAAAAACATGCGTATTGTCTAAGAACCAACTGTTGTATAAGCGCGAGAAATCGTTGTTGTTTATAATTATGTATGGACTATCATACTTATAAACTATTAAGTATTTCGAACATAATCGTGTATGTTGGTATAAGCAGCGTACTGCGAATATCATAGTAAGGAGCCAAGTGTCTTGATTCCTAATTTGTTAAACGCGCATAGTATGCATTGTTGCGCATTCATCGTGGGATGCGCACGTAACTTATTCCAACGTCTTGAGAATAAGGTGTTTAACAAGGATACGTAATCCACTGTTGATGGGTTTGCAACCCTCTTTCTCAACGAGTTATTTAGTAGGTTTACTCATCCTTTTACCATCGTGGGTTTATTAAGTGCATGTACGCCATGTAGGCAAGATATAAAAATGTTAAGACATAAGGTATATGGAAATAACAAATTAAAATGTGGCGCGAGTTAGCTAGACACCGCTACTGCTTTATTGATACTTGCAAGTTTTTATGAAAGAAAATACATAAGACATATTCCTAAGTAAAACAAAATGTAAATACACGGATATTTATTGGGCACTTCACTAAAATGCAAGAGTGTCCGTGGCACCGGGTCAGAGCCATTCCTAGAGATAACATCGCTTAAGATTGCAAATGTTCCATGTACA
Organism: Chrysanthemum lavandulifolium; assembly: GCA_022545495.1. Lineage (NCBI taxonomy): Eukaryota > Viridiplantae > Streptophyta > Magnoliopsida > Asterales > Asteraceae > Chrysanthemum > Chrysanthemum lavandulifolium. The sequence goes on along the minus strand of CM040241.1, from coordinate 235,647,386 downwards.
CGGTAGTTCGCGACCATCCATGTCTCGTAACTTGTACGCGCATGTTCCTAATGCTTCAGTGACCTCATAGGGTCCTTCCCACTTCGGTCCAAGTTTACCTGTGTCTTCTGCATGGCTCGCATCATTGGCGCGGTAAACAAAGTCACCTGGTCTGAATGAAACACTTCGCACTTTAGCATCATAGTATCCCTTCATTTTTGATTTCGTCCTCGCTTCACATATGGCTGCACGCTCGCGTCTTTCTTCCAACATGTCCAAGTCGATACGCCACTCTTCATCATTGGTTGCCACATTGACTTCAGCGGTGCGAATAGTTGGCATCCTAATTTTGGCTGGTATGACGGCCTTTGTCCCATAGACTAGAGAAAAGGGGGTGTCCCCTGTGCTGGTCTTGATTGAAGTGCGATGCGCCCACAGAACATGCGATAATTCTTCTACCCACCTTCCTTTGTGCTTGTCCAGACGTGCTTTAATTCCTTCACCTAGACTTCGATTTGCACGCTCCACTAAGCCATTGGTTTGTGGATGTTTAACTGATGCAAAGTGATGCGTGATATTCAACTTTTCGCACCAGTCCTTGAAGGGATTGTCACAAAATTGTTTCCCGTTGTCCGAGATAATTTCCCCAGGTAGTCCGAAGCGGCATACAATATTGTCCCAAACAAAGCGTTTGACCTGATTGCCAGTAATTGTTACGACCGCTTTTGCTTCGATCCACTTGGTGAAGTAGTCTATGGCCACTATAAGAAACTTCAATCCTCCTGCTGCAACGGGGAAGGGGCCTGCAATGTCGATACCCCACTTGTAGAATGGCCATGGCGCCGTGATAGGCGTTAGCTCTTGTTGTGGTTGGCGCGGGATGGGTCTATGAACCTGACAGTCACCGCACTTTCTTATCAATTCCTTTTCATCACGGTGCATGGTGGGCCAATAGTATCCTGATCGTAGAGCGCGCGCAACCACGGACCGTGGTCCTGAATGCATGTTGCATGAACCTGCGTGGATTTCCCGCAGTACATAATTTGCTTGTAGGGGGCCCACACAGCGGAGCCATGGTTGCAGAAAGGAGCGTCTATATAGTATATCGTCTCGGAGCTCAAACCTCTGTGCTGTGCACCGTATTCTTCTGGCTTCCTTCTGCTCTTGGGGTAATACGCCCTTGCTTATGAATTCCCTTATCGGTGTCATCCACGTAGGGCCTTCCTCCTCGATTACCGTGGATATTTCCATCTCCGAGATGGATTTGCTCTTCAATGTTTCTACTAGAACTTGTTTTGACAAAGTGTCTGCTTGTGGATGCGATCTTGCTTAGTGCATCCGCCTTTTCGATTTTCCCTCTAGGGACCCGTTTGATGGTAAACCCATCAAAGACTTGGATTAGTGACTTGGTTTTGTCGAGGTATTGGATCATATTCTCCTCTTTAGCCACGCATCGCCCAACACGTGGTTGGCTACTAGCCGGAATCTACGCTTTGCTTCCGTGTTGCGACACCCATTCGAGCCGCAATGCGTAGTCCGTGATTAGGGCTTCGTGCTACGCTTCATTGTTTGTCGCCGTGAATTCAAAACGCAGTGCATAAGTGAATTCCATTCCTTCCGGACTTGTGAGGATGAGGCCTACTCCTGACCCATCCACACATGAAGATCCATCTGTAAACAAGATCCATGGATCTTGTAGTTCCTTCTTGCCTAGTACGGGTGCAACATCAGTGTCTGGTTTTTCGATGATGAAATCTGCTAGTATCTGCCCTTTTATCGCCGTACGTGGTCTGTAGGAGATGTTGTGTTCACCTAGCAACACGCCCACTTCGTAGTCGCCCGATCGCGGGTTTGGAGATGATTTGCTTGATTGGTTGGTCCGTGATCATCGCTATCGATGCGCTGAAGTACTGCTTGCCGCTTGGCGGCGAATACTAAAGCCGACCAACTTTTCCATTGCACCGTAATTGATCTCCGCTTTCTTGAGCGCTTTGCTTACAAAGTACACCGTGTTTGCACCGACTCCTGTCTGTCGCAAGAAGATCATACCGACCGCCCATGTGTCGCAGATAAGTACATAATTAACTCTTCCCGGGTCGAGGTGCGACTAATGCGGGAGCGCTGCCAAGTGGTGTTTAAGGCGTGTGAAGGCTTCTTCCGCCTCCGTAGTCCAAAGAAAATCTCCCTTTTTATACACTTCGAGTGTCTTGAAGAGAGGTAGTGACTTGTCTGCTGACTTGGATAAGAATCTGTTTAGACCAGCCAGTTTTCCGTTGAGAGATTGGACTTCCTTCAACGTGCGCGGTGAAGGAAGTTCGATGACAGCCTTGGTTTTTTCTGGACATGGTTTGATGCCATCAGGTTCTATCAGGTATCCGAGAAACATGCCTTCTGTAGCGCCAAAAGTGCACTTTTTAGGGTTTAGCTTCATGTTGATCTCTTTGAGTCTCCTAAATGTTTCCTCCATGTCGCGCACCAACTCATCCTCAGTATGGCTTTTTATGACTAGGTCGTCAACATAAACCTCTAAGTTGCGGCCCACCTGTTTTTCAAATGCATTATCTACTAACCGATGATAGGTGGCGCCTGCGTTATTCAAGCCAAAGGGCATTTTGGTATAGCAGTAGACGCCTTGGCTTGTATGAAAGGCCGTTTTTTCCTCATCTTCCTTAGCCATCTGGATTTGGTGGTATCCTTTGTATGCATCTAGGAAACACTTGAGCGGCCACACAAAGATTCTACCTTCCAGTCTATCTCCGGTAGCGGGTAGCAGTCTTGTGGACATGCTTTGTTGAGATCTGTGAAGTCCACACACATCCGCCAGCTACCGTCGCTCTTCTTTACCATTACTGGGTTGGAAATCCAGTCGTGGTAGTAGACTTCTCTCATGATACCTGCCTCCACAAGCTTGTGTACCTCTGCGGTAATTGCTTGTGCGCTTTACGAGCTTGGCCGCTTCGGCGTGGTGAGTATCCTTCCGTGTCGGATCCTCGACTTGTGTTCTGTGATTGAACGTGGTACCCGGTCATGTGCTTTGGCTCCCATGCAAAGATGTCCGTGTTCTTTTGCAAGAGTCGCGACACAGACATGCTTTGCCGTTGTCCGAGCGTGGACCCTCCGATCGATACTTCCTGCTCGGGTAATCGGATGAATTGCAACCTTCGATTTGGAACTTTGGTTACTGACTGCTCGGGATAGGTACCGCCTCGCATGTAATTGTGTTACATTCTCTATGTGGCACAGGTGTTGTAAAGAGTAACAATACCACCTTCCACTAGGAATTTGAGCATCCCATGCGCCAGATGGTATCGCTCAGTATGGTTGATATCCCCGGTCTTCCGATAATGCCATTGTATGGCGAAGGGATTTGATCACCATGAAATTCATCCAGTTGTCGCGGAGTGTTCTTTATTGCCCACATCGACTAGTAAGCGTATTTGCCCCATAGGCCATATCTTTTCTCCTCAGAAACCGAAGCTACCGCTATCGACCGGGCTTAATCGATCACAGATATCGGTCGCAATGCTTGAAACAATGCTCGTACATTATGTCGGCGGATGCTCCTCCATCAACATACATGCGGTGGATATCGTGACCCCCCGCATTAATTTCGATGGTGAGCGGCTCTACCGCTGCGTTGTCCGCAGTTAAGGTGGGGAAAGAGATTCCACTTCCACGGGAAAATTTCTGGCTGACTTTCTATCTAGTTACTTGCTGCCATGATTGTATCATGTAGATGGTGTCAGCCTTGTCTTTGGGTGTCTCTTTCTTGTTCCCATTATTCTGTCTATCCTTTCCTTCCTTAATGTTCTTGACCAAATGGTCCAATCTGCCTTATTTCACTAGTTTATCGATGAGTTGTCGCAGTTGGACACATTCATTGGTGGTGTGGCCCTTATGTCCATGATAGTCACAATATCCACTCCCCACGCGCCGATCCTCTGGAGTGCGCATTTGTGGGGGTCTTGGAAAGTTCGCACCTTCTGTTGCGAGTATTTCCTTTGGCGTCTTGGTAAGCGGGGTATACTTGTCATTATCCCGTCCGCTCCCCTAAACGCGGTAGTTCTTGTTACGGTTGCTACTCCGGTCAGTGGATTGTCTCCCAGGTTGATCCTGTAACCAATAGTTTGAGTAGCTTTTCTTGCTATCTGCCGCGGCGGCTTTTCCTTGGACGAAAGACCTTGTCCGTTTCATTAATTCATCGAAGGTTTGGGGGATCTTGTCGTTCAGCCTTTTGATGAGTTATGGGTTATTGATCCCATTCATGAACCCTGAGATTTTCAGCACTTCGGGGCATGCCTTAACCTATATGCACTCATCTTTGAAGCGCCCACGTATGCGCTAGATTCCCCTGCGCTTTTTACCCCGGCGAGTTCGACAGGGTTTTAGCGCACTTCTTCCGTTGAGTGAAGTTTAGGCGAATGCCTTTCTCAACTCTTCAAAGTCATCGATGCTTCGCGTGGAAGCTTCTTCGAACCAATTCGCGCTTCCACTAGCGTGAATTAAACATGTGGCACCACACAGTTGTGGCCAATTTTCGATAGTAGCGGTGATTCGAAAATGTTAGGTGATCATCGTGATCACTGCTCCATCATAGGTTTTGACGTTAGCGGCATGCGCCTTCTCTTATCTTCCGAGAAGTTACTAATACGTCGAGTGAACGATCCACCTTCGGCGGCGCCATGGAAGAGACATGTCTTCCTCCTCCCGGTCACGGTATTTCCTCCGGACTTCCGGTGTCCAGTTCGCTATCCTCGTTGTCCGAGGAATTACCGAGGACAATTTTCCTTCTTCTGCGTTTACCGACCGCCCTCGAGTCCGTGACTTAAGGGCTTTCACTTGGGGTGTATCGTCGTCCAAGTCTGTCCTGGACTTTGTGGCTACCAAGCCTGGCGTGGACATTGGTACGCCGTTCATCATCCTCGCTTCCTTCCAGATGTTGCGAGTTAGATGTCTCATCATCCTCAACTCTCCTCCCAATTCTGTTAAACATTGGGGGTCGGCGGCTATCCCTCCCACGTTTCTCCTTCTGACGGCGCGGTGGGGATGTTTCGTATTCTGAGTCGAAATTGAGTCGAGCATGCAGGCTTCGACTCGACCTCTTTTTTGCTTCCTCTTGCATGAGGGCTGTCAAGGTTTCGTAATTTTGAGATACGAAATCTCCCGGTGCGAGTTCCGGTGCGACCCCCTCTAGAGAGAGGGTGCCTGCTTCTACTACCGGGCCCTTGTTTCTGTCGGGTGCATCTGGTGCCTTCGAGAGGTCAGTTTCTAATACTGATTGAAGGGGAGTAGCAAAAACGGTGCGCAGCGGATCTCCTGCGCTGGTGGTGGTTGTAGTGGCTTGGGTTGTCCCCGAGCGTTGTTCTACCGTAGGGAAGACTAGGTCTGGACCTAATCCTTGGTTTTTGGCGACACTGGTTGTCCCAGAAGTCTGCTTAGAAGCTGATCCGCTTTGTTGCTTCTTTCCTGTAAGGTCCGCTGCGATGGTCGATTTCCATGTTTCGTCATTCTAGTTCTTAGTTGTGGTCCCACAGATGGCGCCACTTGTTGATACAAAAGTTGGGCGTGCCTTGTTTGAGCTCCTGCTCGTATCAATTGATTATTGCCGCTTGAGACATGCGCACTAAGTAAATGTAAAACACCATTAGGCTTATCGTGGGATTGTCTCCACGATTATCCTCCCGTGAGTAAGTAATCGGTTTTAGGGTTATGGAGAGTTAGAGTTTAGATCGTACCTTTAATGAGAGATAGGGTTCCCTTTATATACACACGAAGTCCTTGTTGGTTTCGTGTTCCCCAACCATCGGCATATCCCGCCTAAGTCGGTTGGCAAACGATTATCTCCATAATTAGGAGATATCCAATATCTTATTCCGTAAATAACATTGGGTTCGGGCCTTCGTGGGCCTAAACACTTATCGGCCCAGCCCAACTCATGCTGGGCTCGTTAGTATCAGACCTTGGTCGGGTTCGTGACCCGAATATAGACTATACGTCATCAACTATAGAGTAAGGATGTCTTTTAAATAGCTATGAAGTCTTCAATATTAATATGGAGACTTTACTTCTCGTTCGCTAAACAACTTACTTGTTACAACATTGAACTATGCTTTAGAGGACAAAGTCCACCTATTTTTTAGCTATTGAATTAGGCGATCAGAAAATCCATTTTTTTTTCACACCCCTCTATCAAGAAAGCAATACGAAATGGTGGAAAGGCAAGTTGTATACATCTAAAGTCGAATACAATGCCAATATTAAGCTACATTCTTTTTGGAAACTCAGAACTCCATCTTGACTCTACATACATGAAGCATTACATTCAAGCGAATCGAGCTTGACGTAGAATCCTATCAGATAGTTCGAGCTCAATTTCACTTAAATTGATTATGGTTCAAGTATATTACAAATTAACTTGACTTGACACAACTCGATTGCAATGTAATGGGTGTGTTTGGCAAAAATAGCAGTGAGCAATATCATGTTTTTCTGATATAACATTTGGTAACGTAACTGTAAGTGTAATCATAATATGTAAAATAGCTTCTAAATGCTACTTTATGGAGCGTTAGAAAATGAGTATTCCGAAAAATAGATAAAGCCTTTTGCTGCTTGCCAAACGAGCATTAGAGATCACGACACTCAACGCTCACCGCTCTTAAATACTCCGCGCCAAACACACCAAATAGCTAAAATTATTATTTTTTTCTTCATTAAAGGTCATTTGGCTTACGTGTTTATAACTGTCTAATATTCAAGAGGTTCTTTGTTAAATTTTTGTTAGTTTTCTTTAGATTTTGTGAAAATTTTTACTTTTAGAGCACTCCCATCCATCACCTTCATAACGCCCGTTAGGGTGTCAAGCTAACGCCATCAAGGCGCACCGCTGGAAGCGAGCTCAAGAATCTGCGTTAGAGGGCGTTGCCTCTTTAACGCCTGCTTAAGGGGTAGAAAAAAATTGAAAATGTTACAAAAGTAGTCCCCAGAACGTTAAGTTTTAAAAATTTACATAAAACCACCTAACGGCTAGTTTTAAAAAATAAAATAAAATCAAAACATTATTTTACCACTATAAATACCCAACTAAAACTCTATTTTTTCACACTTCCTCTCACACTTTATATACTTCTTCTCACACTTTCATAATTCAAAAATCAAATTCGCTCACAATGGATCCAAATCAAGTCAGGATATTCCTCCGCCTTGGTCGACAGAGAAGACCTAGCAGACTTCCAATTTATGGCGTCCAGCGTCACGAGTATCACCTTTAGTTGGAACAAGAAGAAGGTATTGAATCTCAACATCCTACTCATCCTCGTACACATATATATCGTGAACGTGAGCTTGCGAGGAACGTCGCTCAACGATTATTTCGTATAAGGTTGTAAGTATTTAAACCGAATTTTCGTAGAAGATTTCAGATGAGCCGAAACTATTCCTGCAAATAGTTGAAGGTATTGAATCTTATACTCCGATAATATTCCGGATCATTTTAATTACTTTAAGCAAACACCGATGCTTGTGGTCGAATGAGTATAAGTGCTTTAATGAAGTGTACGTCGCCACGCCAATTGGCGTCGACACCTCACCCGATGCATTTGATGAATACTTGCAAATGGGTGCGAGTACTTCACAATTATGTCTTGATAATTTTAACAAATGTATTATTGATTTGTTTATGCGGAGTATTTAAGAAAACCAACATGGGCCGACATTCAAAAATTTTATCAACAATATGAAGAAAAACATGGTTTTTCTGAATGCTAGTAGTATTGATCGCATGCACCGGGAATGGAAAATTGTCCAGTTGGCTTGCAAGGGCATTTTGCTAGGGGTAATAAAAATACCCAACAATTATGCTTGTCGCTGTTTCAAGATTTATGGATCTCATCATGCATTTTTGGGATGGCGGGGCAAATAACGATATTAATGTTTTAGATAACTCTCCGTTATTCGACGACCTTCTTGGCGATAATGCCCCAAGAGCACCTTATATGGTCAACTAACTAGGTATGAACAGGGTATTACTTGGTGATGGAATTTATCCACATGGGCAACTTCGTCAAATCCTTCACGACAACAACGATGGAAAACATACGTGCTTTAAAAGGAGACAAGAAAGTGCCCGAAAGGATATTGAACGTGCTTTTGGTGTTCTTGAGTCGTTGGGGTATACTACAACAACCTAAGACGTCAATATGAAATTGCTACGATACGTAGAATCATGTATTGTTGCATTATTATGCATAACATGATTGTAAAAGATCAAAATTTGAATTACGCGACTATAACGAATCATGGATCCGTCAAGAAATTTGAGGCAACGAAGATGGGTCGAAAGATGTGATACTTACAAATCGTAAGGCAAAAGAAATACACGACCGAAACGATACCCAACTCCAACAGACCTTATGGAGCATGTTTGGCGAAGAATCTTAAACGACATGGACAACAACAAGAGGCGAAGACGATGAATAAGTATTTACTGTGTTTTTTTTTAATTAGCAGGTGTTTTTTTTTTTTTTTTTTTTTTTTTTTTAATCTCGTATTGTAATATGTTTTTAGTTTTAATGAAATGTTTGTTTTAGTTTAATAAATGAAGTGTTTGTTTTAGTTTAGGGGTTGAAATTGAAAATATGAAATATTATTTGTGTTATGGTGTTATTGGGATGTTATGGTTGTGAGTGTTTTTTGGGGATGTTAATGTTAAATGTTAAAGCTGATGTGGCGCTGACGTGGACGGTATTATTGGTGTTATGGTGTTATAGATGAGAGTGCTCCTAGGGAAAAAAAAATGATTTTATTTTTCTATTGACATTTTCTCTCAAAAGGTTTTTTTTCTTTTTCTTTTTTGTTCCCCTTAAAATTCATGTGTAGGTAGCCCTACATATATATAGACGCACACCAACCGTGCAGCCACTTCCCATACTTTCACTCACTCACACTCTCTCTCCATCAAACACTTTTACTTTCTGCCACTCAGTCAATCATGGCGGCCGCCGCACCTACTTTCACAACCATCACACCAACCACCACCACCTCAACTTCATCCAACAAAACACCCATTAAAAAAGTAGCTTTCAGTACACCGTTTACACCATCTGTTAAGTCACTACAAGCACGTGTTGTGACACGCGCTAATGGTGTTCATGGGTCAGCACTTGGTGCCAGCATGGTTGCGGCGCCGGCTGTTAGTGGGACAGAACCGGTTTTGTTGGATTTTGAAACGAGTGTTTTTAAGAAAGAGAAAGTTAACCTTGCTGGTCATGACGAGGTTTGTTTTGTTTTGCTGTTTTTTTTATCTGTTGTCTACATTATTCTGTGTTATGTTTTTATTTGGATTTACAACCTATTGTGATATGTGTTATTTGACCCTTGTGTGTGTAAGTTGCTAGAAATGGTTTTACTGCCGTTTCATTTTTCTTTTCTGGGTAATCGTGATTTTCTGACCATTTAGCTAACTAATCCACGGGTTTTAAACCCACTAGCCACATACTTAAACCATGTAAAGCCCTCCCAAAAGGATGGGTTTCAAGAATGATAATGTTTGTAAAAGAATGTTAACTATATGTGTTAAAATGTTTTGACTGTTGTGTGTCATGTTTTTATCATTTTTGTTTTTCGGGTATCCTTGGTTTTCGACCTTTTGGTTGACTAATCCATGGGGTTTATTTAATCCGTGTAAAGCCCTCCCTTTTGTGTCATGTTTGTAACAAAATGAGAGATTTCAAAAATGATAATTTGTCTAAAAGAATCTTATCTTTATGTGTTAAAATGTTTGATTTTGTGTATAATAGTAAAGTTTATATAAATATGTTCATATGTGTTAACTTGTAAGTGGATACTATACTAATCACTAAATGTCTAAATGACATGGGTGGATAGAAAGAATATAATGACTAAAACTAGAAAAAGAAGATTGTAGCATCTTGAGGTTTAAGAGCTTAACTTTTTATTGTGAAAAAATAATCTTCTAAACAGTAAGTCAATAAGCTAGTTTAAGTAGTTATTAAAATACCTTGGAGCTTTGCAACTAATTGTGTTTTATTTGTGTCCTTTAATTTTATTTTACACATTTACACATGCAAGCTAAAACTCTAATTACTCTGTCAAACACTATAAAAAACTCACCCACAACTTTGAGTAGAAAGCTACTAGCTCGATTTTCAGCTACTTTTGGCAAACATACCCTTAACATATATTAAATATATCTTGAAATGTTGTAAATGCTTTTTATGTAATAAGAGATTGTATATATGTTTTAACTTATCTAAAAGTTTTGATTTTGATGTTTGTGTAGTACATTGTGAGAGGAGGAAGAGACTTGTTTCATTTGTTGCCTGAGGCATTCAAAGGCATTAAGCAGATTGGAGTGATCGGTTGGGGTTCTCAGGTTTGTGACTTTCTTGATTTAATTACTTAATGCGTTACATGTTTATACAGTAATTCCTTCATTGCTTCAGGGGTGTTTATTAAACTGTTTATCTGCGTGCTTTTGTGGTTGTCTGGATTGCTTATCTAAACTGCTTATGTGATTATTTGCGAGTGAATTAAGCTGTTTTGAATGAACAACTTGATATAATTTGTTCAAAAAAACCTTTTTGCCAAAAGTCAACAAGCAGTTTTGAGTAGCAATCCCATACACGCCCTCATTATGGAAAAAAAAGAAGAAGAAATCTTATGCTGAATCCAAGATTATGATATACATTGAAGTTTGTTATCTAGGCGTGTTTGATTCATACTCCTTTAAAGTCTTTAAGTTCGTTATGGTTGGATGATTCTCCTCTATAATCAATCTTGACTTTTGTTCAGGGTCCTGCTCAAGCTCAGAATTTAAGGGATTCTCTTGCAGAAGCAAAATCTGATATTGTCGTCAAGGTGTCTTATCTGCATTTTATTCTGCACATTATTAGTAACTATATGTAATCATTCTGCTGATGAATCTAGCATTATACCTTATACAAAACAGATTGGCTTAAGGAAGGGTTCAGCTTCTTTTGCTGAGGCTCGTGCTGCAGGTTTTACAGAAGAAAATGGGACTCTTGGAGATATTTATCCCACTATTGCGGGCAGTGACTTGGTTCTGCTCCTAATATCTGATTCTGCCCAGGTTGGTTGATTACAGACTTATACTTAAATACTATAAAGTTAGCAGTTTTTCCGTCTCTCTTTTGAACTTTAGTTTGTGCATTTATATAAAGTACCTGCGAGTACCAAACAGTCAACTAACTAATACACTATTGCATTATTGGTCATTTAATTGACAGCTTCAAAGAATTTCTTGATGTACTTTTCCAATGCAGGCTGATAATTATGAGAAGATCTTCTCCCACATGAAGCCAAACAGCATACTTGGACTTTCCCATGGTTTCCTTCTTGGTCATTTGCAATCAATCGGTCTCGACTTCCCCAAAAACATCAGTGTGGTTGCTGTATGTCCCAAAGGGATGGGACCGTCAGTTAGGAGGTTGTACGTTCAAGGGAAAGAGGTCAATGGAGCCGGGATCAATGCAAGTTTTGGAGTACATCAGGTTAGTTATAACTCAAAAGACGTGTTTATTTTGTGTCATCTTTTAGCGGTATTTGAATTTGCATTTTGAAACTGAATTTTGTTTATTTCGACTTCATGTCACAATAATCAGTCCTTTATGTTTGGACATCATATTCTACTTATGGATTATTTAGGGGTCAAATAATTAGACTAAAGGGGAAAAAAGACTCAACGTATTCAACAGCTTGTTTTGTTACTCCTTATAATATGATTTGATGCAGGATGTTGATGGCAGAGCCACTGACGTGGCCCTCGGATGGTCAGTTGCTCTTGGTTCACCATTTACATTTGCAACTACACTAGAGCAGGAGTACAAGAGTGACATATTTGGTGAACGAGGTAAGCCTTTACTTTCTTTTGCATCGTTCTACAATAATCAAATATCACCAACACCTTTTTTCCCATTGTGAATATCAGGTATTTTGCTTGGTGCTGTGCATGGTATTGTGGAGTCGTTATTCAGAAGGTACACAGAACACGGTATGTCTGAAGAGTTGGCGTACAAGAACACTGTAGAATGCATAACTGGAGTCATATCGAAGACCATATCGACTAAGGTATGTTTACTTTTATGCCCCCTTGTCTGTTTAATGAAGAAGGCAAAGGTTGTATATTTTATTAATATTATTTTGAATTATAACAGGGTATGAAGGCTGTCTATGAGTCACTATCAGAAGAAGGTAAAAAGGATTTCTTAACAGCATACAGTGCTTCGTATTATCCCTGTATGGAAATCTTGTATGAGTGCTATGAGGATGTGGCAAGTGGCAGTGAGATTAGGAGTGTTGTCTTGGCTGGTCGTCGCTTTTATGTATGTTTTCTGGCCTTAACTAGCATTTGGATCTGTGTGAAACTGATTAGTATCTGATTATAGCGACTTGTATCGGAGTAATCACTTTTTCAATGTTTGGCTGAAAATATCCTGCGTCTGAATATCTGATCATTTACTATTAAGGGGTCAAATAATGAATTTTGGATAGTCAACTCCATACCAGCTGCAAGAAAAATCGCCGGCTTACCCCTTCTTGTAACCAATTTTCAGTAATTTTACCAGTGTCATAAGACTTGCATCTTTTATATGTTCTTTTTGGGCATTTATGTTTCAGGTTTATTTCTTTATCAGAATTTGCTCAATACTCAAACAAGTGATTATTACAACTTTACACTGCGGAGGCACTTTTAAACACCATCTTTTCTAACCCGTGCTGTTATATTTGATCCTTTAGTTTAAAAATTAAAAATGACATATTTATCTTCAAAGCACATCCAGACAACCCCAAGTTCACTTTATGATCAAACTTTGTTCCACCTGTTGGATGATTTCTGACTGTGATGTGTCTTTAAGATACACGTTAGAATATGATGATGCTGATCCTGATATTGAATGGTTTTAACCAGGAAAAAGAGGGTCTTCCCGCCTTCCCTATGGGAAAAATTGATCAAACCAGAATGTGGAAAGTTGGTGGCGTGTCCGTGTTAGCAGGCCAGCTGGTGATTTAGGTCCATTGTATCCTTTCACAGCCGGTGTCTCGTGGCACTAATGATGGCCCAGGTGAGACTTGAGACTTCTTTTCATAACTTGCTAACTTGAACACAAAAGTTTCTAACATGTGCCTTTTTCCAACGATAACACAGATTGAAGTATTGAGGCAGAAAGGACACTCGTACTCTGAAATCATCAATGAAAGTTTAATAGAATCTGTAGATTCCTTAAACCCATTCATGCACGCCGAGGTGTTTCATTCATGGTTGACAACTGCTCAACGACTGCAAGACTAGGATCAAGGAAATGGGCTCCACGTTTTGACTACAATCTTACACAACAGGCTTTAGTTGACGTTGACAATGGCGCCCCGATCAACCAAGAATTTGTGAAAAAGTTCTTTGAAGATCCTGTGCATGAAGCTGTTAGTGTGTGCGCTGAGTTGAGACCTACTGTTGATATCTCGGTGCCTGCTGATGCTGACTTTGTGAGACCCGAGTTGCGTCAATCTAGCAACTAAATGGCATGAATGAATTTATTTACGTATGCTGTAGTGTTATGTTTTGTATGAGTACTTGTCGTGGTCGTGATATTGATGTTTTGCTGGATTTGGTAGTCTTTAAATAATGAAGGTTTTCGCTTATTGTTTGTGGTTTTGAAGTAGGCATGGGTTAAAACAGATCATAGTGATGCTCCTCTAATATGGTTTAAATTAAACGTAGTTCAAAGTTCATCACTCAAACTTCAATGAGTTCAATCCCATCATATCTTATTTACGTATGTAAATGATATTGAACTTTATTTTTCTACACAATAAAAATGTGACTTCTCTTTTCATACTGTATCATCATTTGCCACTACCAATAATTTTGAACGTTAACATGGAAGCAAATTTGTAGCATTTTTCTTGCTGTAATTTATACAAATCAAAAGTTTGATTAAAAAGAAAAAAAACAATTTCTCTGAGTTGCTTTTACGATGTATCATAAACATTTATAACTACATCATTGTAAAATTACGCATTATTCAATTGTTTGAAACAATTATAGGCGATAAAAATCAATTGAAACTGGTGTGTTTGTTAAATTTTTTTTTTAAAGTTCACTAGCTTATCCAACACAATCTATTGGTTCATTTCAATTTTTACTGAATCAATTCAGAATATTTCATTAACCACCATCAAATGGCTTAGTGATAAAGATCTTTCTCCGTCCCATTTTTTATTATTAAACTTTGACTTTTGGTGGTCTTTCTTTTTTTTTTTAATTATTATATTTATTTGTGTTATATAATCTTGATGAAAATTATCCAATGAAAATACGTTTAAAACCCAATACGTTCATATATTTTTCATCAATTATTATATAACACAAATAAAAATAATTATGGTCAAAGTTGAAGAAAAAGACTAAAAAATCGATAGGAGCGATAATTTTGGGACCGAGGAGACTTAATTTTCTTATAACATGTCAAAGGTTCAAATCTTACTAAATACATATTTGGGTCGAGAAAAGATGAGTCGAAACAAGAATAAAATATCTCGATTAAGTCGGCGTCCGAGTCGTGACTCACCTTTCGAGTAACATGGACATACAAAACTCATCCATTTAGATATTTTAGGAGGCGTTGGTTTAGAGGTGAGTATGAGTATAGATATAGCCATATAGGTATGATTCAAGAAATAAAGAAAACCCGACCATTATAGTTATTGGTGGGTATGAGGCTATGAGCTATAGCCAAATTTATCGGTTTGATTACCAATTTTAAATCCAAACCCACAAAACAAACAAGTTTTAAAAAAATAAAACCCATTCCTTATTCCTATTCCCATGAAACAAACGCACTTTTCATCTCAGACATTTCACAAACGTCCTGACTCATCTACAACTCTATAAACAGTCGAGTCAAATAAGATCAAAAAAAGAAAAACTTAATATTTCTCTCTTAAAAATATTTCTCTCCTACCTCTCTCTAAAAGCTCAAAAAAATCTTAAATATTTCCGTGTCGGTTTTGGTACGGCCGTCTGACCCTTCTCCATCTTTTTTGTACATTTTCCTTCCCACAATAAATGCCCTTACTCACAGATCTGTCATCTCCCATCTTGCTTGCAGTAGTTGTTGGCGCCATGCTTGTCTTTTGCTCGGATCCGTTACTATCCTGGTCTCTTCTTTCGGATCTGTTGTGGTCCGTCATCGATGGCTTCTTCTTGCCTTGGGTCTCAATTTAGATATGTTTTGTTTAGGTCTGGCTCCTTTAAGGATCTTCGGTTTATCTTTTATGTATGTTTTATGTCTTTTGTCATTCTACATCTTCATATGGTTGTGTCTACCAAAAGCTCACTTTGGTGATTCCCCCCACCCTTGTATGGTGTTGCTGTTGTCTGTCACAACTATTATGGTGTATGTCTTGTTTTGACTTAACGTGTTACGTTGTGTATTTTGTTTGGCAAGTCGGTTTCGATTTTGCCCATTATATTCGATGTAACTTGTTGTGTTTAAATTACCTCAATTTGTGAGGTGTGAAATGAAATGTTATCTCTGTTCAAAAAAAAAATAAAAAAATAAAATAAGATCAAAAGTTAATAAACTGACAGAGTAAAATAAAATCATAACTCCAACATAAAAAAATAATAATAAAAATAAAAATAAAAAAAGTTCAAACAAACACACTCGTATAGTTGAAAAAGCAACAAATAAACAGACCCACCTCCCAAACACCTTCTTCCATCTTTGTAAGTGAACCCTAACCCTTGTTCAGTCATTGAATTGAACCCTTGGTTCAATAACAATTAAATTCTATTAGCTCCAGATAACCTTGAAACACCACCCACTTACGGTTCAAAAACAATGAGTGAACGAGAGAAGATGACAACCATCGATCAACAGCCACCAAATCCCCAAACCACTTCAGGTGTTTTTTTCTTTGTATTCTTTTCTACCTAAAATTGTAGATAATAATGCATTAGAATACCTGATATGCACACCAAGTGTTTGTGAAAATGCTAAATGCTTTTCTATGGTAAATATTAGCTAATTGACTGTCAAGTTTCACTTTTTACCATTTTGATTCTTTAAAGCTGATCCTAGACCATTAGATTATCGAAAGTAATTGACTGACAAGGTCCTTGTTGAGGGAAGTTGAACCTTTTTGGCTTTCGACTTTTCTCAAGATGTTCACCCAACGACGAACACCATACCACTAGGCTACCTTTGAACTTTTAGCTTATTTAGTTTTTATGACTTTTGAGCTAATGAAATTAAGTAAGCTACAAGCCCCCTGTGATAAGTTCATAAGCCATACAAAATGAGCTTATTGGCTTTTCAGATTTTCAATCAGTTCGTAAATAAGCTAAAACAAACACTCCCAACCTGCAACTACAATGTGATTCTGTATCCACTCTTGAGTATTTGAGTTGCCAAGAGTATCCAAATAATTTGTTCTGTTGTCGACACCATGCTTGTCAGATATTGTTTCCCTGCTTTTTTTGTTTGGTTTGTTCCTATTAGCCTGCTCTCTTTACGCTGTTTTGATTTGGTCAACCTAACAAGTACATACACTACAAAAAAAAGAAGAAAATAGGATTTGGTATGAACTATAGTTTATGTAGTGAAGAGTTAATTGAACATGCTAAAGTTCCTACCAAATTACATAAAGTGGGAATAGTGAATTATGGTCACTGCAATAGGATTTCGATTTCGGGAGGTTTAAAAGGGTTTTATTTCACTTAAGACTCTTCCTATGTCGCTTTGTCTAGTAGTTGTAAAGCTACTGAAATTGACAATCCTATGTCTTAGTATAACACTAGAAAGTTGATGTGTATAACCTTACGCAGACTCACTGTATAGTTTCTTACTGAAGTAGTAGGGAAGCAGCCATATATAATTAAAGTGGCGTGGGTGCTTAACTTCTAGCCAAGCCTCTTAATTGGTCATAATCAGGCACTTTAAGAACTCTGATTGGTTTGAGCTAAGTTTGTTCTGTATGATGTCCTTGTCCTCAAGCGGTAAGGTTTATTCAAGTTAGTTGGCGTGATTAAATTTATTTTGTAAACCCAGAAAAAGTGCCAGCGTTGATGCAGTGTGGCAGCAGATGAATAAAGGAATTTCCACAGCGAAGCTGAATTCTATTTTAAAGAAGTCTACTACTACAAATTCAAAGGGAAGTCTATCCAAGTCTTCCTCAAAACCATCTTCTGTAAGTCTGTCGATATCTTTCATGTTTTGTTACAAATATTTTCAGCTCAGCGTATTCATTTATTCATCTTCATTAGAGTTGGATGACAGTTCTTGGTCTTGGTCAAAAGAAGAATTTACCTATCCAACCCACACCAACTATAAAGCCAGATGATAAACAAAACAGTGTCGGTGCAGAGGCCTTAAAGGTTGCAGCTGCTGCCCTTTCTGCCGTCAAGGAGGCTGCGAATATGGCTGCTGTTTCAGGAAGAGGAAAAGTTGAGGTAAATTCATTGCTGTTTCAGATGATAGCCTACCTGCTCTTAGATATGTAATAACGTTTTAATCTTCGGTTTTGCAGGTAAGAGAGGTGAGAGACTTTGCAGGAGAATCCATTGAAGTAAAGAAACTCGTTGATGCTAGTGCGATAGAAGCATCTGAAAAGAAAAAGCGGGTGGTGCACCTTCCGCAGTTGACTCCATTCTTGAGCAAATTAAGAAGAAACCGAAGCTAAGTGTTCTTGATAAGACCAAAAGGATTGGGGCGAATTTAAGGAAGAAAACCAATTGGATGAGGAGCTTGAAACTTACAAAAGAGTGGAAATCAGTATTTAGATAAACAATCGTTTTTGCAGCGTGCAGATTATCGTGAATATGAAAGGGAGAGAGATGCACGTTTAGCTGTGCAGGCCAAAAGGAAGGCTGATATGTGCGAAGATGATGACTGATAAATACCAAAATCGGTTATGTCAAACTCTTCAAATTACCGAATGTTTTTTATTCTGTCATTATGTGGCTGGCACTATAGAATGTTTGATTTGCTCTATTATTGCTTCCTGAGGAACTCTAATTTATAATAGAGCAGATATTGTTGATTGATTATCAGAAGTAGAGTTCCTGAAAACTGGTTATTGTGACTCTAAATTGTATTAATCCGATATTTTATTTCAAACCACGCCTCCATTAGATAAATATGTTTTATTAGTGAAAAAGTCACACTTTGGTACACAAATTAGCTTAAATTTTAAAATCTACTTGACTGTACCCATAGCAGTTATTCCCCTTGAAGTATCTGGCTCAGTATCAACCTACACCATGCAACCTGCCCTTCCCATGAGATCCTCTTGTCCCATGGACAAACCCATTCCAACAAAAAGCGCAAACCCTTTTCAGCCTTGTTCACCATCTTCAAACCTCCCCTGCTCATATAAAACTGACTTGGTAACACGTGTGGTTCACCTACAAATGGGTTCTCAGTAGACCTCAATATATCTTCGCCTTTCTCCTTAGACCGTTCGTTGTAAACAACCTACCGATACAAGTTGAACTCCATGGTGCATGCCAAAAGTGAAACCAAAGAACAGTCTTGAAAAATAGAAAACCAATAAAGAAGACAAAATCGATAAACAAACACAGTGACATTTAATTTACATCTTATAGTCACATTATTTCAGTTTAAAACATTATTCATTGTAAATTTTTACTTCCATTAAATTTTAAACTTTTCTTTTAGGCTAAATTCTATATAACGTTAAACTAATTTCATTTTATAACATTTGCATTTCAATTTTGACCAACTTATACTCTTAAATCTATAAGTATATCCTGTGATTTTGCCTATAATGTCGATTAACTACCACCACAACAAAAGGGCAATAAAACAAAACTTAAAGTAAATATAATTCCTAAAAGAGAAACAAGAACATAAATAACCAACATCATTGATGCTTTTATTATGTTCTTGTTATCCTCTCGTTTTATATTTACAAACCCTTGAATTTATAAAGGTGCTACTATTGCTAATTTCTACCAATGTGGAACTGATATCAAATTATACAATACGATGCCAGTTGATAAGAATCAACTTTTCTAGTGCAATAGTTTTACAAGCAATTCAAATCAATTTAGATTGAAAAGCCCAATGTAACATGATAAGTTGTGGAAGATTGCTATAAAGCATACCAGTTGGAATACAACTGTGAGATGAGAATGATTTGGAAACAAATTAAGATTACAAGTGGTACTTAGCCAACTTAATACGCTATGGAACCTTTACTCACTTGAGAAGACCCAAAATACTGATCCCCCATGAAATATTAGGCCAAGACCTTTCTTTAGCTTTGCGCAACATCACCATTCGCCAAGAAACCCAACCTTCCTAAGGGACCCTTTTGTCCCATGACACCCCCATTCCAACAAATGACTCGAACCATTTTTAGCTTCTTTTTCACCCTCCTCAAACCTCTCACTACTCAGATAAATTTGGCTAAGCAACACACAACACATGAGGTTCAGTCACATAACGGTTCTTCTCGATACACTTCAACATCTGCTCTTCACCCTTCTCCTTCTTTGACCCAACGTCTTATACAGCCTCCTAGAATGAGTTCTTGCACCTATCCGGTCACTTGGATCAAGTATCTTGGTGCATTTTCCAGAGACTGGTGAAATTACTAGTTGTATGTCTTCGTATCTTTCATCTGCTGCAAAGATTACAACAAATACATGAAAACTAAGTGAAGTATTTGATCACACTCAAAAGCGAAGAGCCTCATTACATTGAATATGCCCAATGCCTTTACTTACCGTAAGTGTTCTTCCCCTGCTTTTGATGATCTACACTTTGATCAAATCAAAACAACATAATTGAACAGGTGAGAGGGCTCATTCTTTATTCGAGATATTAATTTTAAGTTACCCTTTTATTCTCAAATATGATCAAGACTTGTTGATCTCTATTATATTGCACCACAAGATTAGGACTTGTTGATCTCTATTATATCGCACCAAATTGATTAACTTAGATGTTAAAAATGTAAGAAATAACTATACATTTAGAATAAAAAAATTGTCGACAGAATAAACTACCTCCATAATCTTTGTTTTCGGCATCGACGTACAAATCTGGTAGCACTAAGAGTACACCAGGAAGCTTGTAATAGATACCTAGGAGTTGTGATTACCAACTAAGTAAAAAAACACAGTTGAATTTATGCGAATAAATAAAAACTTTGAACTTGTTTATGCAAATAAATACAAGTCTATTGCCAACATCCGATCATCTTGATGAAGACTCTTGGTGCATTGGTTAGAAAATGGGTGGAATAACTAGTTATATCAGAAATTTGAAATTGTGCGAGTTGAACTCCAGGAATAGAAAACCAATAAAGAAGAATATAACAAAATCAATAAACAAACATAGTGACATTTAATTTAGACTAAAATACACCGTTGGTCCCTAAACTTGTATCGGAGGATCGCGATGGGACGAACCACGACTTTTCATCGCTACCGGTCCAAACAGACCCATTAAATGCCGATTAGTCCCTTGACCGATTTCGGACGGTCAAACCGAGGGTATTATAGACCATTCACTTTTTTGACCCAAGCTTCAACCCAGGGACCAATTGTGAGTATGGATATTAGCCGTTTCTTCCCCGATCTGTCTGCATTTAATTTCAAGGAACAAATACACCCACCCAACAAACAACTTTGCCAATCACATAAAACCACATTATCCGAAAAGATAAACCGCAAATCGAAATCAAGAATATAAATCCTCATTTCGAACTCAAAAGACCAACCCAACTTCCAACAAAACCATGTCGATCGATCGTTTACCAACATGCGGATGAAGTGATCACTAACATTTTGAATCGGTTGCCTTTGTTAGAAGCGGTGAGAACCTCTAGTTTAGCGAGAACGGAGGTCTAAGTGGACTTTGCTCACCGATGTCATACTTGATGAGGATTTCTTTTATTATTTAACATACGAGTTTGATGGTAGGCTTGTTACTAGATTCTTAAATCGGCTTATGGGTCCAATAAGAAAGTTTGTCTTTCTTTGTAGAGCCAAGATCAATTATTGGAATAGACAACTTTCATTATGAACACATTCATGAGTGGCTCTTGTTTTGGTGACAATGGAGTTGAGGAGCGATTATTACAAACCGGTATGGTGACCCGATTCGTTCCCGACCCAACTTTACTCTCGCGGTGAGTTGAAACATCCGTACTTCATGTTTGTGCTATGGCTACTTTGGAATATTTTCATGGCTATCCAAATCTCGAGCCTAGAATTGATTCATGTCAATTTTCTAAGCGGTGCAGTTTGGAACTTTATTCTTTGGTTGTCCTCACTGAGTCTCTTAAAATGAATCGTCCTAGTACTAACGAGATGAGACTATGGGATATTGCAAAACTTGGGAATTTGAAGAAGTTACATTTGTCATTAGTCGTTATAATGTTGTGACCACAATCACAACATCCGATATCTTTCACTTGACAAGACTTCAAAATCTTGAGACCCTTACATTGGATTTTGGTGATTGCACGGTAAGAACAATTTCGGTTTACAACCTATAATGTTATAGAGATGTGTATGATAATGAAATTTAATCAGAAAACTTCTTGTAGTTGATACATGAAGCTAATCCTAGGATGAAGGTGCCCTTTGTTTCCTGATTAACCTTAAGTCGTCCGATGTCGATTTTGGGAATAGTGTTATGGTAGCATTCACCATTGGAATGATTCGGTCATCTCCGAATTTGAAAATCTTTGGATACGAGAGTAAGTGTAATGATGTAATGAATATGTATCAAATAAAACATTCCTAAATTGCCATGTTTGTGTATCTCAACACTATTTGATTTTTCAGTCGCAAACACGCTTAGTGATCTACCTTTGCCCAATTTTTCCATTGTTGTAGATAGAAACACATTCGACCATGGGCGACTTGAGACGATGGTGTTTCGAGCTTTTCCCGGATCGAGCATGAAATAACTTTAATAAAGTGTATACTTGCGTGTTCCGGTCGCTAAACACAATCAATATCGAAAAGCGATAGAGTCATGATGGGAATGAAAATACCAGAACAACTGGGAGTTGGCTAGGAAGTCATTAAAACTCCCCGAGCTTCCCCACGTACCGTGGTAGATTTCTTTATTGGTTGTAGTTTAAGTTTGGGTTGAAAACCCTTGGACAATTAATGTTTCAAAATAGTTTTAGTAAATTTGTACAAGAATTGTTATATGGTTTGCTTAAAATTAGATTGTTCATATGTTGTTGTTTGTGCGTATTCTAGGTGATGAAAGTTTGACATTCGAAAGTCAAACTTTCATTTAGCATTTTATTTGATTGAAGCAAGTAAAGCGCATTTCCAGTTTACTTTAGTTAGTCCATACTTGAAAATGTTGAATGAGTTAACTGTGAACGAGAGTTGTAATGTCGAAGGATTGAAAACCTTTGGAACATTAAGTGCAAAAGTCATAATGGTATTTGAAGTTTGATGATGAGGATGGCTATTGGAATGTTCAATAATATATACAATGGTATTTGACTTTGTAAAGTCAATATTGCAAAACCATTACTAAATATTTGTTTTGGAGTGAATTAATAATTTGACATGTTTTAGAAGTTTGACTTAACAAAGTCAAACTTCTAATGGTTTTACGGAAGTTGGCAACTTGAGGGACCAATTGTGTATCCTAAAGTGAATATTGGGCGGGAGTTTTAAGTGTGACAAATTGACAACGACAACCAACACAAATTCAGGGACCGAGTGTGAAAAAAAGGAAACTATTAAACCGTTCACCGTCTCTTACCAGAGACGATATTAACTAGTGCACACCAAACGAGATACTCATCTACCACTTTTCTACACACACACAACTTTCCAATGGCGATTTCCCATTTTAAACAAACTCATGGAGGTGGTGATTCGCCAAATCTTAATGATCGGATGGCTATCTGGTTTGAAGATGAGGTGCCCAAGAAGGATTCTAAGAGTTACTTCTTGGTCTTTGAGATCGAAGACAGGAATCATCAACCGTAGGGAGGCGATACAAGAGAATCAAGCTCGGGATCTCGTGGAATTGCGCTTGACGTGGATGCGGCCGAACAAAATCCAGTCTAGGCACACAAACCAACTTGCCCAACTCATACAGTTGTTGGTCAAACAGATGAAGGTATTCGGTTCAACCAAGAGTTTGTTAAGAAAATGGTGAACATAATGCCCGAATTTTGGTTTTCCATGGGGTAGATAAAGGCGTCTTTTAGGTGATAGTTTTGCTAAAAATGGTATGTAAATTAGATTTGATGTAGTTGGTTATGATGTTTAACGAATTTATTAATGATAAAATATCATTTGGGTTATGTGTTGTTGAATCATTGTATTGTGATATGGGTTGTTGTCACACCCCAAATTACTGCTTTGCGTGAGAATGGAATTCACAGGGATTGATCGTCATAGCATCACAATCACGGTTATATTAAACGACCTAAAGTGTCGTTTGAAAAGAACATCATTTGATTTAATAAAACAATCGAGTTTACAAAGTAGGTCCCAAATGAAAATCAACTTGCGGAAATAAGTTTGTTACAATTCAAACGATGTTTTAAAGTACGTAAAACCCAAGTGAGACGCGTCGTCATCACGACTCCATGATGTGTCCAAATGCATGCCATGAAGTGAATGCCTTAGATACCGAGATAAAACATGCTAAAAGTGTCAACACAAAGGTTGAGTGAGTTCATAGAGTTTGTTTTGAAATGTAAAGCCTTTCAAAATCGTTTATCAACAAAGGCATCGTAAATCCACTCGGTTCAAGTTCCGCCCATACAAAACTTGCAACCTGTATTCACAACCCACCGCCAAAGTGTATATAGTTTATGTTCAAGCCCAAATCGTCAAATGAGTTCACAAGATAGTGCCTAACTTAATGTATCCATAGTTACTTAATATAACACCTAATTAAATACGGTTTCAAATTGTTCCATGACCATTAGTGCAATGATTATACCAAGACCATCGGTTCAATGAATGTACCATGACCATCATCCAATGAATGTACCAAGACCATCGCCTAATGAATATACCAAGACCATCATCCAATGAATATACCAAGACCATCGATACAATGAATATACTATGGAAATACTACGTGTGGTAATCTGGTTACTTTGCATGACTAAACATTCGATTCGATTAAACATGTAGTTTCAAATAATCATGATAGTTATGAAAATAATTGAGCATGTATCTCCCCAAAACATTTATGAAAACAAGTAAAAGTAGGGGCTATGGAACTCACAAGAATCCTTAAATGTTTAGAGTAACTATGAAAGTAAATGAAAATAGTTGAGCATGTATCTCCCCAAAAGCAGTTATGAAAGCAAGTAAAGTAGGGGCTATGGAACTCACTTGGTGGAATGATGCGAAGACAAAGTGAGTACACCGAGATGTAGTGTGATACGTTAATCTTGACCTATTGTGAAGGATATGACATGTAATGAGTTGCAATGTAATGTTATGATATGCATGCACTCGTATGTCATTTATACCATTTGCGAGTTTTGAAAATATTACTTGTCGTCGAAAAATACTGCTTGACGTCTTGACCAATCAAAATCACTTTTCAAGTATTTACGTCAAAATGTCATCCTACAATGGTTTTATAAGGATTTTAGTGAAATTACCACTTTTCGTCGCAAAACAATGTCGTCGAATTTTCATGAAATTAACAAAATGGCTTTGGAAAACTAGTCGTAAAATGGTGTACGTCGATCGTTAGAGAACGAACTCAACGGTTTTGGAAAGTTTGTATCGATATCTAGAAGTTTCGATTCGGAGTTTTTCGTCAAAAGGTCTCGATCATAGAGATAATAAAGGTTAAAGATAGTGATTTTGCTAATTGTGTGCGAAAATTGAGTTTCGCCAAGTTTGAACATCCGTAAATAATTTACCATAACTCCGCTTTAAAAAATTTTTGTTTTGAAAAATATGGCCGATGAACTTGATTTTACTAGAAGACATTTCGTTCCAAAAGTTTCACAACCTTGTTAAAACAAATTGCAAACATGGTCGTTCTGACTAATGAAATACTTGAATCGTAAAAATAATATCGTTTTAAAAATAATAGTTACGGCAACTTTATGAAAACGTGCATATCTTTGTCGTTTTAAATCCGTTTTCTCGATAATATCGTCCTTAGCTTCGTATCGAAGTAAACTAATATATTTTTGACAAGTCGAAATAATTTGTGAAGCTTAAGGCTCATTTTGACCCAAACAATGTAAAACAAGAAAGTGAAATTTCGAAATTAATATATTTCGTCGCCAAGCTTGTAAAATCCATAACTTCTTCGTTATAAGTCCGTTTTCATCCGTTCAAGCGGCCACGGATTCGTTTTAAAGTATATTTTCTAAATATCAAGGCCAAAGTTTCGTACCAACAGTAGGTTTTTCCAGAATTTTGAAATAAGGACAGAACATAAATTATAGTTATCGAAAATAGTTTTTCTCGGACAAAACCTATTCTAATCCCTTCAAATCAACTCCAAAGCTAATCTAATCCTACCATACACCTTCTTAGGGTGTCATGGGTTCCTAGACATCATCAAGACCAAAGAATACCATGGGGATAATTATAGGATGACCATATATATAAATAACTCTAAAAATCATGTAAAATGGTATAAATCACATAAATCATGCATGCTTGCTCCAAAAATGAAAAGATACATATGTAATGAAAAGGAAACATGAAAATGAAATAAATATGCTTACTAGTGAAAATGATGAGGTGAAAGTAACAAGGTAAATCCTAAACACTCTTGGTTTTTATTTCAAAACTATATAAAGAGTGATAACTAGATTGTTATAACACTTGTACTTGAAAAACTTTTGATCCCCTTGATCTCTTGATGAGTGGCCGGTTATGGAGGAACAAAGGGAGAAAGAAAACTATTTTGCTAACACTTGGATGAGTTGAATGTGTAGGAAATAATTGAAGTGAATGAGATTGTGTATATATCTAACATTTGAAAAATTTGCCAAACCATTAAATGTCCACCCCTCCCCTTGGCCGGTTTTTAGGGGAGGGTGTTTCACCAATTATATATATATATATTTTTTTTTCATTTACTTGTATGTATTGTGAAATTGTGTAATTATTGGAAATATAGGAAAAAAATGTAAGTAATAAGGTAAATGGTATATTTTTAGTACAAGTAAGTTTTTGATAGGTCAAAATAGAATGTAATGATATAATAAAAATTGTAAAAATACATTCCTTGTGAATTTTGAGTGATAAATTAATTATCGTATAATTTTTAAGAAAGACGACGTAATAATTTAACTTTAACGATTTGTATACGAAATAAATTTGAAACACTAGGAAAACTAAAATATAGTTTTTATGAACTAAATGTAAGTTTAAAAATACATCGGGATCATTTTTGAAAATAGCGGAGTAAATATTAAAAATAAAAACTCACGCGATAAAGATTATTAAATAAAAATTACGCGTTGAAGGTGAAATGAAATGTCGTGAATGAACTAATGAGATGCACATGATGTCAATGAAATGTAGACTAATCATAGTCCATATGAAATGTACGTGATGTCATGATCATGAATTCGCCGCTAAACCTTCAAGGTTACGCAATTTGAAACAAGTAAACCAAGTTTACTATAAATGTTGAAATTGTGAAACTTGAGAAATGACACGAAATTGCGAGTTGTCACATTCGCCCATCAAAAGGAATTCGGTCCACGAATTCGGTTCGCGTTAGTCTATTGGGTTTAGGGTTTGATGTGGCAACTTTCCCATTCTCGAGCAAAACCCTCAAAGACTTTTTGGTAACCGATTTTTACTTAATCCCACAACTCATCAAACAAGAACTGCATACGATTAGGCTAAATCGGTTTAGGTAACAACTTGTTTCTAGCTCGATCTTTGCAACTCATCAAACAAGAACATCCACGCGGATCAAACCGGAAACAAGTGGTTTGAAGAAAATCTTTTGAAAATTTGGCTCGATTCTGAATTGCTTACACATAAAGCCTACTACTCCCTTCATTGCATGATTCTTCCTGAATTAGACATAGGTGATCAGGCTATGTATAATTTAGGAGTAACTATGCAATGCTTGGACTAATCGACTCATATGATGTTTGGTGTTAAGTCAACCGGTGTAAAAATTGTGATAGGGAATGACAGGGCATTCTCCACATTGGAGTATAAGGAAAGGATAATGGGATGGGTATTTAAGGGCATCCATGTGACAATCGATATGAAATGAAAGTAATTAACTCGAAAAATGTACGATAAATCGCATGCAAAGTGAACATGCACTTATGATGAAATGATGAGATGCTATGGTGATGTAGTTATAGTCTAGGGTCAATGATGCAACCTAGTTCTCTATAATCAAGCTCGATGCCAATCTGTCACACCCCAAATTACATGTTTTGCAATGAATGGAATTCTGGGGATTGATTGTCATAGCATCACAATCATAGTTATATTGAACGACCTAAAGTGTCGTTTGAAAAGAACATCGTTTGATTTAATAAAACAATCGAGTTTACAAAGTAGGTCCCAAATGAAAATCAACTTGCGGAAATAAGTTTGTTACAATTCAAACGATGTTTTAAAGTACGAAACCCAAGTGAGACGCGTCGTCATCACGACTCCATGATGTGTCCAAATGCATGCCATGAAGTGAATGCCTTAGATACCGAGATAAAACATGCTAAAAGTGTCAACACAAAGGTTGAGTGAGTTCATAGAGTTTGTTTTGAAATGTAAAGCCTTTCAAAATCGTTTATGCAACAAAGGCATCGAATCCACTCGGTTCCAAGTTCCGCCCATACAAAACTTGCAACTCGTGTATTCACAACCCACCGCCAAAGTGTATATAGTTTATGTTCAAGCCCAAATCGTCAAATGAGTTCACAAGATAGTGCCTAACTTAATGTATCCATAGTTACTTAATATAACACCTAATTAAATGCGGTTTCAAATTGTTCCATGACCATTAGTGCAATGATTATACCAAGACCATCAGTTCAATGAATGTACCATGACCATCACCCAATGAATGTACCAAGACCATCGCCTAATGAATATACCAAGACCATCAGGTCCAATGAATATACCAAGACCATCGAGACAATGAATATACTATGGAAATACTACGTATGGTAATACGGTTACTTTGCATGACTAAACATTCAGTTCAGTTAAACATGTAGTTTCAAATAATCATGATAGTTATGAAAATAATTGAGCATGTATCTCCCCCAAAACATTTATGAAAACAAGTAAAAGTAGGGGCTATGGAACTCACAGTAATCCTTAAATGTTTAGAGTAACTATGAAAGTAAATGAAAATAGTTGAGCATGTATCTCCCCCAAAACAGTTATGAAAGCAAGTAAAAGTAGGGGCTATGGAACTCACTTGGTGGAATGATGCGAAGACAAAAGTGAGTACACCGAGATGTAGTGTGATACGTTAATCTTGACCTATTGTGAAGGATATGACATGTAATGAGTTGCAATGTAATGTTATGATATGCATGCACTACGTATGTCATTTATACCATTTGCGAGTTTTGAAAATATTACTTGTCGTCGAAAAATACTCGTTTGACGTCTTGACCAATCAAAAATCACTTTTCAAGTATTTATGTCAAAATGTCATCCTACAATGGTTTTATAAGGATTTTTAGTGAAATTACCACTTTTCGTCGCAAAACAATGTCGTCGGAATTTTCATGAAATTAACAAAAATGGCTTTGGAAAACTAGTCGTAAAATGGTGTACGTCGATCGTTAGAGAACGAACTCAACGGTTTTGGAAAGTTTGTATCGATATCTAGAAGTTTCGATTCGGAGTTTTCGTCCAAAAGGTCTCGATCATAGAGATAATAAAGGTTAAAGATAGTGATTTTTGCTAATTGTGTGCGAAAATTGAGTTTCGCCAAGTTTGAACATCCGTAAATAATTTACCATAACTCCGCTTTAAAACACTTTTTGTTTTGAAAAATATGGCCGATGAACTTGATTTTACTAGAAGACATTTCGTTCCAAAAGTTTCACAACCTTGTTAAAACAACCGCAAACATGGTCGTTCTGACTAATGAAATACTTGAATCGTAAAAATAATATCGCTTTTAAAAAATAATAGTTACGGCAACTTTATGAAAACGTGCATATCTTTGTCGCTTTAAATCCGTTTTCACGATAATACGTCCTTAGCTTCAGATCAAGTAAACTAATATATTTTGACAAGTCGAAATAATTTGTGAAGCTTAAGGCTCATTTTGACCCAAACAATGTAAAACAAAAAAGTGAAATTTCGAAATTAATATATTTCGTCGCCAAGCTTGTAAAATCCATAACTTCTTCGTTATAAGTCCGTTTCATCCGTTCAAGCGGCCACGGATTCGTTTTAAAGTATATTTTCTAAATATCAAGGCCAAAGTTTCGTACCAACAGTAGGTTTTCCAGAAATTCAAATAAGGACAGAACATAAATTATAGTTATCGAAAATAGTTTTTCTCGGACAAAACCTATTCTAATCCCTTCAAATCAACTCCAAAGCTAATCTAATCCTACCATACACCTTCTTAGGGTGTCATGGGTTCCTAGACATCATCAAGACCAAAGAATACCATGGGGATAATTATAGGATGACCATATATATAAATAACTCTAAAAATCATGTAAAATGGTATAAATCACATAAATCATGCATGCTTGCTCCAAAAATGAAAAGATACATATGTAATGAAAAGGAAACATGAAAAATGAAATAAATATGCTTACTAGTGAAAATGATGAGGTGAAAGTAACAAGGTAAATCCTAAACACTCTTGGTTTTTATTTCAAAACTATATAAAGAGTGATAACTAGATTGTTATAACACTTGTACTTGAAAAACTTTTGATCCCCTTGATCTCTTGATGAGTGGCCGGTTATGGAGGAACAAAGGGAGAAAGAAAACTATTTTGCTAACACTTGGATGAGTTGAATGTGTAGAAAATAATTGAAGTGAATGAGATTGTGTATATATCTAACATTTGAAAAATTTGCCAAACCATTAAATGTCCACCCCTCCCCTTGGCCGGTTTTTAGGGGAGGGTGTTTCACCAATTATATATATATATTTTTTTTTACTTGTATGTATTGTGAAATTGTGTAATTATTGGAAATGTAGGAAAAAATGTAAGTAATAAGGTAAATGGTATATTTTTAGTACAAGTAAGTTTTTGATAGGTCAAAATAGAATGTAATGATATAATAAAATTGTAAAATACATTCCTTGTGAATTTTGAGTGATAAATTAATTATCGTATAATTTTTAAGAAAGACACGTAATAATTTAACTTTAACGATTTGTATCTGAAATAAATTTGAAACACTAGGAAAACTAAAATATAGTTTTATGAACTAAATGTAAGTTTAAAATACATCGGGATCATTTTTGAAAATAGCGGAGTAAATATTAAAATAAAACTCACGCGATAAAGATTATTAAATAAAATTACGCGTTGAAGGTGAAATGAAATGTCGTGAATGAACTAATGAGATGCACATGATGTCAATGAAATGTAGACTAATCATAGTCCATATGAAATGTACGTGATGTCATGATCATGAATTCGCCGCTAAACCTTCAAGGTTACGCGAATTTGAAACAAGTAAACCAAGTTTACTATAAATGTTGAAATTGTGAAACTTGAGAAATGACCTGAAATTGCGAGTTGTCACAGTTGTATTTTAGTGTTATTAGTATAAGCAAAACCAAACAGGCCCTTGTATCAAAAAACCAAACAGGCCCTTGTATCAAAAACTTTAATCAAGAGAACCAAACACCCCTTGTATCGGCAAAAGCAAAGGCAATGGTTATGTGGTGAAAATGCAAATACTTTGGCACTAAATCATAATGTATCAAATAAAACATCCGCTTGTATCGGCTAAACCAAACGACCCTTTTATCGAGAAAAGTCATATAAAGAAACCAAACACCCCGTGATCGTAAAAATTAGAGGCGTGGTTTCAAAACACGGGTTCAAAAGGCAAACGCTTTAGCGATAAACAACAATATATTGACAATTGTGTATTGTAACATCTTGAATTTTGACTTACCAAAGTCAAACAAACTAATGAAAACCAACAAATTGTAACTTGGGTAAGTCAAACCTATTAAGATATGCAAAACGATTTCAAACACAATTACTTAAATAAGATCACAAAATTTTGTTCATCGATTTCAATAACTACAAATGTTTACTATCATCTAAACATACACTTAGCTAGACCCACAACTCTCCTATCAACGTTTTCCTTCTTTTCCTTCCTTTCCTTAAGATATTTAAACAAAATTTCCGGTTTGTAATCCTTTCTCCAAAATCGTTAAACTTTGATATCAAGATGTCATCCTCTTCCTTCTCCTTCTTAACACCCAAACGCTTTTCATTTGCGCGATCGCTTTCATCAACGAACTCAACAAACCCTTCCCTTATCGTTTTGTGCCATTATTGTTTTCTTTTGCTTTGGGAAGAATGTGTGTTGATTGTATTTTAGGGTTCACTCTTGCTCGTTCATACATATATGGTTGAACAATGGGTTATTTTAACTAGCTTGGGTCAAAAAGTGAATGGTCTATAATACCCTCGATTTGACCGTCCAAAATCGGTCAAGGGACGAATCGGCATTTAATGGGTCTTGTTTGGACAGTGGCGATGAAAAGTCGTGGTTCGTCCCATCGCGATCCTCCGATCAAGTTTAGGGACCAACATGTATTTTAGTCTTTAATTTATATCTTATAGTCACATTATTTCAGTTTAAAACATTATTCATTTTTAGTTTTTACTTCCATTTAACTTTGTTTAAACTTTTCTTTTATGCTAAATTCTATATAACATTAAATTAATTTCATATTATAACATTTGCCCTTCAGTTTTGACCAACTTATACTCTTAAATCTATAAGTATATGATTTAAGATCATTTAGGGACAAAACATTATTTACATACCAAGAGATCAATCTTCACCATCCATTTTATTTGATCTAATGGATGATATTAATCCTAACAATTTAAAAACCCACTTTCATCCTCTTTTTCAAATATTAATAACTTTCAAACCGTTAACCGTTAAACGATAATAATAATAATAATAGTATCATTATGACGAACATTTAATTATCTTTCTATAGATAGGCAATTTGATATACTTTCGACAAAATAAAAATTTCGTATTTTTAACGTTTTTTTTTTTTTTTTTTTTTTTTTTAAGTTTTTCGTTTTTACGTTATTGAAATTTGCATTAAAAATCATATATGATTAAACACTAACACTAATATCACATGTGATATTCAAATTAGTGTTTAATCATATATGATTTTTCATGCAAATTTCAAGAACGTAAAAATCACGAAAAACATGAAAAAACAATTTTTTTCCTTTTTCGAAAGTATATCAAAGTGCCCGTCTATAGAAAGATAATTAAATGCTCGTCGCGATGGTGTAATTATTTTTGCTTAACGATTAACGGTTTAAGAGATATTTAAATTATAAAAAATATGTGAAATAATAAAATGCTTTTAATCTCATCCATTGATTTTTTTAGATGGATGGTGAAGATAGTCTCTGGTATGTATGAAAAGTTTAATAGATAAAATAACTCTCCTCTAAGATATTGTATAATTTTGCTTATAATATCGATTAACTGCCACCGCAACAAAAGGTCAATAAAACAAAACTTAAAATAAATATAATTCCAAAAAATGATAAACAAGAACACATATAACAAGCATCAAAGAAGCTAATTTATATATGTTTCTTGTTTTCTCAATTATATACTAACAAACTTACAAACCCCTTGAATTTATAAAGGTGTTACTATTGTTACTTTCTACCAATGGGAAGTGATATCGAATTATGCAATACGATGGCAGTTGATAAGAATCAACTTTTTCTATTGCCACAGCCTTTGCAAGCAATGCAAATTAATGTAACTTGATAAGTTGTGAAAAATTGCCATAAAGCATACCATTTGGGATACAAGTGTGAGATGAGAATGATTTGGAAACAAAATAAGATTACTAGTGG
Organism: Chrysanthemum lavandulifolium; assembly: GCA_022545495.1. Classification (NCBI taxonomy): domain Eukaryota; kingdom Viridiplantae; phylum Streptophyta; class Magnoliopsida; order Asterales; family Asteraceae; genus Chrysanthemum; species Chrysanthemum lavandulifolium. The sequence continues at coordinate 235,614,300 of CM040241.1, read as the reverse complement.
TACCTAGCCAACTTAATATGCTACGAAACCTTTACTTGTTAGGATCATACCGTATAAAATCAGAAAGTACACAACAATATCACTTAACTAGATAACTAATGATTCCCCATGAAGTATTAGGCCGAGACCTTTCTTTAGCCTTGCTCAACATCACCATTCGCCAAGATACCCAACCTTCCTAAGGGACATTTTTGTCCCATGGACACCCCATTCCATCAAAAGACTATAACCATTAGCTTCTTTTTCACCCTCCTCAAACCTCTCACAACCCAGATAAATTTGGCTAAGCAACACACAACACATGAGGTTCAACCACATATCGGTTCTTCTCAATAACTTCAACATCTACTCTTCACCCTTCTCCTTCTTCGATCGATCACCCATCCGCTTCACTTAGATCAACTATCTTGGTGCAATAATTGGAGGTCGGTCTTCGATCTTCGTCTGCGCAAAGATTACAACTAATACATGAAATATCATTGAAATATTTGAAGACCTAGAACTAGTAATTCCACATGTTTCGAATACTCAAATATGAAACACCTCAAGACATTGAACTTTATGGTCAATGTCTTTCCAAAAAGGTGTAGATTGGTGGGAACACCTTGACCCCGGGTGACTTTTGGCATCAGCCATTGTCCACCCCATAAGGAATAGCTCCGGCAACTCTCCTGGCCTAGTGGGGCACCAACTGGAGTGAGCACGAGCCAAGACTTGGACCCCTGAGCTCTTATTCCACAAAGTCTCGCCAGTGTGCCCATAGGTTTTGCGGAGGTGGGTACCTATATGAAGCATATGCCAAGGATGAGACTTGAACCTGGGTCAATTGACTCAAGCACAAGTATTCCAACTATTGGACTAATACCTTGAGTGTTCTTCCCCTCCTTTTGATGATCCACACTTTGATCAAATCAAAACGACATAATTGAACAGGTGAGAGAGGGCTCATTCATAACACAACCATCATGTAATTCGAGAGATTTAGTTAGAATTACCCTTTCATCCTCATTAGAGATTCTTTATTGTCCCGGTAGCTAGCTAGGACGCTCATTCACAGTTAGAGCTAACTGAAGGTAAAGGTGCCATCCATAAGTTAAAAAACTTAGGTTGATTAAATATGATCAGAACTTGTTGATCTCTATTATAACACACCTTAAGATAACTAGAATTTACAATAAGAACACGTTTGGCATGGCAAGAGCAAATGGATTCACTTAATGTTAGAATGTAAGAACTAAATACACATTTTTAGAATAAAATTTATGGTCAACAGAATAACCATATGTACGAAAGTATCAATAACAACAAGTAAATGGAAGAACTTTTATTCAAACCTAAGCCTCAATAGTCGGCTTAGATTATATCAACAATAGTATCCAAAATGTTACAAGATTAGATTAATGTCAATGAGACAATAATCATACAAATACAGAGAAGAGACAAGATCAATGAAATGATCAAAGAGAAGAGAAGAGTGTGTGACAAATGACTGCACACACAAGTGTGCCTAACCCTAGATTAAGGGACTTATTAAATAGGAGATTAAGTTACACTAAGGCCCCTCTAACGGCTATAAAAGACTCATCATCAGAAATGAGAATAGCTTCAGCAGTAAACGAGCATCTTGGAACTTTAAACCTTTTATTCTTTGTCCATGATTAACCCCTGAATAACACTTGCACCGAACATAACTTGAAAGCCATTAGAAATTGATAGAATGACATGTTTGCCAGATTAATACCCCAAAATTTAACATTCCCCTTAATCGATGAGCAAACATATCAAACAATATCAATTTTTCACACAAGAATTTATGCCGATAAACAGGAGGTTTTAGTAAGTATGTTCATAGCTTTGGTTTGAAGAGCCAATCTTTTGGCACTTATACCTCCTCTTGCAATTTTTTCCCGATGAAGTGGACATCAATTTCAAAGTGTTTTGATCTTTCATGGAAGACAGGATTGATGACAAGTTGTAAAGCGATTTGTTATCACAAAAAGATTAAGAGCACTCCCATCGTTCACATAATAACGCCGTGAGGGGAGGCGTTAACGCCGTTTTTGGGCGTTGCCCGATGGAAACGAAATGGGATAACGACGTTATAGGGGAGGCGTTGCCCCCTTAACGCCCGTTATGGGTAGGAAAAAAAAATTTTTTTTGAAAATGTTACAAAACTAGTCCTTGTAACGTTAAGATTTTTAAAAAATTTACATAAAACCCCCTAACGGCTAGTTTTTTTTAAAAAAAAAAAAAAATTCAAAAACATTATTTTACTACTATAAATACCCAACTAAAACTCTATTTTTTTCACACTTCCTCTCACACTTTATATACTTCCTCTCACACTTTCATTATTAAAAAATCAAATTCGTTGTAACAATGGATCCAAATCAAGTCGGTGATTTTCCTCTGCCCCGATGGACACGTAAGACCTAGAAGACTTCAATTTATGGCGTCGCGTCGAGTATCACCTTCGCTTGGAACAAGGGAAGGCGGTGAATCTCAACATCCTACTCGTCCTCGTGCCCATATATATCGTGAACGTGAGCTTGCAGAGGAACGTCGCTCAACGATTATTTCGCATAAGGTTGTAAGTATTCAAACCGAATTTTCGTAGAAGATTTCAGATGAGCCGGAAACTATTCCTGCAAATAGTTGAAGGTATTGAATCTTATACTTCGATAATATTCCGGATCATTTTAATTACTTTAAGCGGACACCGATGCTTGTGGTCGAATGAGTATAAGTGCTCTAATGAAGTGTCGTGCGCCATACGCCAATTGGCGTCGGCACCTCACCCGATGCATTTGATGAATACTTGCAAATGGGTGCGATACGCACAATTATGTCTTGATAATTTTAACAAATGTATTATTGATTTGTTTATGCCGAGTATTTAAGAAAACCAACATGGGCCGACATTCAAAAATTTATCAACTACATGAAGAAAAACATGGTTTTCCGGAATGCTTGGTAGCATTGATCGCATGCACCGGGAATGGAAAAATTGTCCGATGGCTTGGCAAGGGCATTTTGCTAGGGTGATAAAAATACCCAACAATTATGCTTGAAGTCGTTGCTTCTCAAGATTTATGGATCCGGCATGCATTTTTTGGGATGGCGGGGCAAATAACGATATTAATGTTTTAGATAACTCTCCGTTATTCGATGACCTTCTTGCCGATAATGCCCCAAGAGCACCTTATATGGTCAACGGAACTAGGTATGAACAGGGTATTACTTGGTCGATGGAATTTATCCACGGTGGGCAACTTTCGTCAAATCCTTCACGGCAACAACTCGATGAAAACATACGTACTTTAAAAGGAGACAAGAAAGTGCCGAAAGGATATTGAACGTGCTTTTGGTGTTCTTCAAGGTCGTTGGGGTATACTACAACAACCGCACGTCAATTTGAAATTGCTACGATACGTAGAATCATGTATTGTTGCATTATTATGCATAACATGATTGTAAAAGATCAAAATTTGAATTACGTGACTATAACGAATCGTGGGTGGATCCGTCAAGAAATTTGAGGCAACGAAGATGGGTCGAAAGATGTGATACTCACAATCGTAAGGCAAAAGAAATACACGACCGACAACGCATACCCAACTCCAACAGACCTTATGGAGCATGTTTGGCGAGAATAATCTTGAACGACATGGACAACAACAACAGAGCGCGACGATGAATAAGTATTTTCTATGTAATTTTTTAAATGCGGTGTGTGCGTTTTTTTAATTTTGTTGTTTTTTTTTTTTTTTTTTTTTTTTTTAATTTTTTTTTTTTTTTTTTTTTTTTTTTTTTTTTTTTCTCAGATTGTAACTTCTTTTCGGTTTAATGAAATGTTTGTTTTAGTTTAATAAATGAAATGTTTGTTTTAGTTTAGGGGTTGAAATTGAAAATATGAAATATTATTGGTGTTATGGTGTTATTGAGATGTTATGGATGGAGTGTTTTTGGGATGTTAATGTTAAATGTTAAAGGCGATGTGACGGCGTGGGCGGTGTTATTGGTGTTATGGTGTTATGGATGGGAGTGCTCTAACAGGAAGATTGATATCAACTTTTAGATCCTTTAAGATTTTTGAATCGAATGATTTCACGAAAAGAGAGACATAGATCTATACTCGCTCGTGGAAGATTTTGAAAGAGTGTTTTGTTTTTACTTTTCCATGAGATCAAACAATCATTAAAGAAAACACAATATCCTGTGATGATTTTCCGTTTTCTTGCATTTGGCCCAACTGCATCACTATATCCTTCAAGATGATTTTCGAGTTCTTTGAAATTGTACCTTAGACCTTTTCCGGAGCTCATTTTAGATATCTCGTAACATTGAGGCACATTCTAGATGAGATTTTAATGGATAATGCATATATTGTGCGGACAATGAACCGAGTATGAGATGTCGGTCTTGTATGGGTGAGATAGATAAGTTTCCCAAGTAACCCGATAACCGATGATGTTGACAAGTAGGGATCATCAGCGGTGGGAATGTATGGAAGGACATAGTTGGGTTCCATAGGAGTAGACACAGTTTGCACCCAAGACCAAATTCTTTGAGGAGTTCAAGACAGATTTTCTTTGGGAGAGACAAATGTCATTCCCGCTTTTAAAACCTCAATACCAAGAAAGTATTTTAAGTTTCCCAAGTCTTTGATATGAAATTTTGATTTTAGAAACTCTTTGAATATGTTTATCTCATCAATACAGCTTCCAATGAGGACTATATCATCCACATAAACAAGCGAGCAATAAACTTGTTATTCTCTGTTTTGGTGAATATAGAATGATCATTGATGATTGAACAAAATTATTTTCCTTTAAAACAACGACAAGTTTTCATTCCATTTTCGGGAGCTTGTTTTAGGCCAGATAGGGACTTGACAAGTTTGCAAACTTTATTTTTATTGTTCTCATTACGAACCCCTTAGGATGGTCATATAGATATCTTCATCAAGATCTCCATACAAGAAAGCATTGTTAACATCAAGTTGGAAAATAGGCCATTTGTTTTCACATGACTAAAGCAATAAGACATCTAACAAGAGACATTTTCACAACAGGAGAAAAGGTTTCATCATTGTCTATTCCTTCCTTTGATTATAACCTTTAACAACTAATCTAGCCTTGTATCTATCAACTTCACCATTGGCTTTATATTTGATTTTAAAGATCCATTTGTAACCAATGGGAGTTCTATTAGGTGGGAGATCGGTTATATCCCAAGCATGATTTTCATTTAAGGCCTCAATTTCGTAGTTCATAGCATCAACCCAATTACTATCAAGGATAGCTTCTTCATAGCAGTGTAGGTTCAATACTTTTATTAAGACTAGAAGCAAAGCGAATTATCTTTGTTTAAATTAGAATAATTAACAACCTTTTCAAAACCATATTTGACTTTCCTTCTACAATAAAGTCATTAAGATTCTTGGGAAACTTAGAAACTCGTTGACCTTCTAACGATGAGTGGTGGCAAGCCTCTTTCTTGTTCAACAGAATCGGTGATGTATCGACAAAATTTGACATCTCGAATAAAAAATATTTTTGTTTCTAAGCTCAAGAGTTTGTAACCTTTTTCTCATTTGAATAGCCAATAAAGACACTTTTTCGGACCTACTACCAAATTTATCGAGATGTTGAGAATGGTGGCATAGCATAAGCGACCAAAGACTCTAAGGAGAGAGAGTGAAGGTCATGCCCATACACAAGGAAGAAGGAGACTTGCCGACAACACGTAAGAGGTAACCTGTTTATGACATAAGCGTGCTTAGAACACATTCGGGCCAAAGATATAGAGGTAATTCCCACGAAACATAAGGGATCTAGCCACATTAAGGAGATGCCTATGTTTCCTTTTGATACCATTTTGTTGAGGTGTGTATACACAAGAGGTTTGATGTAAAATTCCTTTTCATGAAAGAAGTGTTGAAGTTTGTTATTGACAAATTACGTCCGTTATCACTTCTGAATATCTTAACATTGTGTTCAAATTGATTTGATAGCATATGAGTAAAGTTAACAATGGAAACATAAACATCATCCTTTCCCTTAAGCATATAAACCCAGACTGCCCTAGAATAGTCATCAACAATGGTCAAAAAATATTTGTAACCATCTCTGCTAGTGACTTTATATGGTCCCCATACATCTAGATGAACAAGTTGACCAATTTTAGTTGATTTATGTTCACTTAAAGGAAATGGTTCCCTGGTTTGTTTAGCTTTATTGCAAGTATCACAAAGATGGTCAGGTTCAGAGGTTCCATCAACATTAAGTGTGGACTTAAGTATATGTAGGACTTGGTCAGAGGGATGACCAAGTCTTTGATGCCAGAGATTTCTAGAAATATGACAAACAAAAATGCAGTTATTAGAAGCAATCTTACATGTGGAATCAATATCAAACATATATAACCCATTGCATTGTTTACCAATCCCCACAATCCTTTTTGATGTAAACTCAGATATAGCAATTAGATTCATTAAAGCCAACAAACATTTTATTGTCTCTAGCAATCTTATGAGCAGACAAACAGATTGACATTGTACTCGGAACAACCGAACATCAAAAGAGTTAGGTCATTATTGACCTTTAAATCACCAATTTTAGTAATTAAGGCACGAGTGCCATTGGGATGACCAACGGTTAGACCAAGATTTGAAATGTCAACAACATTAATTAAAATTTTTGCGAAACAATCATGTCTCGATTTGCACCGAGTCAACAATCCAACCAATACTTATGTTTCGAGATAAGGTTTTAGTGTTCTTTGTTAAAGAATTTATCAAAGTTTATGTCAAACTTGACAACGCCATTAAAGAAGGTTCACGAAATGTTTTACACGCTACGTTGGCATTAGCGAAGACATATTATTGTCATTAAGCAGACTCATAAGTCTGGAGAGTCGCTCATTAGACAAAGAGACAGGAGAATTGCTAGCTCCATTATTAGTGGAAAGATTAGTGTCGCTAAACATTGATATCTTTGAAGGGTTTGGAATTAAAATTCCTTTTAACATATCCAGCAGGATAACCAACCGATCATAACATCTATCAACAAAGTGACCGTGTTTTTGCAGCTTAGTACATTTGAGATTCATGTTCGGTCCTTCGTTGTTTGAGTATTACCAAAGATTAAAACCGAATTTTTAAAATTGTTGTTGTTAAATCCTTTTTGTTATCAAAATTTTTCCACAATCGAAGTTTTGTAGCAAAAGTCAGCATTGGGTTTAGCGAGCTATTCCCGATGAAACATTTATGTGAGATTCTTCTCCGTAGACAACAGAGAAAGCGCTTTGACATTAGGCAAAGGATCTCGTTAAAATATTGCTTCGATGGGAACATAGGAGTCATCAAGACCCATAAGAAATTGCATTAACTTGATTAGGCGATTGTGTTTTCAAAATGTTTTGCAACCTCACAAGTGTAAGGAGGCAAGCTAATCATACAATCAAATTGTTTCCATAAAGAGTTAAGGTTGTTATAGTGATCGACAAGAGAGACTCACTTTGACTAAGAGAGTTTATATTTTATGCAAATTAAAGATAGCCGAACCATCAACCTTATCATAGGTATCTTTAAGGTCATTCCACATTTCATAAGCGCTTTAGCATATATAGCACCAAAGAAATAGTTCGTTGAGAGAGTTAAGAATCCAAGTAACCACAACGAGTTACAAGTATCCCATTGATTAGCAAGACTAGGTTCGAATCATCTCTTATGCAAGTACCATCAATAAACCCTAACTTATTATGGTTCCTTAAGGCAAAGGTCATGGCCATATTCCATATTTTGTAATTTTCAGTTCCAGTGAGTTTGATAGTAATGATGGGTGTACCATTTGTGTTATTGGGGTGTAAATACAAAGCATCACCAAAGGTTATGCTTTTCTTAGTGGAAGAACCACCACCACCAATAGCCATAGTACAAACAATAAGTCAGACAGATATGATAAGATAGACAAGGTACAGACAGAAATAAAGACAAGTGCAGATACATAGATAAAGAAATAAATAAGACTTTGTAATTAAGAAACAACAAGCACCAAGCCTGTGAACTGGGTAAACAGGAGCGGTATTCATACCACTCGAGGTGGCGAGATCAAGATGTTAGTTTACCCGTTTGCACCCACAAAGACTTAAGTACTTGCTTTGTTTGAAGAAGACTTACAGAGCAATATGCGTGGAAAGAACAAATCACAATAAGAAATAACCAAGGATTATGCCAATAGCAATAACCACAAACCACCAAGTTGTTCTTTGAAGAGATGTCCCCAAGTTTCCACAAAGAAACCATTGGATGTAGAATCAATAATGATTATGAGCACCAAGCTCGATACCATGTACGAAAGTATCAATAACAACAAGTAAACAGAAGAACTTTTATTCAAACCTAAGCCTCAATAGTCGGCTTAGATTATATCAACAATAGTATCCAAAATGTTACAAGATTAAATTAATGTCAATGAGACAATAATCATACAAATACAGAGAAGAGACAAGATCAGTGAAATGATCAAAGAGAAAAGAAGAGTGTGTGAGAAATGACTGCACACACAAGTGTGCCTAACCCTAGATTAAGGGACTTATTAAATAGGAGATTAAGTTACACTACCCCTCTAACGGCTATAAAAGACTCATCAGCAGAAATGAGAATAGCTTGATGAACGAGCATCTTGGAACTTTAAACCTTTTATTCTTTGTCCATGATTAACCCTAATAATAACACCGCACCGAACATAACTTGAAAGCCATTAGCAATTGATAGAATGACATGTTTGCCATAGATTAATACCCCAAAATTTAACACCATAGCTCCATACCCTTTGTTTTCGACATCCACTCACATAAGCGAGCCAAAGATGTAACCGAAAGCTAAGATTTGTGATTTACCAAATCACCAAAAAAAAAAAAAAAAAAATAAACAAACAAACAAAAAAAATTGAATTTATGCAACTAAATTAAAACCGAAAACTTCCAACTTATCTAATGTCTCTTCGTAAATCTCAGTACCTCGCAAGAAACATTGATTTGTGATTAACGAGACTTTAAACAAGAAATATTGATCAAGACTCTTGGTCGAAAATGGGTGGAATAACTAGTTCTATATCTTCATCTCTGTCTTCATTTTCCGAGTACCAATGATATCAGAAAATGAATCGAAAGAAGACTGTCTTGAGAAATAGAAACCAATAAATAAGAATATAAAAATCAACAAACAAAATAGTGACATTTAATTCATATCGTATAGTCACATTATTTCAAGTAGCTTATACAATACTATTTGCACTTCATTTTGCACCAACTTACACTCTTTAATCTATAAACTTACTGTATAATTTTGCTTATAAATCGATTTATTGCCGCTGCAACACGGGGTAAATCCTTTTATAACTTAAAACAAATATATGTCCTTCGTTAACCAAAATTAAACATACATGAAACGTACTTTTATAGAATCATACATTTTTCTTCCTAAAATAAAAAGAGTAAACAAGAACATAAATAACAAACATCAAAGAACTGTTACGTATTTATGAACTTTACCATATGTGCATTAACAAACCCCTTGAATTTATAAAGGTGTTACTATTGTTATTTTCTAGCAACGTGGGATGTGATGTCGAGTTATAATGTAAATTAAACCTTTCAGAATTGGCAGATGTTGGAAAAATAGTTTGCAAAATGAGTTTTTGCAAATTTTGGACACTATTTAATATATATATATATATTATGTATATTCATACTTCTTGGTAGCTTTGCGTTCTCCTCGACGAGAGCTTCGCAACGAGCTAAAGTATGTCCAAAATGGAGTTAATATGAATGAGATATCGTGCCTCAAAGTGGGACACGTGAGACAAATTTGGGAAAATAAACACATCCCACATCGCCTAGAAAAGGAAGTGGGAGTGTGTTTATATAGAAATCTTGATATGAACCTTCAAAATGATTTGTTGGTTTTACTCCAACACCTACGCGAAGCTTCTGAACTCATGCGAGCCCGCGCGACCTGCGGACACGAATGCAGCTCCGAAACCTTGCATACCTGCGTAGACGGAATCGGTTTAAATAAATGGAAGATATTCAGGTAAGAAAACAGTTATAAGAGAAAAGACTGCACCCTATGCGCCCTTGTCAGGTACCAATCCAAACGGATCCGTGTGTAATTTGAACAAGAGAGCACAAACGAAGAGCAATATGAGACATAATCAATAACATAAAAAACATTGTAACATTTATTTATAGTAGGTATGATTGGGATCTTAAAGAAGTACAAACCACAAATATCACTTGACGAGACCCAAACTAATGATCCCCCATGAAGTACTAGGCCAAGACCTTTCTTTAGCCTTGCTTAACATAACTCTGCACCATGAGACCCAACCTTCCCAAGGGACCCTTTTGTCCCATGGACACCCCCATTCCAGCAACAGACTCAACCCCTTTTCAGCCTCTCTTTCACCCTCCTCAAACCTTCCTCTACTTAAATAAAACTGGCTCAATAGCACATGAGGTTCACCTACAAATGGGTTCTTCTCAATGCACTTGAGTAACAACTCTTCGCCTTTCTCCTTCTTTGACCCGTCGTCATATACAGCCTCCCAGTATGAGTTTCTAGCCTCTATTTGGTCTCTTGGATCAAGAATCATGGTGCATCGGTTGAAAACCGGTGGAGTTACTAGTTCTATGTCTTCATATCTCTCGTCAGCTACAAAAAGTTGCAACAAATATGTTAAATTTGTAGACAAATATGAGAATGAGTCATATACTATATGAATTATTGTCACATTTATGTATGATGGAAATGAGTTGCTATTTGAGATTTAGAAATTTGAGATCTCACATTTGTTTTTTAGATAGTCAAACTCACACACTCACCATACTATGCATAATACTCACTTGTCCCGGTTATACTTGAACACGCAACCACTTGGTTAGGTAATAGTAGAGTTCACATGCATACCATTAGTCTAGAGGCCCATTGGTTTAAGTATTTAGTTTTAATGGATTTCTTAAATTTTCAAGTATAAAGATTTATGCCCATATTCACAATTCTGTAAAACCGATCTAAAACCAAAAGAAGAAGGAAAAAATAAACTTGTAAGTTGAAGTACCTGTTGTAGCTAATGTCTGCAAGCCTCTTTTTCGTTCCTCCATGAATATCTCTTCTTCTCGTACCAATAAAGTGTAAATAGCTCCCATTTTCGATATCAGGTTCATCCACAATCCTGGCTTCCCATTTCCAGGCCATAAAACGTCGAAATTGGTGTTTCCAGTGAACTCTAGACGACCGTCAATGTTGTCATATAACGCGTCCTGATAGCCATAATACTGGTCACCAAAATCAGCTATGGTCATCAAAAGGAAAACGGCTAGCACCCTTCTTGGAAGAACAACCGGTTCGCCAGTTCTGATGTGAGGTACTTTGATTCCAGTGGCTGGAACAATTGTTTGCAGCTTCTTCCTCCAATTTTCTTCTGAATTTACTACAACAGACATACAAAATGTATACGTTTATTTTCTTCATCCTTAGTCGAAAAAGTAGCAAAAGTAGAGCTAAAAGTGATCTGGTGCACAAGTTTTTTTGAACCGTAATATAAGGGACTACAATATACGAGTCAATTAATATATACATGTTTAGATTAGTTCGGAAAAAGTAAGAGCTGATACCATTCTCCTTTGCGTTTCTCAAAGACATTTCAGAAGCTAGGAGGTGTTCCCTTAGCTCAGAATCAGTATAACGAAACACAAGATCATCATGAATAAGAGTATGACGAGGCACTATGCAAAACAAGTGAATCAAACGCTCAGCTACATCGCCCACATGGTTTCTAACAATCTCCCGGTCTTTCACAGGGTCAAATATTGCAAGATCATGATACGAGTTAGAGTAAACCGAATGGAAAAGACCAAAAAGGCAAACGGAGTCGGGTGCTTTCCAAAGCTTAAGGATGCGGTAAACATGATAAAGGTGGTCATGAAATGTTCCCAACCGATGCCAGCACTCACTGGCACCGGCTGAGCGTAAAATGGACAAGAGTGTTGGCAGGCTCTTGTCCACTGACTCGAGATTTTCCCTAAGGAAAGGTCGAGCCGATTCTATAAGATCATGAAGGTATTCATTAGGGGTAAGGGAAGTTGTATTTGAAGTAGGCATATATAGAAATTGAAAAGATAATGTAAGATGTGAAAATGGTATAATAGATATGCCGCATGTATGTATATCATCTTATGGTTTCATGTCGTTTGAATATTAAAACGTGTCATGAGTTTTTTGTTACAAGGACACATGTGTTGTCATATATCAGGCAACTCGATTTGTTGTTTTCCTGTAGTGCGAAAGTTATCTTATCGATTCATGAATGTGAAATCATATCAAGGTGATGTTAACAAATAAATGGTTTACATGTTTTAAAAGAAAACCAAATTATTAGTTGTTAATACAATTTCGGGCGCTCCTCTGCAGAGATTAGTGTATGCTAACTTCTTGGGAAATAGATCTTGTATTAAGTATGAGTCTCGGTTTAAAGCTGCTAAGAAAACAAACACCGTTAGTCTCACCGCAGAACGGGGTTCCGCGGTCTACCTCCGGCGTGAGAGTGAGTAAGGGTTTAGAGAGATAAAGTGAGTTCTAGAGAGAGAGTGAATGTGTGTTACCGTTTGATCACCGATGAAACCCATATTTATATGGTTGACCTTTCGTCGTATTCTCATGATCACGGGCATGAGGCGACAATTTATAAGTGGGAAGTGACGAAGTCAACTCGAGCTTGTCTTGTTGCCATGACAATGGTTTTGGCGGAACTCGCCCGCTTTCCTTTTGGAACCGCAGTTCTGATACCCCATCCTAGGCGAGATTCCTTACCCTTGCACGGCGCGGTTGGGACTTCCTCCTAAGCGTCATCCCGTCTGGCGGTCCGCTGCGGACGCGGACAATGCTTGAGTGACTCTGGTTCCAATGTGTTGCATTCTTGTTCCGCGTCTAACCCTTATAAGTGTCCGGGGAGGGGGGTTCGACGCGATCAAGTCCCCCCATTCTAGTATGCTTGTTGGTTCAGGACAAGTGTTCTAGACTAAATTGTTTTTCTCATCCGCGGCTTGGTGTCCCGCAGACTATCCTCGTCAGTGCTGACTGTACATTCCACTGACGTAGCGGATAGGCGTTACAGCTGTCCCTAGGGAGTTACGAAACGGTTTTGACCGCGTATTTTCTGACTGGCGTGACGTTTTGGCTGCTCTTATCCCATCCGTTGATTTAGGTGAATCTGAGCTGTTGGATACGGATCGGGAACGTGGCGCTCTCTCAACCGTTCGATTAATCGGTTGGTTTTACTTTTAGGAGGGTATAAATACCCCTCATTTTTACCTTCTTGGCTACTGTTGCCCTTTCATCTTCGCAAGTAAAAAAGAAAAAAGCAACCAAAGTCTTTTTCGTGCGTTCCCCTTGCTCAGGTTAGGTTTTTCTCCTCTTACTGCTTTGCCATGGCTAAGAAACTTCTTAGTGACTTCACGTGTGATTTGTCCTAACAGGATTTAGATAATTTTTGTTCTAAATACAATATTCCTAAAATAGTACACTCCCTTCTTCCTGGCCCTAATGACACCATTAGAGATGCTCCTCAGGGTAAAATAGGTGTATACACTAGGTTTTTTGAGTTATGCAACATTAGGATTCCTCTCTCAAATTCACGTGCGCTGCTTTTAGAGTATTTTCAAATTCACCTGTCTCAGTTGTCTGTTTTAGCCGGGCTAGGGTTAGTCATTTTGAGGTTTTATGTCGCGTTCATGGTGGCATTCCTACCGTAGCGTTGTTTAGGAAGTTTTACTATTCCAGTATGAAGGACGGATGGATGACCCTAGAGAAACGTAAGGGTCCTAAAACTTTAGTTGTTCCAGTGTGTCATACTGCTCCCTTGGACTCCGTGAAAAACTGGAAGGAGTATTTCTTTTGGGTTGACGCGACCGTCTTTCCCTTGTCAATACCATGGAATGACAAAGTTTCGGTTGACCGCGATCCCCTCCCATCGGATGACGATGTGGATCTGGAGTTGCTGTCTCTTCTTGACACAAGACGTGCTCCTTTCAAAAAGTATCCGGAGCCATTCTTGTGTATAGTGGGTCTTAGCCGCTTGGGATGATGTGACGATGTAAGCGTCCCCACCTTTATGGTGTCGCATAACGAGGGTGGGTTTCCTTTCTAGGGTTTGTCGCGTCTCTTTATTACTATTGTTTGGTTTCTAATAATTGTCTTTTTCATTCGCAGATGGACCTTTTCTCGTTTATTAATCGAAGACCATTTTTCCGTGATTTCTGGTAAGAGGACTTTGCAGGAGGGTGAGAAGACCCTGTAGGAGGAGACTGCCGGGCGTGTCATAGAGCCCTCCGAAGACTTGATCACCCTGGTCCAAGAGACCATTGTGGACTTTGTGGAAGCAGCCAAAGCCAGCAAGGCTACTGGAAAGAAGAGGGTGAGGATTCATGCTCCTCCTAAGCAGGCAGAGAAGAAGAGGAGTGTTACTGCCTCGGAGAAAGGTTCAGGAACTGCTGCTGGTAAGTTTCCCTTAATGTTTTCTTCTTCCCTTTTTTTTTTTTTTTTTTTTTTTTTTTTTTTTTTTTAAATATCTAAGTACTTTTGGTTGTGCAGGAGGCGCGACCCTGGAGTCCACCCCTGTTGTGGAGCTTCATGATGAGTCCGACTCCGGACCTAAACAGTTGGAGACTACCGTTGCTGCATCCGAAGCCACTCCGCTTCATCAAGAAGACCCGGATGCCGCTTCAAAGACATCAACCAGTGTTCCTGTTGATAACCTGGATGCTGAGATGTCCGGGCCCTCTCAGCCACCCCCGGTGCATCAAGAGAGTGGCTTTGAGGCGAGGTCACCTCCACCAGAGCAGTCTGTCCACCGACCCGTGGCATCTGACGAGGACTTCTACCAGTCCATGTCCGTGGATTCCGTGGAGGCCAAGAATATTTAGGTTCCCAAGTGGCTTCCAACCAACGAGTTCCGCATGGATGATCCCTAGGTTTGTCGGAGTTTAGTGGACAATCTTTCAACTCCGGTTATTTGTCCGTGTCAAAACATGCCACACGCAGACTTGCTTGAGCAAGACAATATGATAACCGCAAGCAGCAGACGTGTATGTCCTCTAAGGTGCGTCTACGGTTGGAATTTGAACTAAACCAGACTGCCAAGCTCAACAGGAAGCTAGAGAGGAGGGAAAAAAGGATTGAGAGTTTGAAGGAGAAAGTACAGGAGTTAGAAGGTGAGGTCGAGGAGGCGAGGGGCCTTTGCAAGCGCGTGGGCATTCTGAAGTCCGAATCGGAGGAGGTAAGGAGGCTCCGTGAGCGTGTGGCCCAGCTGGAGGGTATGATTGCGCCCAAGGATCAGCTGGCAACTTTGACCGTTGACAACGCAGGACTGAAGGGTCAAGTTGCTGGGCTTTCCCCGGTTTGTGATGGTCTGAAGGCCCAGGTAAAAGAGGTAGGTTTGTTTGGGGAAAGGTTAAAGGAGTGCGAGAAACATGTCCGGAGCTCCTATGATGGTCGCTTGGCGGAGTTAGATCAGAGATTGGCAGATCTAAACCGTGATTTTGATGAGGAGTTGTTTCCGAGTACCCTTCTCGCGGTTGAGGGTAAGATGTGGGTGGTTGGGCATGGTTTTCGGAGAGCATGGATGGCCTTTAAGCAATCCACAGAATTGCAGACCCGTCTGGGCGACTGCATTAGCAAGGCCATAGCAGAGGGGTTAAGGAAAGGGTTGGAAGCCGGGGTTGCTCATGGTGCTGCGGGCAGAAAGTTGGAGCAGATCCAAGCCTACAATCCTCAGACCAAAGAGCATTACCGTGAGTCTGTTACGCGGTTAAGTGACGTCCCTTTCCCCTTGCTTGACTCTTTGGAGGCTTGCAAGGATGCTCCCTTGGAATATCTGATGGCTAAGCTCATGCTTCAGGAGGAGCGACCCCGCGGATCAGGGGAGTTTGTCTTTAGCTGCCCGACCACTGAAGAGGTCTTGTTGCCCAACTCTTTACTTCAGGCGGTGACCAGACGTCCGCGCGCTATTGCCGCATATTAAGAGAAGAAGTGCCAGATGAAAGGGAAGAAGTTTGATTTCTGGAATCCTGAGCTGACAGTTTTTGATGTTGTGCACCAGGTCACTCCTTCCGGGGAACCTGCTATGATTGTTGTCTCCCCTGGGCCAACCCCGTCTGCGCCTCTCACGGGTCCAACCGGAGAAGAAGGAAAAGAAGAACCATCCCATGATGATATGTTCGATACGGGGATACTTGACGGTACCGGGGATGTCTGAGGTGTTTTTTCCACGGGTGGCATTTAGACTATGCCGCCTTTTGATCCTTTGTGAAGCTTTTCAAACTTGTACTTTGGCGTGCTTTATTGCACCTTTGTAAGGTTGGGGCCATGGTTGTCGTGGTGCCGTAGTTTTGTAATCCGGGGGTATGCCCCCGTGATCTATCTGATCTTTTTTTTTAGACTTAATGAAAGTACATGTTTTATATATGTATGATTTTGTTGGTTGCCGGTGTTGGTTGTTCCGGGCTTTGTTTTTTACCCTTGACCATACTTTAGTAATCCGGGGGTAATATAGATTGGCCAATGGGTTTGCAATACCACTTACATGCCTGAGTCAATTATGAGGTTACTCGTCCTTTTTATGTGCGACATGTGTGTCGCGGATAAATAATGTAATAAAATCGTGAATAAGCTTTTGTTCGGAAAATTTGTAGAGCGGGCGGGCTCTACATTTCATTAATAATTTAGAAATGATACAAGAAAACTAAGGATAGAAAATTAAAATTACTTCCCCGTTGTCCGGATTTGATCCGTGATCAACTACAAAAGGCGGGGTGATGAACTTACACTTATATATAATATTTTTTCAAGTTGCGGATGTTTCATGTTCTTGGGAGTAATTCCCGTCTCGCTCCTCTGAGCTTGTACGCCTACTTCCTAATGCTTCCACCACTTCATAAGGCCCTTCCCACCTAGGGGCCGCTTTCCGATGTCTTCCACCCGACCGCTTCATTGTTGCGGTAAACGAACTCTCTAGGCACGAATGCCGTGTCCTGACTTTGGCATTGTAGTACTTCTCCATCCTAGCCTTGCTGCGTGCTTCTTCTATCGTCGCGGCTTCTCTCTTTTCTTCCAAGAGATCTAGGTTCAGACGGAGGTTCTGGTCATTGGATATCTGGTTCACAGCCGTACATCGAATGCTTGGCATTCCGATTTCCACCGATAAGCGCTTGAAGTCAGATGTGAGGAAAATGGGGTTTCCCATTCTTGGTCTTGATCATGGTTACGTGGGCCCGGTACATGCGGCACCTCCTCTATCCAATCTTTGCTTCCTTTCTCAAGCCTTGCTTTGATGGCTTCTCCCAAACTCTTGTTCGCACTTTCTACCAATCCATTTGCCTGTGGATGCTTAACAGAGGCGAATAGCTGCTTGATATTTAGCTTTTCGCACTAGTCTTTGAATGGGTTGTCGCGGAACTGCTTTCCGTTATCCGACACTATTTCCCCTGGCAGGCCAAATCGACAAACTATGTTGTCCCAAACAAATTTCTTCACTTGTTTCCCCATGATGGAGGCCAAAGGTTTAGCCTCAATCCATTTGGTAAAATAGTCGATTCATACGATCATGAACTTTACCTTGCCTGGTCCTTCTGGGAAAGGGCCGCAGATATCCAGGCCCCACTTGTAGAAGGCCCAAGGGGAGGTGATTGGGGTCAAGTTCTACTGCGGGTTCTTTGGTACCGGGCGGTGGACTTGGCAATCTTCGATTGTGTATTAGCTCCCGCATCCTTATGCATTGTTGGCGGTAGATATCCGGATCGGATTGATGTGGCTACCATCGCTCTTGCCCGAGTGCATGCTACATGATCCTTCATGGATCTCTCGCATCACGTAGTTGGCACGAACTGGCTCACACATCGGAGCCATGGCTCCGGAAGGATTTTCGTAAGAGGATGCCGTCCTTAACGTGTACTGCCGTGCCTTGATCCGCAGCTTTTTGGTTTGGTCATCCACCGCGTTGTCTCATCCCTTAGGTAGTCAATTAAGGGGGTCATCCATGTATCTCCGTCTTCTTCCACGACCGCCCATACCTCCTTTTCCTCAATGGATTTTTCTTTCAAGACTTCCACAGTACTGTTTTGTCGGTGAGCAAAGTCGGTGGAGGCTATCTTGCTTAGCATGTCGCGCCGCTTGTTCGCCCGAGGAATCTGTTTGATGGAGAACGTTCGAATCCTTTAATTAGGGCTTTAGCTTTGGCTAAGTAACGCGCCATGATTGCTTCCTTTGCCTCGTGTCGCCGTTGATCCGGTTTGCCACGGTAGGCGTCCAACGCTCGCGACATGTATTTCACCGCATCGTTACGCAATCCGCAACCTCGCGATCAATGCTTCGTATCGACCTCGTTGTTGGATGCTTCGAATTCGAAACGTAGGGCGTATGTGAATTCCTTCCCCTATGGGCTCGTTAGGATTAAGCCCGCCCCGGAACCTTCCTGGCATGTGGATCCGTCCGTGAACAAATTCCACGGCTTTTAGTATGGCTGCTTGTCCGCTTTCTTGTCGGGGATCCCTTCTTCCAGAATTTCGGCGATGAAGTCTGCTAGTACTTGCCCTTTGATGGCTGTACGGGGCCGGAAACTGATGTCATGTTCATCCAACTCTATTGCCCATCCGGCCATTCTTCCACTTTTCTCTGTTTTGGTCAGAACTTGCTTTAGTGGTTGATCCGTGATAACCGCCACCGGGTGTGCTTAGAAATATCTCCGTAGTCTGCGGGATGCGTACACTAGTGCAAGAACCAGATTCTCGAATGAGGTGTAATTCACCTTAGGGCCTTTTAAGGCGTGGCTGACGAAATACACCGGTCCGCCACGAATCTCTGTGCTAGCAAACCGCACTTACGACCGTGGGCGCGCGGATACATAATCAGCTCTTCCTTTGGGCGCGGTGCAATGACCATCGGCAAGTTGGCAATATGTGCCTTCATTTCTCTGAACGCTGCTCGCCTCGGTTTGCAAAGGAAAGTAACTCTTCTTGATGCACTTTTTCAGTGTCTTGAAGAATGGGAGGGACTTTTCCCTGATTTAGACATAAAGCGGCTGAGGCTTGCTAGTTTCCCATTCAGAGACGGTACTTCCTTTTTGGTTGTTGGGGATTGGAGCATGGACACGGCCTCGGACTTGTCCGGGCAGGCTCTGATGCCTTCTTTGCATACCACGTGGCCTAGAAACATTCCCTGTTCCGCCCCAAATGTGCATTTTTTGGGATTTAGCTTCATGTTGATCCTCCGCAAGGTTCTGAAGGTCTCCTCTATATCCCTGAGTACTTCTTCTTCCGAGTGAGTTTTGATGACCAAGTCATTGACGTAAACTTCCAAGTTTCTTCCAATCTGTTTATCGAAAGCTCTGTCCACTAGCCTTTGATATGTGGCTCCGGCGTTTTTCAAACCAAAGGGCATTTTGTATAGCAAAGATGCCTTGGTTTGTTTGAACGCCGCTTTTTCTGTCACACCCCAAATTACATTTTGCAATGAATGGAATTCACGGGATTGACCGTCATAGCATCACAATCACAGTTATATTGAGCGACCTAAAGTGTCGTTTGGAAAATACATCGTTTGATTTAATAAAATAATCGAGTTACAAAGTATAGGTCCCAAATGAAAGTTACTAGGTGCGAAATAAATTTGATACAAGTCAAACGATGTTTTAAAGTATATAAATCCTATGTGAGGCGCGTCGTCACCGCGACTCTATGGTATGTCCACATGCATGCCATGAAGTGAATACCTTAGTTACGAAAATACATTGCTAAAAGTGTCAACACAATGGTTGAGTGAGTTCATAGAGTTTATGTAAATGTTTAATCGACTATCACTAGTATAAATTATGTATGACAATGTCGCCACAAAATGATACAATTGCTTAAGCACATGACACGAAGCTTGGTGATGTTCGTCAAGCAGTGTTTTGCCAAACAACTCAATAATGATAATGAAGTGAAATGCATCCGTCCGGTTGGAATCCGCCAATCCGGATGGAGGTGTCACCGATAGATCTATCCACTCACCTCGCTTCTATGAAATTAACGGTTCATGATTATGAAATGGGGACATTTAGCGGCAATGAGGTAACTTAAGCAATGTAATGAATTTGAATATACTTGGTATCGTAATAAAATGATGTGCAATGTATTCTCCCGTAGGTTTGAAATAAGTAAAAACTTGAATAAATCGGGCTATGAAAACTCACTGTTGCAATGATTATGATGACAAAAGTGGATACACCGAAATGTAGCGTGATTCTAAAGCCGACCTATTATGAATGATATGATATGTAATAAGTCATGATGTAATGTTATGCATGCAATTCGGATGATATTTATACCACTTATGAATTTTGAAAACAATACTTTTAAATTAAAATATAATCTTTTAACGTCTTGACCATTTTAATTTACCTTCTTGGAAGGCATCACTTTTATAAGAAAATGTACTCCATTTTTGTTCTCCAAATGTTTGTTCTCCAAATTTTAGTTCTCCAAATATTTGTTCTCCAAATATTTGTTCTCCAACCTTTTGTTCTCCAAATGTTTGTTCTCCAAATTTTGTTCTCCAAAACTTTAGTTCTCCAAAGGTTTGTTCTCCAAGCTTTATGTTTCAAAGTAACTTATATATTTTTGAGAAGTCGAAATAATTTATAACGCCTAAGCTTCATTTTTGACTCGAACAAATTTGACGTAACTTCTTTGAAATTCGAGAAAATTATATTTTTCGTGCAAATTGAAAAATTCATAACTTCTTCGTTATAACTCCGTTTTAATCCGTTCAAGCGGCCACGGTTTCGTTTTAGAGTATATTTTCTAAATATCTAGGCCAAAATGTTTTATTCACTGTCGGATTTTCCGATTTTGAAAATAAGGACAGACCCTTTTGCAAACTTGTCGAAATGAGTTTTCTCTCGCCAAACTTATTCTAACCCATTCAAAACAACTCCGAAGCTATTCTAATCCTACCATACACCTTCTTAGGGTTTCATGGTTTCCTAGACATTACCAAAACTAATTTATAACAAGGAGTAATTATAGGATGGATTATATATATATATATAACACTTAAAAACCTTAAAAGTGGTATAAACATCACATAACTTGCATGTTTTTCAAATAAAATGATATGATCATAACAATGAATATGAAATAAAAACATGAATATGAATGCTTACAAGAAATATGATGAGGTTTAAGGACACGGGTTTTTCCTAATCACTTGAGGTTTTATTGCAAAACCTATACAACAAGTGATACTAGAGTTTATGAAATCTTGTCTTGAAAAATTTGAGATGATCCTTCCTTTGGTCTTATGGTCACTAATTTTGGAGAGAAAGAGA
This sequence comes from Chrysanthemum lavandulifolium, assembly GCA_022545495.1. NCBI lineage: Eukaryota > Viridiplantae > Streptophyta > Magnoliopsida > Asterales > Asteraceae > Chrysanthemum > Chrysanthemum lavandulifolium. The sequence goes on along the minus strand of CM040241.1, from coordinate 235,592,872 downwards.
TATGTTTGATCTTGTATTGTGAAATGAAGTGAAATGAAATGAATTTAGTATAATATACATTAGACTAGAGATATTTGCAATATTCATGTGACTCATCCCTCCCTTGTCGACAAGGGAGGATAGTCATCCATTTTTATTATATATAAGTGTAAGATTTGTGAGGTTAAATGTAGTTAAGTGATAAGTTGTAGTTACTTTTGAATATTTAGGGTAGCGTTATATAAAATAAATTTTCACGGGTCAAGATAAAATATATTTAAGTCATAAAATTATAAAAATACATTTCTTGCAAAAATTGAGTGAAATAATAATTATCGTGTAATATTTAAGAAAACGTCGTAATTATATAAATTTAACAATTTATATACAAAATAAATTTAAAACACTGGGTAAACTCATAATATTATTTTATAAACTTAATATGAGTATAAAAATATCTCGGGATAATTTTTGGAAGTAATGGATCAATTGTTCAAAATAATTAATTACGCGATACCGTTTATTTAATATGAAAATTTATACGTTTAACGTAAAATGCAAAACCATGCATGAACTAATATGATGACAATGATGTTAATGAAATGTAGACTAAACTTAGTCTATATGAAATGACCTCGATGATATGATCATGAATTCACAACTAAACCATTACGGTTACGTGAATTTGATGCTCGTAAACCTAGTTCACGATAAATGATAAATAATGAAGCATGAATAATGTTTTGAAATATGACATGAAAATACGAGTTGTCACATTTCCTCATCCCCGGATGCCATTTGTATTTGGTGATATCCTTTGTAGGTGTCAAGGAAGGATTTGAAGGATACCATGATGGGATTCAACCTTCCGTTGATCTCCTAAGGGATAGCAATCTTCGGACAAGCTTTATTCGGATCCTTGAAATCCACACATTCTCCGACCGTCGCTCTTTTAACTAGAACTGGATTGGATAACCAATCGTGGTAATGGACCTCCTTTCATAATTCCATTGCTACAAGCTTGGTGACATCCTCATTGATGGCTTTATTCCTTTCCGAGGTTTGCCCCTTTTCTTTTGCCGACTGGGTTGTAGCCTTCCCTAACATTCAACTTGTGTTCGCTATTGTCTCGCGGAACCCGCTCATGTCGAGGGTTTCGAGCAAAAATGTCCAAGTTTCTCTTAAGCAAGTCGCAGAGGTTCTTCTTTCCTCTTATCTTAAACCCCTCCGATGGTGATAACGCTACACGCTGTTCGGGGTCAAAGGAACTTCCTTTTCTTGAGCAAGTTTTATAACACCCTAGGCGTTGAACCTAATCGTTGTAGTGTAGAAAAGTATTAGGGTAAGCCACGGGTATTGATATCGTTCTCTAGGGGAATAGGAATGCTAATGAGAAGTTACTATGCTAAGGTTGGGGTTGAGGAAGATTATTTTTTTTATCTTTTTATGTTTTTTAGGAATTAGAAAGGTACCAATCTCGGGGTTTGGATTTGGGGGTTGGTATTTCTACCGATTAATCTACTTATCTAATTATCTAATCTAAGGTGTATGTAGTTTATGTCTAATTATTGTGTGCTCGCATGATAGTTTAAAGATGTGTTTACTTAGGTTTTATTACTCCTTAATTATCTCCTATTGATGGTTGAATTGTCACGTCCTTATTCTTAATCGCGTTGTAAGTCTAAAGTCGTAGGGTATGCGTATGTCCCTAACTCTTTGAAACTACCAAAGGGTATCGTCTACGATATCTCTAGGAATTATAAACTCTAACTCTAAGGTACTCTCTGGATGGTTTAGCCTACAACTACTCTAGGTGTTATAGTCTAAGGTTCATAAAGATTAATCAAGCATTAACTACACAACGAATGACCTATCGCATTACTTGATCATTAACAATTAAGATAAAAGACAACCAATCAATATTCAATAATTAAGTTTCATATTCCCTAAGCAAACACAAAAGTAAATTAGCCGGACATGGAGAACATGCAAGCATACACACAAATAATTGAAGACATAATTGAATTAATGAAGTAAAACACTTATCTTGATGTAAGATAGGGTTTGGAACCCTAAAATCTGTACAAGACAGCCTTGGATCGGTTTAGGTTTTTACTCCAAAAGACTACACACCGATAATCTGAAAATTGATTCTATATATAAGATTACATTCGCGACGGCGTCACCTTATGATTTGTGGCGCCGTCGGTCGCCATTAAGGTTTCGTCTTGGCCACGTTAGTCTTGCGACGGCGTCACCTTATGCTTGTGACGCCGTCCTCTTGACCTCTAACGCCGTCTGGATCAAATCTAGGCCGTCCGAGTGCGACGACTACTCTTTTAAAGCTGACACCGTCACTTGAAAATAAGCAATTTAGCTCTTGTATCGTCACAACATGTGCTCCGACGGCGTCGCGGTAACACACGCCGTCCCTTGTATTTCAAAGATCCGAGGGCTCGATTCTTGACTTTGGCCATTTTCTTCAGATATCCGCGCTTTTTGTCCAAATAAGTGTCATTCCGAAGAATTTGCATTTGAGAGACCTATAAAGTGAAAAGGAACGATATTAAGTAATAACGGATATAAAAGTGATCAAATAAAGGCTTAGCGACCACTCAAAAGGTACATTTAAAACCTTATCAAATATCCCTACACTTGGTATTTGCTTGTCATCAAGCAAATGTGCTTTAGCCAATTAATTTATAAGTTAGGGGTCATGAAGCATTGGTTTAAAACAATCCACAACACATATAAGCCCAAGAAAGTTATAACAAGCACGAATTACATACTAGCACCTCACATGGGGTATTTGGATACTCACATCTCTCGGTGTATATGAAATATAACAAGTTGGAAATGTAAGATAAACACTCATTAACCGGTCCTAGTACATAGATTACCATAGGCTTGAGAATAGATCAAACCTCCATCGCTTTGGCGTAAGCACCTAGGAAAGACTATCAAAGAGGTCTTTAAAGGGTTGTAATGTTAGGCTTACGATAGTGAAACAAAGGGTTTGGTGGGATAGGCTATTTAGTGGTGGCAAGTCAAAAATCTTTATGTTACAAGCATACGAAGAATGGCGTTGCTAAGCCAAGACTCGCACTCTAAACTCTAGGTAACTGAAACAAACAAACATAAATTTAAAGGATAGATGTAGGATGGTAGCCCGTATGTTTTTTATTCCACTCTATTTTTTTTTCTTTTTCTCTTTTCAATGTTTTTTCGATTTTTTTTTTTTTTTTTTTTTATACACTTTTACTCTACCATCCTCTAGGGTAACATCAAAATGATAGGGATTTATAGGCACATCCCTACACTTGAGTTTTATTACTCTAACACTAATTTGACCCGAATTGAAAAGATCAAAACACTTGGAGTACATTATAACGCAAATAAAGGGAATTTGAATTTAACGTTCCTTCCGTCATTTCATAAACTTTAACTTTCCCATGAGTCCCAATCGTCCCAAAGCGTGTACAAAGGATATGACTCGACTTAGCAACTCATGCAAGCAACTAGATAATTGAACTAAGGGTTTAGTGTGATAACAATAATGCACTAAAAGTGAGTGCATACAAGGTAGGCTAAGGCGATTTGGGTGTACATTTGGGGTGGGGTGTAAACAATGCTCTTCATTGATATTCGGAAAAACCGAAACATCACGAGAACCGTGAAAAGGATAGGCTACGAGGGGTTAACTAGGGTATCGTGTACTAAAATGAGTACAACGCAAAGGGTGTGGGGAATTACTCAACCGATGTGGAAGAAGTAATTATATTACGAATATCAAACAAGGGTTATCCTAATGCCTCTTATCATTTAGTTATTCCTAACTACACAAGTGTAGTCTTACTAGCGATCTCAGAATGCATCACAAAACAAGGTCTAGAATCTATTATACTACCGGTTCACACACTAAGCATTTAAGATGAATGCTTTAATTCCTACTAATCTAAGGGCGATCCTCACATTTTGGGTGGAATTTAATTGGTAAAGGGTTTTTGTGCTAGTCATATAACTTCCTATCCGTGAGACGCTTTTGTTAAGACTAATGGCCCACTCCTATATGTCATAAAAAATTTTAAATTTGGTGCCAAAATTACCCTAACCGACATTTTCTCATGGTTTATTACACAAATACAATTGGACAAAGCAAATAATCAAGGATAAGCATAGTTTCAAAGTTCCGTTTATTTTCCTCCCTACACTTAAACCGAACATTGTCCCCAATGTTCCCGAAAATATCAAAGTTATGATAATAGAAGGTAATAAAAAGCGAAAGAAACTAATACTTCCTGATTAGCTCGGTAGGATCCGTGTAAAGTGGTGGTTAAATCCTTTCCAAGAAGAATGTATGCGTGAAAAGCTCCTTCCAATCTTAGGTATCTTCTTCTTAATAAATTAAACTGCACACTTGAAGAAAACAAATGAAACCTTCGTAAAATCGGCGGTAATAATATATATAAGACTCTACTAAACTAGGATATAATGCTTGTGGAATGGTGTTCTGAATTTACGGAAAATTAAGACCGGAAAATTCCAAAATTCATAAGTAGCTCGAAAACGAGAAAAAGTAATCTGTTGTTTTACTCCTTCCCGCCGTCGAGTTGCGATCTGACGCGTCGGTTATCTGACAAAAACTAGTCTGCGATTTTCGGAAAAATTCGGAAAATTTACATCTTTAGAATCGGAAAAATTTACGCAAAACATCCATTATGACTCGATACAAGCATTTGACTCGAACAAACACACATATATATCTTTTAATTAATTGAAATTCTCATGTTCACGTTTCTTTTGAAAACGTGTGTAATCCTCCCACACTTATCCTTTATGTAAAATACCTTTATATGCAATTAAGACAAGGTTAAAACAAAATAAAGCATTTTACAAATTTAAACATGAGAATAAGCAATCATTAAAGATATATGACACTAACAAGCAAACAATTAAGCAAGGGTTGCCTCCCACGAAGCGCTTTTCTTTATTTATGAGTCTTGTAGCTAGACTCGTAGTCGTGCCCCTACGTGACTTCATTACCGTCACCTTCTTCTAAAACAATATCTTCATCGGTCACTATTTCATTATTATCCAACTGATAATGTTTCACACGTTGTCCATTTACGGTAAATTCCCTTCCATCGTGGTCTAGTAGCACCACTGCTCCATTGCTCATCTGCTTCTTTACTGAAAAAGGTCCATACCATCTCGATTTGAGTTTTCCCAGAAATAATCTCAGTCTTGAAATATACAAGAGCACCTTATCTCCTTCCGAAAACTCTTTAGGACTCTTAATTCGTTGATCATGCCATTTTTTTGCCCTTTCTTTGTATGTGATTGACTATTCATACGCTTCCGATATAGTTCATCCAATTCTTGAAGTCAGAAGAACCTATTTGACCACCTCGTAATAATCCATATTCTGCCTTAAGTGCCCAATATGCTTTTTGCTCAAGTTCAATAGGAGGTGGCACGCCTTCCCTTATACTAAGCGGAAAGGGGTTGTTCCGATAGGTGTTTTGTAAGCGGTTCTGAATGCCCAGAGTGCCTCATCCAGTTTGAATGCCTAATCTTTTCTATTATGGTGGACCGTTTTTTCAAGTATCCGCTTTATTGCCCTATTTGTGTTTTCTACTTGTCCATTCGTCTGAGGATGATATGCAGTAGAAAATCTATGTGGAACGCCATACATCTTCATTACCTTCTCCATTTGAGCATTGCAAAAGTGGGTTCCTCTATCGCTGATTAATGCCTTGAGAATCCCAAATCGTGCGAAGAGCTTTTTAAGAAAATGAATAACTACCCTCACATCATTAGTCCTAAAGGCTTGAGCCTCTACCCATTTGGATACATAATCAATAGCTACAAGAATGTATTCATTTCCTCCGGATGATGGAAAAGGTCCCATGAAGTCTATACCCCAAACATCGAATATTTCGTAGACTTGGATGTAGTTCTGAGGTGATTTATCCCTTCGTGAGATGTTTCCCGATCGTTGGCATGCATCACACGTTTGAACTAATCTCTTGACGTCTCGAAAAATAGTAGGCTAGTAGAATCCGGCATCGAAAACCTTTCGTGCCGTGACATTTACACCGTGATGTCCCCGGATGGTCCCGCATGGCATTCTTTTCGAGAACTCGATCAATCTCTTCCGCCACGCAACGTCGAATGATTTGATCGGGGCATATACGAAATAGGAATGGCTCATCCCAGAAGTAATTTTTTAGCGTAGTGAAGAATTTCCTTTTATCTTGCTTGGTCATGTAATTTGTCAAAACCCTACTGGACAGATAGTTAGCATAATCCGCATACCATGGCTCAATTCCTTAATGGCCATTAGCCGTTCCTCGGGAAAAGAGTCGCGAATCTCGGTATGCTCAAATTTCTCAAGATCAGGGTTTTCCAAGCGTGACAGATGATCAATAACAAGATTTTTAGCCCCCTTTTTATCTCGAATTTCAATGTCGAATTCTTGAAGTAATAGAATCCACCTAATTAGTCGAGGTTTCGCATCTTGCTTGGAAAACAAATAGCGCAAGGCGGAGTGATCAGTGAAGACGACAGTCTTGGAAAGAACGAGATATTGCCTGAACTTTTCGAAGGCGAAAACCACAGCTAAAAGCTCTTTCTCGGTTGTTGTGTAATTTTCTTGCGCTATATTTGGTTGAAAGTGCTTCTCTTTCCTTTGGCCGAGCACGGCGCCTACAGCATAATCACTAGCACCGCACATGATTTCGAATGGCTGAGACCAATCAGGGGTGACCATTATAGGCGCCTGAGTAAGATCCTTCTTTAGTCGGTTGAATGCTTTTTGCATTCTCGGAAAAATCAAAAGGGCATCCTTAACAAGAAGTCGTGTCATTGGTCGGGCAATTTTGAGAAGTCTTTAATAAACCTTCGATAAAACCCGCATGACCTAGAAAGTGCAAATGGCTTTGACGGTGGTAGGATAGGGAGTTTGGATATCGCTTCGATTTTGCTCTATCGACCTCAATTCCATTTCGAGACTTTATGCCCTAAGACAATTCCTTCTTTACCATGAAATGACATTTTCCCAATTTAGGACCAAATTAGTTTCTTCGCACCGTTTCAACATCTTCCTAAGGTTGGAAAGGCAAAGGTTGAAGGAATTTCTAAATCGAGAAATCATCCATGAAGACTTCCATGCTCAGTCCTCAATTAATTCATAGAATATGGCCATCATACATCGCCGAAAGGTGGCGGGTGCGTTACATAACCCGAAGGGCATTCGCTTGTAGGCAAACGTCCGTATGGTCATGTAGCGTAGTCTTTCACGATCTTCGGGGCAATGGGAATTTGAAAATATCACGAAAAACCATCAAGGAAATAGTAGTATTCATGTCCATTAACCTTTCGAGCATTTGGTCAATGAATGGCAGAGGAAAATGATCTTTCCGGGTGGAATCATTTAACTTTCTATAGTCGATACAAACACGCCAACCAGTAACCATTCTTTGTGGCACTAAATCACCCTTTTCATTCTTTACAACCGTCATTCCTCCCTTTTTTGGAACCACCTGGACTCGGCTGACCCATGGGCTATCCGAAATGGGGTAGATAAGGCCGGCATCGAGGAGCTTGACGACCTCTTTCTTTACCACCTCCTTAATGTTAGGGTTGACCCTCCTCTGCGGCTGAACGGTTGGTTTGTAATCTTCTTCCATGAGGATTTTATGAGTACAGAATGTAGAATCAATACCCTTAATGTCAGCCACACTCCACGCGATCACTCCTTTGTACTCTTTTAAAACTTCCAAGAGCTTCTCTTTTGTCCGATTAGTCGTGACGAGCTTATGATGACGGGGAGTTGGTCCTTTCCTTGAAGGAAGGCGTATTCTAAATGGCTCGGAGATCTTTTAGCTCTAAAGTAGGGGTTCCTTGATTGATGGTTTTAGCTTGTTTTCGGCTTTTGCGACTCAAGGGGTTCAATTTCTTCCTTACGAGTAAAAGGAAACAGACTCAACCATCTTAATTTCTTCGTTGTCGCTTATTGTGTTGTTATCATCATTTATGAATTCGTTTAATAGATACTCATCAATGCGACCATCTATGTCATCAACAAATTCATCAACTTCTTCAACAAAATAAATAGGGTGATCGTGGGAGGAGGCGACTCATAGAATCCTTGATGTCGAAGGTTAAGCTCTCGGACCCCACTCGTAAAGTGAGTTTACCATCATGAACATCGATAATGGCACGAGTCGAGCCAAGAAAGGTCTTCCAAGGATTATCGGACCGAGTTATCTTCCTCCATTTCTAAAATCACGAAATCAACCGGAAACTTGAATTCTCCTACCCTTACAAGAACATTTTCACAAACCCCAATGGGATATTTGATTGATCGATCAACTAATTGAATACTCATCACAGTTGGTTTCATCAATATCCGAAGTTTGAGGAGCAGGAGTGAGGCATCGAGTTAATACTAGCCCCAAGATCCGCCAAGGCGTTTTCATAGAGAGCGTCCTATAGAACAAGGGATGGTGAAACCGCTGGATCTTCTTTCTTCTTGGCGCCTTTACGGATGATAGCCGAGCATTCTTCTCTAATGATATCAACCCTTCAAGATTCTTCCGATTAGATATTAACCTCTTGAAGTATTTGCTATGTTTAGGGATGTGATAGAATCGTCAAGAAGTGGTATGTTGACGTAAGCTCATTTTAAGTAAGACAATATTCTCTCATTGTCTTCTTCAGCCTTTTGATTCTTCAGCCGAGAGGGATAAGAAATCCGTGCGAGAGTTGTCGCTGGGCAGGTGCTGGTGTTTGTGGAGGGGGATCGTGAGGAGTTGAAGGAGGTTCAGGAATCGCTTCATTTCCTAACACAGGTTCCCTGGTGGTGGGATTCCGGTCAGGATGCGGGGGATCCTTGGTAGTATTTCCTGATCGAGTAGTGATGGCGCAAGTGGGATCGTGATGGGCTGGGCCAGGTTCGCTTATTCTTTTGTGAAGGTTGGCGAATTGACTTTCGAATTCAGCTTGCTGCTCTTGAATAAACCCCTAAAGTCCTTTCAAGAGTGTGGCCCCTTCTATGATAAACTGCCCGAGTTCTTTTTCAAAGGCATCACGGATGGTGTATTCAGATCCCTCCTTTCCTTCAGTTTTCCATTTTAGATTGCCCCAGGGGTTGCATTCATCGTTTTGATAGAACGTGAGGAGTGAAGGCTCATCATAAATATCATGACTGGAAAGGAAGACGCTCTCTTGGCCTGTGTCATCACACTCATCACTCTCGTGTGGCCCTCCACAAATGTCGCATATTTGATAAGGTTTAAAATGTACCTTTTGAGGGTCGTTTAAGCCCTTATTTGATCACTTTTATATCCGTTATTACTTAATATCGTTCCTTTTCACTTTTAGGTCTCTCGAGCAAATTGTCGAATGGCACTTATTTGGACGAAAAGGCGTGGATATCTGAAGAAAATGGCCAAAGTCAAGAATCGAGCCACTCGGTGCTTTGAAATACAAGGGGCGGCGTCGGGTGTTACCGCGACGCCGTTGGAGCACATGTTGTGACAATCTGGTAGCCAAATTGCTTATTTTCAAGTGACGGTGTCGGGGCTTTAAAAGAGTAGGTCGTCGCACTCGGACGGCCAGATTTGATCAAGCAGCGCCGAGGTGAAGAGGACGGCGTCACAAGCATAAGGTGGCCGTTACAAGACTAACGTGGCCAAGACGAAACCCTAATGATGGCGACGACGGCATCACAAATCATAAGGTGACGCCGTCGCAAATGTAATCTTATATATAGAATCCGAATTTTTTAGTTTTAGGTGTGTAGTCTTTTGGAGTAAAACCTAAACCGAACCAAGGCATCTTGTACATTATTTTAGGGTTCCAAACCACCATCTTACATCAAGATAAGTGTTTTACTTCATTAATTCAATTATGTCTTCAATTATTTGTGTGTATGCTTGCATGTTCTCCATGTCCGGCTAATTTACTTTTGTGTTTGCTTAGGGAATATGAAACTTAATTATTGAATATTGATTGGTTGTCTCTTATCTTAATTGTTTATGATCTAGTAATGCGATAGGTCATTCGTTATGTAGTTAATGCTTGATTAATCTTTGTGAACCTTAGACTATAACACCTAGTGTAGTTGTATGCTAAACCATCCAAAGAGTACCTTAGAGTTAGAGTTTATAATTCCTAGAGATATTGTAGACGAGACCTTTGGTAGTTTCAAGAGTTAGGGACAACGCATACCCTATGACTTTAGACTTACAACGCTATTAAGAATAAGGGACGTGACAATTCAACCATCAATAGGAGATAATTAAGGAGTAATAAAACCTAAGTAAACACATCTTTAAACTATCATCTGACACACAATAATTAGACATAGACTACATACACCTTAGATTAGATAATTAGATAAGTAGAGTAATCGGTGAAATACCAACCCCAAATCAAACCCGAGATTATTGCCTTTCTAATTCCTAAAAACATAAAAGATAAAAATAATCTTCCTCAACTCAACCTTAGCATAGTAACTTCTCACCAGCATTCCTATTCCCCAGAGAACGATATCAATACCGTGGCTTACCCTAATACTACACTACAACGATTGGGTCCCGACAGCGGCGCCAAAACTTGATAACGCCGCACGCGTCGTTCGGGGTCAAAGGAACTTCGCTTTCTTCGAGCAAGTTTTATAACACCCTAGGCGGTGAACCTAATCATTGTAGTGTAGTATTAGGGTAAGCCACGGTATTGATATCGCTCTCTAGGGAATAGGAATGCTAGTGAGAAGTTACTATGCTAAGGTCAGTTAAGGAAGATTATTTTTTATCTTTATGTTTTTAGAAATTAGAAAGGTGCAATCACGGGTTTGGAATTAGGGTTGGTATTTCACCGATTACTCTACTTATCTAATTATCTAATCTAAGGTGTATGTAGTCTATGTCTAATTATTGTGTGCTCGTATGATAGTTTAAAGATGTTTACTTAGGTTTTATTACTCCTTAATTATCTCCTATTGATGGTTGAATTGTCACGTCCTTATTCTTAATCGCGTTGAAGTCTAAAGTCGAGGGTATGCGTTATCCCTAACTCTTTGAAACTATCTCTAGAAATTATAAACTCTAACTCTGGGGTGCTCTTTGGATGGTTTAGCCTACAACTACTCTGGGTGTTATAGTCTAAGGTTCACAAAGATTAATCAAGTATTAACTACACAACGAATGACCTGTCGCGTACTAGATCATTAACAATTAAGATAAGAGACAACCAATCAATATTCAATAATTAAGTTTCATATTCCTAAGCAAACACAAAAGTAAATTAGCCGACATGGAGAACATGCAAGCATACACACAAATAATTGAAGACATAATTGAATTAATGAAGTAAAACACTTATCTTGATGTAAGATAGGGTTTGGACCTTAAAATCTTGTGCAAGACGACCAGTTCGCTTTGGGTTTTTACTCAAAAGACTACACACCGAAACCTAAAATTCGGTTCTATATATAAGATTACATTCGGACGGCGTCACCTTATGATTTGTGACGCCGTCGGTCGCCGTCATTAGGGTTTTCGCCTTGCCACGTTATCTTCGACGGCGTCACCTTATGCTTGTGACGCCGTCTGTTCGACCTCCGGCACTGCCCCGATCAAATCTAGGCCGTCGAGTCGACGACCTACTTTTTAAAGCCTTACAATCATTACTTGAAAATAAGCAATTGCCATCAGTCGTCACAACATGTGTTCGACGGCGTCGCGGTAACACCCGACGCCTTCCCTTGTATTTCGGCGATCTGTGGCTCGATTCTTGACTTTGGCCATTTTCTTCAGATATCCCCGCTTTTCGTCAAATAAGTTCCATTCGACAATTTGCCTTCGAGACCTAAAAGTGAAAAGGAACGATATTAAGTAATAATGGATATAAAAGTGATCAAATAAGGGCTTAAACGACCCCTCAAAAAGGTACATTTTAAAACCTTAACAGATGGTGATCATTTGGTCAGGGAACTCGGGGTTGATTGCGACTTTGATCCCTTCCTTTGTCTTGGCTTCTTCAGCGTTCTGGTGGGGCTGTGGCTCTGCGACCATTCTACACTCAATCGGAACTACCTTGTCGCTATGCAAAGTCACTACTCCATCATGGGTATGGAACTATCCTCAATAGCCTGATGCCAGGCCGTCCAATTATTCCGTTGTACGTAGAAGGGGATCGTTCTACCATGAAATTCATCCAGGCGCTAGCTGTCTTCTTGCCGTCTCCAAATGTCACCTCTAAGAGGATCTGTCCCAACGGCCATGAAAGCTCTCCACTGAAACCCAATAATGGTGATGAGGCGGGGATCAATCTCTTTCGGATGTCCGAACTTAGCTTATTAAAGCAATGTTTGTACAGGACCTCCGAAGCACTTCCATTGTCCACGTACATTATGTGGATTGTGCATCCTTCAACATCCGCCTTGATCACCAGCGGATGGTCATCCTAGTCATCCCCGGATATGGGGGAAAGGATATTTCCATATTTGGAGCCGTGTCCGCGGTCATCTTGGGTCTGACTGTTCGCTGCCAAGTTTGGACCATGAATATGGCGTGGGCTTTGTCATTGGCCGCGACATCCTTCTTTCCACATTTGGGACCACCATTCTTCTGAGTCCCATTCTTGATCTCCTTGACCAGGTGTGCAAGTTTCCAGGACCTAACTGCCTCTTCAATCTATTTTTTCAACTAGTAGCACTCGTCCGGTGTTGTGCCCTTTTCCCTATGGAAGTCCCAAAGACTTATCTTTATTCCGGATTAATTTGATGGACATCGTGGAGGGCCGTGAACAACAAAGATCCATAGCCGGATTTCCTTTGGTGTTTTTGTGAGGGGTGAATTTTTGCCCGCTTCCTTTCTCGCCTCGGTGCCCTTGAACTCTCCATTCCTCTCAAAGATCTGGATGTTCTTCTGCGCGCTCTCGTGGTTTTTCCATTGGGAGTGCTTTTTTTTATTTGGTTGGCCGCGTTCAACTCTCCTCGGAGGAATGCTTTGGTCACCTTCCACATTTCATCTTGTGTCTGGGGTATGTTGTCATTAAGACTTTTGATTAGCTCGGGGTTCGTTATCCCGCGCATGAAACCTGATACCCGCATACACTATGGAGCCCCCTTCACGTGCATGATTTCCATTTTGAATCGTTCCACAAATGCCTCTGTGGACTCCCCTTCCCACTGCTTTATGTGATGCAGCTCAACAGGATCTTTCGTATACTTCTTTTGTTGAAGGAAATACGAGAGAAAGCTTGACCTTAGCTCTTCAAAACTATCGATGCTTTACGGTGCAGACTCATCAAACCCGATGCGGGCATGCCCTATCGGTGGAGTTGAACATGTGGCACCGTGGGCATGGCCCACCTCTACTTTGGCCGCGGTGCGGAAAATTTTCGATGATCTTACGGGTCCCCGTCCCATCGTGCGTTCGATGTGGTGACGTCCTCGTTCTTTTGGGAATTCAAAATTCAGTATCCGCCGAGTGAAGGATCCGCATCGGCTATGTCGTGCACGGGAGTAGAGTTCATCGAGTTCGTTTCCCATCTTGCTTTTGGGGTGGACTTCGGTGTCCCCGCTGCTCTTCACTTTCAAGGGAGACACCTCCCTAGTCTGCTGCGGTGTGGCGATGTGTCTCCTCCTCGTCAGACTTTGAGGCGAGCATCACCTTGTCAGTCAAGCTTGGCTTCTCGGTATCTTTCAACCGAATTCCTCTGCTGCGTCCTTCTTTCGAGCCTTCGGCTTCTCTTTTCGTTACTGCGGAAAGACACCTTTTATTGGAGCACGGAGAACACGGCCGGTTTTGGTCCCCAGCCTTGTAGTCACATGCGGACGTTCTCTTTCGGTCCGAGAACGATCCGTCTGCGATCTCTTTACTTCCACTGGGCTCCTTTCTCTGTAACACCCATCCTCTCGACTGCTAAGTCTTGAGAAGACACTTTGTGAACTGGAATACTCCGAAGGATTTGATCTGCCACTGGGGCTAGCCCTTTGCCTCATTTTGGGTCTCCGCTTTCTTTCAGACTCCGGGCGAGTATTCCGGGCATGCTCTCGAGGTCTCTCATTCCTTGTCTAATCATCAAAATCTAGACGGGTCTTGACCCGATCTAGCTTTTCCTAATGGACCTTTTCTGCCATTAAGGGCAAGATCTGGTTGTAGTGCTTTTCGCAGAACTCCCTTATCGCTGCGTCTGTTGCAATGTTAGGGGGTATTGTTCTGCGTCTTGCACCTTTTCCCTCCTACCTGTATTCCTGACCGTGGAAGGCTCAGGGGAAGGGGAGGGGTTGTCTGTTAGATTGCTCATGAGAATTTTTGGAAACGCAGTTATGTCACTGGTCCCACGGATGGCGCCAACTTGTTAATACAATTCCGGGCGCTCCCTTGCAGAGATTAGTGTATGCTAACTCCTTGGGAAATAGATCTTGTATTAAGTATGAGTCTCGGTTTAAAGCTGCTAAGAAAACAAACACCGTTAGTCTTACCGCGGAACGGGGTTCCGCGGTCAACCTCCGGCGTAAGAGTGAGTAAGGGTTTAGAGAGATAAAGTGAGTTCTAGAGAGAGAGTGAATGTGTGTTACCGTTTGATCACCGATGAAACCCCTATTTATATGGTTGACCTTTCTGTCATGTTCTCATGATCACGGGGCATGAGAGCGACAATTTATAAGTGGGAAGTGACGTAAGTCAACTCAGAGCTTGTCTTGTTGCCATGACAGCGATGGTTTTGGGTGGGAACTCGCCCCGCTTTCCCTTTTTGGGACTGCAGTTCTGATACCCCATCCTAGGTGAGATTCCTTACCCCTTATGCAGGCGCGGTTGGGACTTCCTCCTAAGCGTCATCCCGTCCAGCGGTCCACTGCGACGCGGACAATGCTAGTGACTCGGTTTCAATGTGTTGCGTTCTTGGTCCGTTTCTAACCCTTATAAGTGTCGCCGGGAGGGTTGTACGTGATCATTAGTCTTTCACATCAATACGAACATTAGATTTTGAAGTCCATTATTAAGATCGTGAGCTGCGGTTGACATATATTGGTATTTATACACTTTACTTAAAAGTATATGCTCTATAGGCTCGTAGCTCTGTTTGCTTGAATCATGTATAGGTATGGAAAAAGAAACCCGAACTCGGCGGGAAAATTCGATACCCGAACTAATTGGGCCGGACGGGGCTTGCTTATCGGATTACAAGGCAGGTTTGGGGATTAAACGGGAAATTTAATCGGGTTTGGTATTGGGAGCGGGGAATAACACCCCCCCCCCCCCCCAAATAATATATAGACATATACAAATATATCTATACTTATATAGTATTTTATTAAGTATTTACTTAATAAAAAGTTATTTTTCTAATATTGTTAGTTTTTTTTACCTTTGTAAGATTGCAAAATTATGATTATAGAATAATAGAATTGAGAGAAAACTCTATATTTCGTTATTGTGAAATGAAGGATTACAAGGTATTTAAAGGAGAGCCCGCCTAGTAACTGCTACTAACAGAATTACAAAATGTTACAAATCTAACCCTCTAATATTTACAACTTGTCAAAAGAAGATAAAACTAGTGTATATACTTCTATATCACCCCCTCAAGTTGAAGGCTCTGAAAGACCCAACTTGTTGATAAGGAAATTGTGTTGAACTTTGCCCAAAGCCTTTGTCATAACATCTGCTAACTGAGAGCAAGTAAGAATGTATGCAGTTTGCAAGAAACCATCTTGAACCTTGTCCCTTGCGAAATGGCAGTCAATATCCAAATGTTTGGTCCTGTCATGATAACATGGATTGGCAGCTATTTGTTGAGCTGACTTGTTGTCACAAAAGAGAGTAATAGGATAGTGAACTGGTATGTGTAGATCTTTCAGTAAGTAACTTAGCCACAAAAGTTCACATGTGGTTGCAGCCATACTTCTATACTCAACTTCAGTGGATGATCTGGAAACAGTAACTTGCTTCTTTGTTTTCCAAGATACTAGAGAGTGTCCCTTGAAAATGCAATAGCCAGTAAATGACCTTCTTGTCATGATACATGAAGCCCAATCAACATCTGAAAAACCAATTAATTTGAGGTGTGGTTGAACAGGATAGAACAATCCTTTAGACACTGTCCCTTTTAAGTATTTTAGGAGATGTAGAGCAGCCTGCATATGTACATATTTGGGAGCAGAAACAAACTAACTCAAGTGCTGAACAGCATATGAAATGTCTGGTCTAGTCATGGTTAAGTACAAGAGTCTTCCAACCAACCTTCTGTATGACCCTGGATCCTTTAGAGGTGTACCCTTGTTGAGTGATAATTTGAGTTGAGTGGGAAGAGAAAATTCCTTTGGTTTAGCAGCTGTTAGACCAACATCAGTAAGAAGATCCAGTATATACTTTCTTTGATTCAGATAAGTGCCAGCATGAGTTCTGCATAATTCAATTCCCAAGAAATATTTTTCTAGACTAAGATCCTTAATAGTGAACTGTTGATCAAGAGAATGCTTAAGAAACTTGATTTCATCAGGACAGTTACCAGTGATCAACATATCATCAACATAAACCAAAGCTGCAGTAAATTGTCCATTCTTATTTTTGACAAACAATGAATAGTCATGTTTAGACTGCACATATCCCAAACTTGACTAAAAACTTAGTCAACTCATAGTTCCATTGCCTAGAAGCTTTTTTGAGGCCATAGAGGGATTTTTTAAGTTTGCATACCTGATTAGGACCAGCCTTCTTATAGCCTTCTGGTGGAACCATGTAAATTTCTTCATCAATGTAACCATGTAGAAAAGCCTTATTTATGTCTAACTAGAAGGGTACCCGCGCAATGCGGCGGTGGGTACCCGATTCATAATTACGGCGAGCAAATGTTTTACATTTATAAGTTTTCTATCAGTAACTTTACGAATGAATGAAAACTTCTAATTAAAATAACTATAAGCAATAGCAATGCAAACTATTTCATATCCAAATAAAAGTTATCATTCTATTGCTATAATCCGAGAAGCAAAGCTTACTTATTTCTACCGTAGGTAACTGAACACCAAGATGAGAGTAGATTTATCTAATTCTGTGTGTGTTTCTTTTATCGGTGCTCGGAAAAAGAAGAGAGTGTGTTTCGTATTGGTGTTTGAGTTTTTAGGTTGGCTTATATACCATTGAAGTTTGGGCTGTTACAAGTCGACACTTAATGGACTACATGAATATTTGACTGTATTAATGGACTCTATAAGTATTTGAAGACTGTTACAAAATGTGTGAAAGGATGTTACTTTTTATTTATGAAATGTCATGGAAACTATATGGTGAATAACATTAACTAATGGCTTATTAATTTCCTATTAAAGAAATGTTTTTGGTCTTAAATTTTTTAAGACTTCTATATTTAGAAAGTCCTGAACACTTTATAAAGTAGTATAGATCGATGTAAATCCCACTCCTTTGCAGTTGCCAAAGCTATCAATACTCTAACAGTTGCTAATTTTGCCACTGGATAAAAAGTATGCTTATAGTCTTCACCTTCTCTTTGTTTGAAGCCTCTAATTACCAATCTAGCTTTAAACCTTTTCACAGTTCCATATGGATGATACTTAGTTTTAAACACCCATTTGGAAGTGATAGATTTGTGACCTTTAGGAAATGTAGTAAGCTCCCAAGTGCCATTCTTTTCCAAAGCTGTAATTTCCAAGTCCATAGCATCCACCCATCCTTTCTCATTTGCAGCTTTCTTGTAACTAGTTGGTTCAGTGTGAGCAAAGACATTGGCTAGAAAAGCTATAAAAGAAGGTGGAATATCTTTGAAATCATCTTTGCCAAATAAGGGATACTATGGTTATGCAGAACAAAAGGCTATTGAACTATGTGCAAACTTAGGAGTCACAAAATCCTTTAACCAAGCAGGCCTTGAGGATGCTCTTGAAGACTTTCTGGAGGGCAAAGAACTGGTATATTGAGAAGAAGGTGGTACATTGGTATTTTGAGAAGTAGATGGTACATTTACAGACTACACATGTGGTTCTGGCTCAGGAGTATTGATTGGGATTTGTTGGAATCACTCCTAACTTGTATTTAAAGTGTTAGTCATTAATATGTAATAGGTTGCTTAATTAGGCTTTTATGTTAGTAATTATGGCAAGGCTCATGTAGAAAGCCCATGAGCCTATGCAAAAGCCCAATAAGAAAGGAAGGGACTAGATGTGTTGCCCTAGCTCCCTTCCCCTATAAATACTATTGTAAACCCTCACTTGAGGGTTGGGTGTTCACTCATAATACATCCTACGCATAACCTTTCTCCATATATCATATTTGTGTGTTTGTTTGTGTTCATCCGATCATCTCTACCTTTATTTCTTACATATTGATCCTTGTGTTATATTATAGTGACCTAACAGTGGTATCAATCGTCATCTAGTTGGGTGAAACATATTGTTTTTGAAGTTGTGGTCTTATACGCGTAAAGTTTAACAAGTTACACTTTTCATACGCTTAAAACTTTTATTTTTTCACTTGTAAACTCAAGATTCTTATGGGTTAAGGTTTATTTGGTATTAAAGTTTCTGTTTTTTGCAAAAATTTTCAAACTTTATGTTAACGCTCAGATTGTGCATGTTTCTAGTAGCGTTATATGTGCTTTTATATATGTTATTTGGTTATATTTGCGTGATTTTAGTGCTTAAACACATCAAAAGATGTTTTTCTAGTGTTTATAACCAAGTGCAGGGAAACGGAAGGAAAGTAAAGAAATGTTCAGCAAATAGAAGATTCCCGTTTCAGTGAAGCAGATCAAGCACAAATCAGTATCTCAAGTACCTTTGAAGACCATAGTGATTGAAGAACCAAGTTCTACAAGATAATAGAAGTAAAGACCAAGTTTCCGTAACTCAGGAAATCCAACCGGATCGGTTGCGAGTGCAACCGGATCGGTTGGAAAATGACCAAAAATGCCATCACCAACCGTTCGGTCGCCACCCGCAACCGGAACGGTTGGCCCTTTTGTAGAAGACCAACCGGATCGGTTGGTCGTGTAACCGATCCGGTTGGAGAAGCTACATCTGCCAAATCTTCATCACTAAGTTTCCCCTTTGCATCCAAACGATTCTAGGTCCTTCTCTTGGTGTATTCTAGTCCCTTCCTTACTCCTTAGAGGCCAAGTTCAGCAATTAATACCCTAGGCCTTGGAAAGTAGTATAAATAGAGGCCATTTGTGAGCATATGAGAGACACATTCAATACAAATCTCTCTAGTCATCAAACAAAGCTTTTAAGCTCTAAAATTCGTCCTTAGAAGTCCAGGGAAATTTGGAGTTCCAGAAGTTCCACATTTGGAGGCCAAATCACCAAGAAGTCTACCCCAATACTTTGGGAATCATTACTTCACCTTTTGTAATCTTATTCCAAGCATTGTAAGACTTTTAATCATGTTTTCTAATGTTCAAAGTTCTGAGTTTATGTTTATGTTTGCTATGAGTGGCTAGTTTTTTTATACACTTGCTTAAATGATGTTGATTGTCATATGATTAGTTAGTGATTGTGTTAACATGTTTTAATTCAATTTCAAGTTGATTCTAAGATCCAATTGTGCTAAAGTTTCATAGTGACATTTGTTAATCAAGTTTGATTAGTTGATAGTAATCGTAGAGGTCGAAAGAACTTATTGTTATTCAACTAGTCATAATCATTTTGTCTATGGATGATTGTTTTTACCCATTATTCTTGATTATACAAAGGAACTAAGGTGTGGTTGTAATAGAAACACTTTTTGATTATCAAATTGGATTGGTTGGAAACATCTAAAAGGTCGTAAGATTAGTTGTTGAGAATCAATTGTAGCCTTTTGTCTATGATCGGTTACCTTTTGTATTGACCATTTCTTAAGCAATTTGATGAAACAAGTGGATGTTTTTGTGTTTAAGTTTATGTATTTAGACTTATGAAACTTGAATTGATCTTGAATTGATTGGTTAAGCGTAATGCTTGTTTTATGAACTAAAATCTTGACGAAGGTTTAACTTGTAAGAACAATAGATTAGTTCCCAAACTAATTATCATAACCAACATGTTAAGAGGTTAACACAATCACATTAATCTATGATATGAAACTAGTTTAAGCAAGTGTAGTTTTTAATCATCATATTTTATTATATCTATTTGCTTTGTTATATGTTTTGGATAGACTCGTTGATTCAAACTTGTGTTTAGATTCACTCAAATCCTATGAACGATCCCGACTTACCTTCATAATCTTGCTATAGCGGACGGTATACTTGCTCGTATGTGTTATTCGTAATATTGGTAATTCACCTTTTATAAATTTAAAACTTGTACACACGTAGCACATCACTTTATGTGTTTAGATTAGTTTTTAAACTAGGTTTTTGAAACGTGTACTTTCTTACGCGTAAGGTTGAAAAGTTTTTTGGATCATCAAGTTTCATACTTTTATGTTATTTTGGTGATTTTGAAGCTGTTTCATCATTAAAATCTGGTTTACAAAACGTTTTAGTGCATAAAAAATCAAGTTTGGTTAAAACTATCCTTTCTACGCCTAACAAAACCCTAGTTTTACGCCTAAGCTCTACGCCTAAGTCATTTCTTCGCCTAACAGTTTCCTACGCCTAAGGATTTTCTTCATTGATCTTCAAAGTTGTTGGTTTACTCAGTGTTTTCTTGCTTGGATAAGCCTGAAAACACTTCGACTTGTGGATATCTTTTACACTTGGATAAGTGTAAAGGATTTTTGGTTAAAACCCTAGTTTTACGCCTAAGCTCTAACGTTTACGAGTAAACACTCTACGCCTAAGTATAACTTACGCGTAAGGTTCTTACTTATAAATATTAAGTTTACGCATAAGCCTACGTTTAACCTAAAGCTTACGTGTAAGAAGAATTTACGCATAAGCTATTGTTTACGCGTAAGAAGGAAGTTACGCGTAAGATAGTCTGTTTACGCCTAAGCTTGTTTTTTGGCGGGAAAATTTGAGTAAAATTTAATTTCTAGGGGAGACTAAACGTTCAATTTTTATGCAAAATTCAAATTTTGGTTAAACTGTGAAAATTTTGGTCAAAAATTCAAATTTTTGGGCCCAAATTCGAATTTTTTCGGACAAATTTGGCGTCAAAATTGTCAAAACTCTATATTTCGTTATTGTGAAATGAAGGATTACAAGGTATTTAAAGGAGAGCCCGCCTAGTAACTGCTACTTATAGAATTACAAAATGTTACAAATCTAACTCTCTAATATTTACAACTTGTCAAAAGAAGATAAAACTAGTGTATATACTTCTACAGTGATTATTAGTAGTTTTTTTTTAATTCTTTTAAGTTATTGCTAACGGTCCAAAAATAATAATAGATGTAAAATGGTGTAGCTTTGGTCGATAATTGCACAAAAAAGGACACCCTGATAAGATCTCGATTAAATGCAGGGACGGGTTTAGGGAGCAACAAGACCCCAATGGGGTGCCCCGATTAGATCCTGGATGGGAATGGGGGTGGGTTGAAGAGAACTTTAGTAATAGGTTTTGGGATAGGAATAGCCGCCCCGCCCCAAACTCGCCTTGTTGTCATCACTAATCATATAATTTGCTAAATAAACACCAAAATTTTAGACAGTTTTATAGAAAGTTTTAAAATCTCATGTCCTTGGATCTAATAGTTGGGTCAAACCACCAAAATTATTTGCAAATGTGTCCAACCTGCTAAAAATCGTAACCTTTTCATGGGCTAGTTGGCTTTTACTACTCTTAGATCAATATAGATGCCCGTTTGAACTACTGGTGTTGTGTATGTGCTTGTCTCAATTACATATCAGCTAGCTGGATATAGTTAAAAATCGATTTTTTATAATTATTTTATATTGAGTGATATAGGTTTTCCTGATTTTCAAAACATTTGATGATAATGTATAAGGTGGAATTGTCCTATAAAAGCGGTGTGACTCGATCGTCCATATGCCATGAGTCCTAGACGGGACAAATCGGGTGAAGCATGTATAGACACATGAGGGATAACGGCAAACTAAATCGGGGAGTAAGAGTCGACGATCAAGACAAATACATAAGCCTTAGCTAAAGCACTCCTTGACCACGTCCCAATAAAGATGAGTAAGCTTCAAGTCACGAACCATGTGACTTAATCGAAGAAGAAAAGAATATATTGTGGGAAAGGAGTGTGGACCAAATCTTTCCATATGGATAAAAAGGATCGGCCCAGCAGTGGCACAACTCCTAAAGACAGCGTAAAACTGCACTTGAAGACAAGATAACTCGGATATCAAGGCAACCATGCTATTGTCCACCGGATATTAGCTGGGTCAGCCATCCCGTGATCCGCAGGAAACTACAAATCCTATAGAAATTGTAGGGTTCTCGTGGTTACCAGCATGGCCGATAAAACACGTAGTAGTGAAAGTAAACACATAATAGCCATACAGCCAAAACTCTAATGGTCAAATCTTCCTAAACATTGATATAACCTAATCTTAAAAACATATAAAGGGTGCTTATAGAAGACTTACTTGTTTCCTTCAGTCATATGAGCTTCTTTTCCAATCACGCACGTGGGTTCACCTTCTTCTTGCTTGGATAGATCAGTTTAGGGTTTTTAGGAGGAAAATCGAAATTTGGATCGCATCAAGTATCAACCAGTATTGTACGGGTAGAAGTAGGGCTTCGAACCTACGCAAGTTATGCGAGAACAAAACCGGGTAAACCTAATCGACTAGAAGTCGATTAGCACAAGGCAATTGGTAATCGACTTGGTAAAGTCGATAAGGGTAAAACCATTTGGTTGACCGGTCGCAGAGAGGAGAGAAAGAGGGGAAAGATTTAAGGTTTAGTTGCAAGTTATGACGATCCTTATAATTCCCATTATATTTATAAGGTACATGGTGTTGGTGAATTTATATATAAATCACATAAATAATATAAAATGTCAGCAGAAAAGTTCATCGAAAATGGATCTATAGTGCCATATGATTAATTGATTTTTAGTGTGAATCGCACATGTTGGAATCACTCCTAAACTAGATTACAAGTGTTAGTTATTAATATGTAATAGTTAGTTTAATTAGGCTTTTAAGTTAGTATTAATGCCAAGGCTTATGTAGAAAGCCCATGAGCCTTGGCCCAAGCACAATAAGGAAAGGAAGGGAACTAGTGTGTTGCCCTAGTTCCTTCCCTATAAATAAACTTGTAAACTCTCATTTGGGAGTTGGTTGTTCATTTTATCACATTTCATTTACGCATAAACTTTCATATTCATTCGTGTGTGTGTGTTAAGTGTTCAACCGATCTATCTCTCCTCTATATTTCTTATATTGATGCTTGTGTTACAAACATGGTGACCTAACAGTGGTATCATTCGCCAAATAGTTGGGTGAAACGTGTGTTTGTTTTTGAAGTTTTTTGTATCCTACGCGTAAGTTTCGGTATTCAAATTTTCATACGCTTAAAATCTTTAATTTTTACACTTTAAAACTCAAGATTCTTGTCCTTTAAAGGTTATTTGGTGTTAAAGTTTAAGTTTTTGGCAAAAAGTTTGAAACTTTATGTGTATTTCCTTAGTTTTGAGCTTGATTTTATTCGCATAGTCATTTCTACGCATAAGGTGTATAAGAGTTTTGGATCGTCAAGTTTCACACTTTTGTGTTATTTTGGTGATATTGATGCTGTTTCATCATAAAAATCTGGTTTAAAAACACTTTTGGGCAGAAAAATCAGTTTTGGCAAAATTTGGTTATTCCTACGCATAAGTAAAACCCTAGTTTTACGCTTAAGAACTCAAAGTCTACGCATAAGCTTTTCTAGGCTTGATCTTCAGTGCTAATTGGTTTACTCAGTGTTTTCTTGCTTGGATAAGCCTAAAAACACTTCGACTTTGGATATCTTTTACACTGGTTAAGTGTAAAGGATTTTGGGCAAAAACCCTAGTTTTACACCTAAGCATAAAAGCTTGCGAGTAAACATCTTACGCCTAAGCATTTTCTACGCATAAGCAAGTCTTATGCCTACGAAAATATTACGCATAAGGTTCTTACTACTAAGTCTTTGGTTTACGCATAAGCTACGGTTTCACCATGTCTACGCGTAAGCTACTCTTACGCGTAAGCCTCATTGTTACGCGTAAGGTGGTGTTTTTACGCATACGCTACTTCCTTTGCATAAGCTGGTTTTCTACGCATAAGGATACTTCATCAACAAAGTTTCATTCGACTACAAAGATCCATCATCAACACAAGTTTCAAGATGTCTCAACCACCATACTCTGGCTATTTTCCTCATATGTATCCTCAATAACAACAACAACAACTCTATCAACAACAACATCAATTTCCTCAAGGAGCAATTCAACCACTAATGATTCAAACACCACCTAGTCTTCAAGTACAACCTTACATAAACTTTCAAAATCAGCATCCATCCAAGTATGCTATGAAGGAACCGTCTTGGTTTGCAAAGATGTGTGAAGCTTTAAGTAGCCAACAATCTATTCATGAGGCTGGATCACTTAATAGACCTCCAATGCTCACTCCTGGAAATTACGATCAATGGGTGATAAGGTTCTTTAGGTTTTGTGATCTAAAGAAGCCACATGGAAAGTTCTTGAAAAAGGTCATCCTTGAAGGTCCATTTCACATGTCTACTATCACTGTACCCGGAGATTCGAATGCTAATCCACCAAGAGATGATCTCACCAACGTTGTTGGTCTTGATCAACTTACTACTGACCAACTTCTACACATGGAAGCCGATGAACATGCAATGCAATATATCCTTTTGGGGTTACCCAATCCGATAATTCATAGTGTTGATGCTCAGAAGACTGCTAAAGCAATGTGGGAGCATATTCATCTACTTATGGAAGGCACATAACTCAATCAAGAAGACATGGAATCCAAAATCTACTTAGCATATGAACACTTCATGATTGAACCAGGGGAGACATTAGAGTCATGTCATCATCGATTCTCAGACATCATCAATGACTTGGAAAAACATAACATCATTATGCCAAGAATTGCAGTCAACACAAAGTTCCTAAGTAGTCTTGGTCCTGATTGGGAAAAGTATGTTATCTTCATCCGCCAAGCGAAGAATCTTCATCATGCTACATACGGATTATTGTATGACTATTTGAAGCCTCACCAAAAGGAAGTTGACAGAGAAAGAGTCATCTGTGGAGCTCCTGTTTCACCTTCACTCCCGGATAATCAAAATCTTGCATTGTGGGCTCAAGCTTGTTATCCTCAATTTCCAACCTTGCAAACTGTATTCACAAATCCTCCACAACCAACTGCTACAATCACACCATATGATCCGTCACAGCAACAGACTCAAAAAACTCAATTGGTTCCATACAACAACAACAATGATCAAGCACTTTATAGCGAATCTAATGAGGATGCAAAAGCTTTCGATGCATTGCAACAAGGGTTTGTAATGATTGCTAGAGCCTTCGGCCGATATTCAAACAAATCCAACAATCGCATTCGTACCTCATCAAACACAAGGAATCATGCTGTTGTCAACAATGGACGTGTTGAAGTTCAGAATCGTGGTAATGTTCGTCAGATAGGTAGTGGTCAAGGGTTTAATGCTAATGGAATGAATAACATGGGTGCTCCACAACAACGAGCTCATGTGGTTGAGCAGAAATGCTCGGGCGGGGTTAATGGTCTTCGTTGTTATAATCGTAATGAGAAGGGTCATCCGCAAATGCATGCCCAAATCCAAGGACAAGAGGCGCGCTTATAACAAAGAGGCTTTACTCTTGGCTCTCGAGGATGAAGTGGTGGAACTCTTACCAACAAGGAGCAGAGCTTCATGGAAAATGCGAGTTCGAGATGATGACATGGAGGACTTGCAAGCTAATGCATTTGTGATGTTAATGGCTAACATGCAAGAACTCTACATGAGTGACACAGCCCAGTGTATGACACCGACGGCTTGTCTCAGTGCCGGATCAAACTATATTCATTTACGATCGATATCTCCACCAACATACGCATCCGATGTGGCTCGGAATGTTCAACATGAGCCATCTACATCTCATTCCGATGATAATCAAATAGATCCCGTAGTTATATTTGATGATCAAGATGACCTTATGGTTACCATTGATAATCAAGTAGACTCCGTGGTCATACTTGAGGATCGGAATAATGATCATGTTGAGACTCACGTTGAACAAGCTGAACTTCTGTCTAATCTAGATATTGAGCTCATGACCTTACTTAAGGACCAAAAATCTTGAATGGAAAAATGCTTTGACATTAATAAGCAATTAAAGGATAAAAATGCACTGTTAACCAAGGACAATGAATGCTTAAAGTTTCAACTCAACATTTTTCAAACACAAGAAAAACGTGAAAAAGGTTTTGAAGTCGCATTTGCCAAATCATACAATAATGAAAAATCTTTGGAAAAACAGATACGTGATTTAGTCGCTTTCAAGAATGCTTTGTTGTCTCAGATAGAACAACTGAAATATGATCATAAACAACAACTTAACACTCTCACTTCGGAAACTCAAAAAGCCAAGTCTGAGTTGTTAACTTGTCAAAAACAGTTTTGTGAATACAAAAAGCATTCAACGAAACGAATAGATAACTATCTTGAAGAAATTGTCGACTTACAACACAAAATCAAAGAGTTTCAAAATGTTGTTTATAAACATGGTGAGTCCATCACAACTATTCAAAAGTTTACTCTTAAACCAGATCCAAATGGACATGGACCAAATATTGCTGATTACAAACCACGAGCATTCAAACGAAATCCTCAAGTTTACAGTGTAGAACATAAAATTGATGATTCCATTATGAGTGTTGTTGAATACAATCGTACGGAGGAATTAGATGCAGAAGACGAGAGTCGGTCAAAAATTAAAAATGTTGTTTATTGCAAACCATTTAACTATTCAAAGGCCGTAACTTTAGGTCACACAACAAGATAATTCTAACACACCTTCGATTATCACGCCCACTCGATCTGGTCCCCAAACCAATGTTGCACATATTAATGCTCCTTTACCTTCACTCGGTGAAGTAAAACATTATCGAACAAAGTAAAATTCTTAAATATTTTGAAACATTCATTTCGGACATCAAACTTTTGGAACGTGAAATTGAATTTCATTACGAAATAAAAGTTGAACATTTTCAATCGCCTCTTGCGTGAGAACAAAGAGATATTTTTCAGAAAAGACTTTTACCTCATGTCCGAAATTTGAAAATGTGTGCAATATATTGGGAAAGGGATTTTCACAAGGAGCTTGGACTTATGAAAATAGTTTTCGAGAAAACAGAAACATCGATTTCCAACACCAAACGTAAAAAGAAAATGTTAAGAAAAGATGTTGATCGACTCTTGGAAGATGTTATCTATGTTGATACCATGAATGTTGTGTTATTACATTCTGTTGCATATGCATTTGATTATATCTCTGCTGATTTTGTTGATCCTGTTGAGAATACTGATACTGTGTCACAAATCAAGTCATTAAAAGTTGAAAATGAGTGATTGTTAAACAAGCTTTCAAATGCAAAACGTCGTCTTCAATGGTGTCAAAAAGATTGTCAAAATTGAGAACTCGCTTTGCAAAACAAAATCAATCAGTTGCATACAAAAAATCTTAATCCAAAACTTGAGCAACTGGATGATGAAAACGTGTCTTTGAAGTGTCAAATTTCAAAATATGATCAAGAAATTTCAAAAGTTAAAAAGGAATATGGTGTCATATTTGATTTACTCAAAAAGACTCGTGCTCAAGCGTCAAAAGATGTTGATGATCATCTTGCATATACCAAAGTTGTTTTACAACGAGATGGACTCACTCGTTACGAAAATCTAGATTTGTTACACACTATCCATGATCTAAAAGCGAGTTGGTGAAACTTTAGCAAGATAGGAATAGTAACACGTAGTAATCGCACCTAAATGATTCAAAATGACTCTAGAACATCTAATGACAAACCACAAGAAACTAATGTGCTTCCTCTCTTGAAAGCAGAATAGTTTCCTCTTTTCCCAACGCGCACTTCACGACCTAGGAGCAATACAAGGAAGAATGGGAAGTTGCGACGTAAGAAAAGAACAATAAAGATATCTGAAGTAGAAGAACACCTTAGGACTTTGAATAAAACTCAAGTTGCACCCACTTTAGATATTGCGTCTGAAAAATGTAATGAACAAAGTGACGTAACGAATGCTGAATCTTTAAGTACTCTTAATGTTTTGTTTGAAGCCTCTTGTGTTGGTTGTCGTAAAAGCATGTTTTCTGGTTGTCATGATAAATGTGTTGCTAAGGCTATCTTGAATAGTAAGCGGAAAAATAGAAAACGGAATACCTCTAGGCCCACTAATGCTTCTAAGTCTGTGCTAGGTAAACCACCCTCTAGTGTTCCGGCTACAATAATTGATGTATCCATAGGAACCCCCTCACCTCTTAGGAAGAACTTATCACCTAGTGCATTTACTAAGACAAAAGCTAAGACTAGTTGGAGATGGCAGAAATGGTTACATAATATACTTGGCTTTAAATGGATACCTAAAATCATAAACATGTGTGTTTCAATCAGATCGCATCGGAACCCTCTAACTCTTTGGGTTCCACATCTACTTCTATTCCATTTGTGTCGTCATGTGTAATCCGGTGTCTGATCATCCTCTGGATTGTTGATAGTGGATGTTCCTAACACATGACGAGCAATCTCAAATCATTATCCAACTTTGTTTCAAAGTTCATTGGCATTGTCGTTCGGGAATGATCACTTAGCAACTATCATGGGCTACAAAGATTACATCAATGGGAACATCGAAATCGCAGAGTTTATTATGTGGAAGGTCTCGGTCACAATCTCTTTTCAGTCTGTCAATTTTGTGATGGAGATTTGGAAGATACCTTTAGGGAGAAAACTTGTTTCATCCGTGATCTACAAGGAAACAATCTTATGTCCGCCAACGCATCAAGTCTATATACAATCTCAATGCAAGACATGATTGCTTCATCTCCCATCATCTCTTTGCCTAAAGCAACATCTACAAAATCATGGCTATGGCATCGTCGCCTTTCACACTTGAACTTTCAAACCATAACCAACCTTGCTCGGTATAAACTTGTTGAAGGTCTCCCACGGTTTCGGTATTATAAAGATCATCTATGCTCAGCTTGTGAACAAGGGAAAAGCACTCGTGCTCACTTTCCTTCAAAGGTGGAACATAGCTCACAGCACGTGCTTCATCTTCTTCACATGGACTTGTGTGGCCCGATCGTGTGCGGGGCGATTAACGAAAAATGCTACATCTTGGTAATTGTAGATGACTATTCATAATGGACTTGGGTTTATTTTCTTGAAGTAAAGATCAAGCTCCACGATGATCATCACCTTTCTCACGAAAATTCAAGTTCACTCCGAACACGGTCGGACAAATCGAGCAGACAAAGGAACTAAATTTGTGAATCAAACTCTTCGTGCATATTCTCGAGAAAATGGGAATTAAGAATCAAACATCAATTGCACGAACACGTAACAAAACGAGTTGTTGAAAGAAGAAACCGTACGTTAGTGGAAGCTGCAAGAACAATGTTAATCAATGCTAAACTTCCAGTTACATGCGGTGAAGTCGTGTCAACGCATGCTACACTCGAACTGTTCGATGATTACTAAACGCCACAACAAAACACCTTTTGAGCTTATCCACAACCGTAAACCGAATCTCAAACACTTTCATGTATTTGGATCCCTTTGTTACCCAAATAATGATCGTGATGACTTTGGTAAGCTCAAAGCTAAAGTCGACATAGGAGTATTTGTTGGATCTTGTGAAAACTCTAAGGGTTACCGGATCCGGAATCGTCGTACAAGGGAGATTATGGAAGCGATTCATGCAAATTTTGATGAGCTTACAGAGATGGCTTACGAGCAAAATAGCTTGGAACCCGGACATAACCGTCTAAACTTTCCCCAAACCCCATCATCACCGAACCAAGCCTCCGACACTCGTCAACAAATGGAACAATTATTTGCTCCTCGTTTAGTGATGATATTGATCAACGTGAACCGGATGTATCAACTGTTTCCACCGCTCAACCCGATGATAATCCAATACGACACACCGCCACAACAACTCTTTTGAGGAAGCACCACCAATTGATTCTACAAAACGATTAAATCGACAACGCCCTTCAGATCGACGGTGAACATTGCATTTAAGCATTTACCGTCTGCCAAGCTGAAACCAAAAACATTAAGGTATCCATGACATATGACAACTGGATTGAATCCATGCAAGAAGAACTTAATCAGTTTAAACGCCTTGAAGTATGGGAATTGGTTGCAAAACCAACTAGGGTATATGTTATTGGTCTCAAATGGATTTGGAAAAACAAGTTGGATGTTGAAGGTGCGGTTTTCGAAATAAGTCACGTCCGGTGGCTAAGGGTTATAGACAAGAAGAAGGAATTAATTACGAGGAATCATTCGCACGGCTTGCTAGACTTGAGGTCATTCGGATCTTTACGGCATTTGCGGCTCACATGAACATCACGGTCTTCGGATGGACGTCAAAACCGCTTTTCTAAATGGAAAAGCGAAAGAAAAAGTCTATGTTAGTCGACCGGAAGGATTTGTTGATCCGAGTTCCCTAATCACGTCCTACAAACCGAACAAGGCTCTCTACGGTCTCAAACAAGCCCCTCGGGAGTGGTATGATAAGTTATCATCCTTTCTCATTGCCAATAATTTCATTAAAGGTTCAGTCGACCCAACACTTTTCATACAATATCATGGGGAACACATATTAATCGTTCAAATTTATGTGGATGACATCATTTTTGGGTCAACACATCTAAAATAGTCAAACGCTTTTTCAAACCTTATGAAAAAAACATTTTGAAATGTCCATGATGGGTGAACTTACATTCTTTCTTGGTCTGCAAGTTCATCAATCACCCCGTGGTATTTTCTTGAGTCAGTCCAAATATGCTCTTGAAATTTTAAACAAACATGGAATGCAAAGTTGTGACACCTATGCCACACCAATGGCACATACCAAGAAACTAGATGTTTGATTTGCATGGGAAATTGATTGACCCTACCAAATACAAGTATCATTGGGTCTCATGTATCTAACGACCAGATGGGCTGATATTGTCTTTCTTTGTATATCTTTGCTCCGTTATCGATCGCGACCAACTGAAACTCACCTCTTAGAGGCTAAAAGAATCCTTCAATACATTAAGGGAACCATTAATTTGGGACTCGGTATCCGAAGGATTCTAGTTTTGAACTAATAGCTTTTTCGAGACGATCACGCAGTTGCTTAGATTCTCGGAAAAGTACATCGGTGCTCTACAATTTCTTGGTGATAAACCGGTGTCATGGCAATCTAAAAGCGGATTGTGCATCGTCATCAATGTAGCAGAATATGTAGCCATGTGGCGTGTTGTGCTCAAGTCATTTGGATGCGAACACAACTCAAAGACTATGGTTACGTATTTGACAGAATCCCGACGTACTGCGACAATCGAAGTGCTATTGCGATCTCGTGCAATTCTGTTCAACATTCAAAGTCTAAGCACATCGATCTTTGATATCATTTCATCAAGGAGCATGTGGAAAAGGGTACCATTGAATTATACTTTGTGGGTACTGAATACCAATTGGCAAACCTTCTCACCAAAGCCTTAGCTCCTGCTAGGTTTAATGAGTTGGTCCACCGGTTTGGTATGCGGTGTTTGACTCCAGAGGAACTGGACGAACTTTTAAAACAATCTTAAAACTAGTCAAACACCAAAACCTCTTTTGTAAATATTTTTCAAAAACAAAATACAAAAATAAAATTTACAAAATTCAAAAATATTCCCTATCTAAATTTCTTTCAACATTGCAAGTACAAATCTTCCAAACACTTTTGATGGATCTAAACACACACCTTGTGTTAGTGATACTGAATTATATTAATAAGTACGCGAGTATACTTAGTAATACTTAGAAGATGGATTATATGATGTAATGTAAGTGAGAACAGAATAACACAAAGGTCTAATATTATTAAGAATAATACGAGTGATCTTGCTTATCACTGGGTTACACCTCAAGCTTACGTACCTAGAACAATGACCTAGGACATCCTTTTATAGCACAAGGAGTCCTTTACAAGATAAGTATAATGCTAACTATATAGAATATACACAAGATCTTTTCTATACTTATCTATATACGAATACATAACATTATCTTAATAGCGATGGTAATAATATGTACTAGCAATGGTAATGTGTTTCCATGATCCGTGCAAAACCGTCAAGTCTAACAGACTTAAAGCAACAAACACAAATGCAATGAAGATAAGAGAATATAATGAATTCCCGGTCGTTAAGTCTCACGGAGACTCAATGGTGTGTAAACACTTGATCGAGACGATAGAATGATCACTAATGATAGTGATCGAAGGAATTGGATAGATAATTACACTCTTGAAAAGATTATAAATCAAAGCGACTTAAATAAAATTAAGAAAATTAAAAGATAAAAGATATTAAATAAACGCTATCACTATATTTAAAGTGATGAGCGTTTAAAACCTAAAATGTCGTTTAAATTAAAAACTACGTAACGTACAAAATAAAACGTGAAAATAAAGAAGGAAAATACCTATGTATATAGAAAATACATTTTACAATCCTAATTATATAAGAAAATTATTAGAAAAGAAAATTATTTTAAAACTATTTAATTAATTATTATTAATTAAAAACTATTTTAACTATTTAATAATACTCTAAAATAAAAGAAAATATGAAATAAGACTAGAAAAATAAAATTAAGACTTAGAAAAATCTAAAATATGATAAAACTAATTTTAAAACTGAAAATATATTTTTTGACTTTTATATATTTATTACTAATTTAAAACTATTTAAAACTAATTAAAATGCTAGAAAATACTTTTAAGCTAAGAAAATTATAGAAAAATACTTTTTAAGCTTTTTACATTTATCTAAACTTAAGAAAATGAAAAATTATTTTTGAAGCTTTTCTTAATTTTTGTATTTAAAGCTAATTAAAAATGCTTAAAACTAATTTAAATTAAGAAAAATAGCAAACAAGCTTAGAAAAATCTGAAAATTTCAGGAAAAGTCTAAAATAGTATAAGGAATAAAGGAAAAATATAAAAACAAGGTGCTATGTGGAGGAATTAGGAACTGATGTGGAATGAGCTTAAAAATAAGCACTTCCAATAAGCAAATGGAGACCAATAAGCACCAAACCAAAACAGGAACTTAAATCAGCTAAAAGAACATAAATGGAACAGATAACAACTGCTTATAACCTCTGATAAGCTGATTACACAGATTTGGATGAATAAGCAATAAGCTAAAAACAGAATTTAGGGGGCTACTTTGAGCTTAAAAATAAGCTACACTATAAGCTAAAACTGCAAACCACAAATTGGAACTAGTAGTAGACCTGGTTGAGAGCTTGTAAACCAATTTACAGACCTAGGGAGCTATGATGAGCTCTATGCGAAGCTACAAGATCCGAACAAGCCTGTAGAACAGCAGTTGCCTCGCACAGGCACTTACTCTCATTGACAAGCTCTTTTGAGCTTATAGAAAAAATTGCAAAATATCCTAAAATGGGCATGAGAAAATAGACCGGGGAATATTTTAAAACAACAAGAATCCTGAATTTGGCCCAAAGATGAGCTTGTTAAAATTCCTACTAGAATGGCTCAAAACAGATTTTTCATTTTGACTTTTGGATAAAAACAATGAAAGTTGACTTTCATGAACTTTAATCTTGATTTAATAACTGAAATAGATTTAATGTGATGAAATGAAACCTGAAACAAGCTATATCTAAGACATTTGAACACAAAATGAGTTATTGACTTAGCAAAATTTCAACAAGAAACACCTTAAGCGTAATTTATGTAGCTTTGACTTCGTGAGTTGCAGACTCAAGTTAAAGGCATATGAGTTCAAAGGTGATAAGTAGACATGAACCAACAAGTTTCAAATCAAAACATACCTCAAACCTAAACCAAGCAACAATTCCAAACACCACTTTTAACCATAGTTTTGAACTCAAAACGAGAATTAAACTTAACTAGCTAATATAATCGATTAAAATGAGCTTAAGTTACCTAATTACAACTAATTAAGCACAATAATACCAACTGTGACCACAGATACTCATTCAAGCAAAATATGCAATATTGGCTTGAAATATAAAAATCTAGGAACTTACTCAAATGAGTCCAAATTTTGTTTGCGAGCCAATACCAAACCATAAATACTCTATTCTAGTCTAATCCAACTCCAAAGCAACCTCCGCATCACCCTTATTCATTTCCATTACAACTTGCACCAACAATTGACTATTATTGACCATGAACCAATACTACTTAAAACTTGATTGCAAGCTTACGGAAGCTAAAATAAGCTTAAAGAAGCTTGTTTAAACTTAAAAGATTCCAATAGGAGCTTATAAACAAGAGTTTGAAACCGAGATACTCAACAAGAAACCATAAATTTTGAAACTTATATGGAAACTTGAATTGATAATCAAAAGGCACAATACAAAGATGTTTTAACTTAATTGTTATACATAAAAGTTGAAATTACAATATTTAAACTAAAACTAAAACATTTAAATAAAAACGACATTAAAGAAAAAAATAAAACTAGCTAACTTTTCCTTCTCTCTTCCTCCTTCTCTTTATATGAAAATGTCTTCCCACTTGGTTCGATCAAATCCCACTTAAATTACGAGCCATTGGATATCTTGGAGCATTTTGACCATTGATTGAATTTTTTGCATGACGTGTTAGCGGTGTAGGGGTTGAGTGAAATGGGAGAATGAGCATTTAATGGTTCTTGGATGTTGTTGAGGTGAGGATCAAGGAAAGTGATATGTTGAGGAGGGGATGGTTTTCGGTTGGCGGTGATAGCGATTGGAGAGGTGGAGACTTTGGCGCCATTTGTGCTTGTTTGATCATAGGAGTTGACCTGGGTATTATTAATAAGCCAAGGGTCAAATGGGAAAGGGTTCAAGGGTCTAGATAAGGGTCCAGGTTCAAGGTTCAAAAGGCTTAGGTAATAATACAAGGACCATTATGTAATTTACGAAACTTCAAGGACCTAGGCGCCAATTAAAAAGTTTCTCCAAGGACTAAAACTGATAATCTCAAAAGTACAAGGACTAGACTTGCCATTTTCCAATTTCAGGGCCATTTTGCCAATTTTGAAACTTGGAGGACCAAACTTGTAATTTTCTCAAAATTTTGATATTTTTCACCAAAGGACTAAATTTGACAAGTTATGATTTAAAAAGGACCTTTGGTGATTTTATTTTGAAATTATGTGCTCGGGGACTGTTTTTTGACAACTTTGAAACTTGGGGACTAAAGCGCCAATTTTGCAAATTTGATACGTTTTCATCGATTTTGATATTTTGCATTTAAAACACATAAAACATCGATTTGTGATATTTTCATCATTTTGATGCATTTTGAGTGTTTTCGATGATTTTGCGGTTTATATTGTACAAAATGATGAGTATTTAGACACTCATCAATCCCCCACATCGAGATATTGCTAGTCCCTAGCAATGATTTGAGAAAACATAATGGATTTTAATCTCTTTACCAAAAGCCATTACTTACGGAGTAGCCAAATGTTTTAGTTCAAGTAAGAACCATGGTACATCGATAACCATGTGATTTTGAGCAAACCACCGACTTTCAACGGATTTGATTTTGTCTTTACCGAGGCGTACCCATACGGACTAGCCAACTCTTAGATAAATTATCGAATTATCTTTGGTGAGTGATTACCAATTATGGTTTTTCCATCGCCTTTACCACAAGCCATAACCTTGCGGGCTAGCCAACTCTTCACTTTTAAGGATATGGTGAGTGAATACCATACAATTTTGGGCAAATTGCAAGCCATATAAGCGGATTGAGAAATATTTACCAAGAGCCGTTTGCTCTGGATTAGCCAATCCTTTTGTCTTACTGAACATGGCGGATCGATAACCAAATGAGAAAGTGTAAAACACTTACTCCAAAAAAAATTTTGGCCAAAACAGGAATTGGGTAGATAATATATGAAATTCGTGAGAATTCCCCACACTTAGAAATGAATATTGCCTCAATATTCAAAGTACCGCGGTTATGCGAAACAAAGAACGTAAAGGGAAATATTACGGCCATTATTTTAAAAGATTTTTTTTTTTTTTTTGGAATATATATATATCTATATAACATGTGGGCATCACCCCACACTTAGGTGGTAGAAAGGGGTGAGAAGTCGAAATATGGGTGAAAACCCATATGGTGTGTCTCTTGTTTTTGTTTTCCGAGTCGCTAGCTTGACTCGACCCAATTCATTTGTTCATGGGAAGCAAAGTGGAAGAAACAATCTCCATCGGACTTTCATTCAAGATGTTTGGATAAACATTGAAGTACGTGAAAGTTCCACACCGATGAGATATCTGAGAAGAAAGAGCAGACCGGCTCACGGATGGTACATGAAAATGCCGGGGTCAAAGATAATGTCTTCACTCCCGAATGAGTTAAGACATGGAGAAGTCACACCGTATGTGAAGAAAGAAGGAGAATCATGATGATGATCATGACTAATTCCTCATTATCGTAAGGAGAATTCATGATTTTGGATCATGAATCTCATCGATGAGATAGAATCATCATCATATGATGGAAGAGATAAGATAGAATACGGAGGTGGGACAAGTGGTGTGCTCGAGAGCTAGCAATTTCCACCACTTAGTGATGGTCTTTGTATCGACCTCGGACATTTCATCGAAAAGAGGATTTACTTTCCCAAAAGTATAGTCATTATCAAATTCAAAAGAGGATTTGAGAAAATCCGGAAGTAACCTCGAAATGTCGAGAGAATCACAAAAGGCAAATCACAATCACTATCGGATATATCCTCGGACTCACTTGGGATTGGGACAAGATCCTCAACACTAGATGATTCCGTTTCCGAAATAGTCTTGAGATGATCATCCTCCATTATGAGAGAGTCTTTGGAAGCAATAATAGGTAAGATAGGTGTGATAGCAATAGATCGGGGAGTTGAGAAATAAGATCGTTTAATTGAATAACACTCTCTCGTCGTCCTCATAATATTCCCTCATTTGAATACTATCATCATCATCATCGTCATCATATCGGACTCTTATGTTCATCTGTGAAGCTTACATACCATTCTTTTCATTTGTAGTTTCTTTCGAATGCGTATTTCTTGAACTTTGTGGGAGATTACACTCCTCGTAATCATTTAGATCTTTGTGAAGGCTCGGAAGTCGATGGTGATGGAATCTTGTGGGGTTGGAAATTGTCAAACCGGAGAATTGGAATTGTGAAAATTTTGATTCATCGGTTGACATTCAAAAGTCGCATGAGGACCCCCGCAATTCTCACAACAGAGATAATTGGGAGAATAACTTTCACCAAAGTTCGATTGTAACATGGTTCGGCTCATAGACAAGCGGGACCCGTGGTGGACAATCAAACCGTAGTGAGAATCATTCCACAAAACTCGCATGAGTAGGATTCGTATTGGGGCTGTGGAGGTAGGTAGGAAAAATCGGTGTTTCATTTGAAATGGGATCGGGATTACCGACAAACTTGTCTCGAAACCCATATTGGTACATCACGACAATTTCCACCGTTAAATGGACCTCCACACTGTGAACATGTCAAATACCATGACATAAAGAATTAAACAGATAAGAGGATAAGGAATGGAGAATCAAATGGTTAAAGAAGATAAGGAATGAAGAATTAAACAGGTTTGAGGATAAAGAAATGTAGAATTAAGCAGTTGGAGGATAAAGAATGGATATTTTGGATTTTTGAAAATAGGCTATAAAACAAAGAATGAAAATATTTTTATGCTTTTAACACTTTAGGAAAAGTGTTAATGAACTTTTGGATTTTTGAAAACTTTACAAAAACTTTTACAAACCGATGGGTTATGCACAAGAGTGGGTCCGAAAATGGCTAAACACACGCTAAAGCCTCCCGAAGAATAGCTAAAATTTGATCTGCAAAACCGTCAAGTCTAACAGACTTAAAACAACAAACACAAATGCAATGAAGATCGGAGAATATAATGAATTCCGGGTTGTTAAGTCCACGGAGACTCAATGGTGTGTAAACACTTGATCGAGACGATAGAATGATCACTAATGATAGTGATCGCAAGGAATTGGATAGATAATTACACTCTTGAAAAGATTATAAATCAAAGCGACTTAAATACAAATTAAGAAAATTAAAAAGATAAAAGATATTAAATAAACGCTATCACTATATTTAAAGTGATGAACGTTTAAAACCTAAAACGTGCGTTTAAATTAAAACTACGTAACGTAAAAATAAAGCGTGAAAATAAAGAAGGAAAATACCTATGTATATAGAAAATACATTTTACAATCCTAATTATATAAGAAAATTATTAGAAAAGAAAATTATTTTTAAAACTATTTAATTAATTATTATTAATTAAAACTATTTTAACTATTTAATAATACTCTAAAATAAAAGAAAATATGAAATAAGACTAGAAAAATAAAATTAAGACTTAGAAAAATCTAAAATATGATAAAACTAATTTTAAAACTGAAAATATATTTTTTAGACTTTTTATATATTTATTACTAATTTAAAACTATTTAAAACTAATTAAAATGCTAGAAAATACTTTTTAAGCTAAGAAAATTATAGAAAAATACTTTTTAAGCTTTTTACATTTATCTAAACTTAAGAAAAATGAAAAATTATTTTTTTGAAGCTTTTCTTAATTTTTTGTATTTAAAGCTAATTAAAAATGCTTAAAAACTAATTTAAATTAAGAAAAATAGCAAACAAGCTTAGAAAAATCTGAAAATTTCAGGAAAAGTCTAAAATAGTATAAGGAATAAAGGAAAAATATAAAAACAAGGTGCTATGTGGAGGAATTAGGAACTGATGTGGAATGAGCTTAAAAATAAGCACTTCCAATAAGCAAATGGAAACCAATAAGCACCAAACCAAAACAGAACTTAAATCAGCTAAAAGAACATAAATGGAACAGATAACAACGCTTATAACCTCGATAAGTGATTACACAGATTTGGATGAATAAGCAATAAGCTAAAAAGCAATTTAGGGGCTACTTTGAGCTTAAAATAAGCTACACTATAAGCTAAAACGCAAACCACAAATTGGAACTAGTAGTAGACCTGGTTGAGAGCTTGTAAACCAATTTACAGACCTAGGGGAGCTATGATGAGCTCTGTCACGAAGCTACAAGATCTGAACAAGCCACAGTGCGAACAGCAGGTGCCACACAGCACTTAAGCTCTCATTGACAAGCTCTTTTGAGCTTATAGAAAAAATTGCAAAAATATCCTAAAATGGGCATGAGAAAATAGACCAGGGGAATATTTTAAAACAACAAGAATCACTGAATTTGGCCCAAAGATGAGCTTGTTAAAATTCCTACTAGAATGGCTCAAAACAGATTTTTCATTTTGACTTTTGGATAAAAACAATGAAAGTTGACTTTCATGAACTTTAATCTTGATTTAATAACTGAAATAGATTTAATGTGATGAAATGAAACTGAAACAAGCTATATCTAAGACATTTGAACACAAAATGAGTTATTGACTTAGCAAAATTCAACAAGAAACACCTTAAGGCGAATTTATGTAGCTTTGACTTCTGTGAGTTACAGACTCAAGTTAAAGACAGATATGAGTTCAAAAGTGATAAGTAGACATGAACCAACAAGTTTCAAATCAAAAACATACCTCAAACCTAAACCAAGCAACAATTCCAAACACCCTTTTAACCATAGTTTTGAACTCAAAACTGAGAATTAAACTTAACTAGCTAATATAACTGATTAAAATGAGCTTAAGTTACCTAATTACAACTAATTAAGCACAATAATACCAACTGTGACCACAGATACTCATTCAAGCAAAATATGCAATATTGGCTTGAAATATAAAAATCTAGGAACTTACTCAAATGAGTCCAAATTTTGTTCGGCCAATACCAAACCATAAATACTCTATTCTAGTCTAATCCAACTCCAAAGCAACCTCTACATCACCCTTATTCATTTCCCATTACAACTTGCACCAACAGTTGACTATTATTGACCATGAACCAATACTACTTAAAACTTGATTGCAAGCTTACCAGAAGCTAAAATAAGCTTAAAGAAGCTTGTTTAAACTTAAAAAGATTCCAATAGGAGCTTATAAACAAGAGTTTGAAACTGAGATACTCAACAGTAAACCATAAATTTTGAAACTTATATGGAAACTTGAATTGATAATCAAAAGGCACAATACAAAGATGTTTTAACTTAATTGTTATACATAAAAGTTGAAATTACAATATTTAAACTAAAACTAAAACATTTAAATAAAAAACGACATTAAAGAAAAAAAATAAAACTAGCTAACTTTTTCCTTCTCTCTTCCTCCTTCTCTTTATATGAAAATGTCTTCCCACTTGGTTACGATCAAATCCACTTAAATTCGAGCCATTGGATATCTTGGAGCATTTTTGACCATTGATTGAATTTTTTGCGCCAAACGTGTTAGCAGTGTGTGGGGTTGAGTGAAATGGGAGAATGAGCATTTAATGGTTCTTGGATGTTGTTGAGGGTGAGGAACAAGGAAAGTGATATGTTGAGGAGGGGGGATGGTTTTCTGGTTGAGCAGTGATAGCAGTTGGAGAGGGTGGAGACTTTGGCGCCATTTGTGCTTGTTTGATCATAGGAGTTGACTGGGTATTATTAATAAGCCAAGGGGTCAAATGGGAAAGGGTTCAAGGGTCTAGATAAGGGTCCAAGGTTCAAGGTTCAAAAAGGCTTAGGTAATAATACAAGGACCATTATGTAATTTCTGAAACTTCAAGGACCTAGTGTGCCAATTCTGAAAAGTTTCTCCAAGGACTAAAACTGACAATCTCAAAAAGTACAAGGACTAGACTTGCCATTTTCCAATTTCCAGGGGCCATTTTTGCCAATTTTGAAACTTGGAGGACCAAACTTGTAATTTTCTAAAACTTTTGATATTTTTCACCAAAGGACTAAATTTGACAAGTTATGATTTAAAAAGGACCTTTGGTGATTTTATTTTGAAATTATGTGCTCGGGACCTGTTTTGACAACTTTTGAAACTTGGGGACTAAAGCGCCAATTTTGCAAATTTGATACGTTTTCAT
Source organism: Chrysanthemum lavandulifolium (assembly GCA_022545495.1). Lineage (NCBI taxonomy): Eukaryota > Viridiplantae > Streptophyta > Magnoliopsida > Asterales > Asteraceae > Chrysanthemum > Chrysanthemum lavandulifolium. Next base: position 235,551,621 of record CM040241.1, on the reverse strand, counting down.
CGATTTTGATATTTTGCATTTAAAACACATAAAACACTCGATTTGTGATATTTTCATCATTTGATGCATTTTGAGTGTTTTCGGATGATTTTGCGCTTTATATTGTACAAAAATGATGAGTATTTAGACACTCATCATTCCACTGCTAATGCATTCTTCAGCAGTGTCTTCCACAAGCTTATCAGTGGTAACCGTTAATATTATTCCCAACAATCCTCCCCTAAACTTATGATTTCTCTACAAATCAATTAGTTTCTTCAATCTTTATCATCTATAAGGATTTGGGGAATTCTTCCAAAACACTTCACTTTCTACTTAATCCTGAATAGCTCTTGAACATTGACCTTGAAGCCTATGTAACAAATTTTTGACCTTCTCAGTATCTTCATGAACTCTTATTGTCAAAGACAACATCACAATGAGAGTTCCAGCTCTGAGTGGGTATTCTTTCTCAGCAAACATATATGCATCCACTCCAGTGTTTGTAGAAACATGAAGAACTTCACATGATTCATAGTAAGTCCATGTAGTACCAACACATGAAGCTTCAAACTTCCAGAAATTATCATTAGCATCTGGTTCATAGAGCCTTCTTAGATCAACCCATAACTGCATTTCCTTCATATCTTTAATCTTGTTAGCACCAAACCTTTCTTGAACTAATCTCCACAATGTATCAAGATCATCTCTGTCACATGCTTTGATGATCTCTTCAAACTGAATGAATGATGAAGTTTCACCACCTAGCCTTGTAATCTTCCATGTTGGAGCAAAATTGCTAGCAATATACACTTCCCAATCAATAATAGGATGTCTGACTTGTAGTGGGTCAAGAAAAAAATCTCCTTCTTCATTCAAAATCATGCCAGTCAGCTGTTCTTCTGTGAGTTTCTCAGATTGAACTTCTTGTTCTTTAGCAAATCTAGTTTTCTTAAGAATCTGAGGTTCACTATCTTTGGCTTTTCTCTTCAGAATAGGATATCTTCTTTCTTCTTCTTCAGAGTTCATAGGAATGAAGTCACTATATTGCCTTTTAACCCTGTAGTAGATACCTTCAATCTGATCATCAGTCATCCCTTTGAACTGATTCTTTTTCCAGCCACCAACACTGCAACAATAAGCGTTCATCATTAAGAGAACTTGTGCCTTGTTTGGTTGTCTTGGTTTCTTTTGACCCTTTATGACTGAACCAATTGCATCCTGAAGTGCTTGATTATTCTTCATTTGAATGAAGTCCTTCAACTGTGCAGTTCTTTGTTCTTCAGTTAAAGACTTATCTGCAACTATGTCAATTGACTTCTTCTTGACTACTTGATCATTAGCAATCAAGAAATCAATTTCTTGTTCTGTAGGTGTATAAGAAAACTCTTGAGTCTTTTCTTTGAATATTGTGGGTGGAAAGTGGATTTTCATCCATTGGATCAGTGGTTTCCATTCTATCCAACCTTTTAGCCTACATGAAGTCTGCAATCTCTAGTTCATCTAGATTTTTCTTGTTTGCAACTTCATCTTCAGTGAGTTTTCTAGCAACTTCTGCATCACAAGCAATTTGAGCTTGTTCTTTCTTTGAAACTTTCCTTTTTGGTTGCTCTTCACTCTGTACAACTATTTTACCTTTTCCTTCTTCTTCTTTTCGTTTCTTCCTCTGCGGTGGTAATAGTTTGACCACCGGTGGGAACTGCTTGCTCTGCGATGGGAATTGTATCGTTGGTTGTACCAAAGGAAGTTGCTTGCTCGGTTCTTGTTGAGGAACTTCTTCTTGAGTATCAACATCCTCAAGAACTCCAAAATCAAAATCACCTTCATCTCCAAAGTCAATTTTCCTCCCTTAGTTTCAAAGATCGGTTTTCCTCCCATGTTTGGGAGAATTCCCAAAATCTTCATTGAAGCCCTCTGAGTCACCATCATGAGGTGAGGATGGAGATGATATCACTATCTTTGCAGGTCTCCTTTTCTGCTTCAACCCCTACAACTCTTTCTTCAAAGTCTGAATCTCTTCTTTCAATTGTGTAACATCCTTGGCATGTTGCTCCTTTACTTGTGCCAAGTCTTTCTCTAGAGATTCAACTTGCTTAGTTAATGTGGTACATAGTTCCATCAATTCTATAGGTTGCCCACGGCCCTCAACACTTCCAACTGTGTGACCTGTTGGGAGAGGTGAATCATAGGGCATTGGCTCAGACTCACTCCTAGTTGGACTAGGTGGAAGCCTGGAACCACCACTACTTGTTCCTAAACCAGAAGGATCAGGGACATGCTGTATTGTAATGAGAGGAGTTGGCTGTTTTTGCCTCCTCTCATAGGTGTGAGAAACTGGTGGAGTATAGTTGATGTTTGGAACTGTGATTGTGGGTGTGTTTTGGGATACAACTGGGATTTGTGGAAAACTAGAAGGGGGGTTGAATAGTTTTACCGATTTTAATGTTGATTTCAAAAACTTTAGATTCGATATTATGTGAAATTGTATGGATGTTGAGAACGTGTAGATCTAATGATAATGCAAGCAAATAAATAAAGTTAAGGGATAGAAATGACACAACCGATTTATAGTGGTTCGGCTACAAGGTCACCTTCCTTGCCCTACTCCACTCCCGAGTCACCTACTCGAGAGTTCAAGCACTATGTCAACAAACTCCTTCACTTGGCGGAGAAGCCTTCACAACGTTGCTTACACTTTTTCCGGTACAAAGCTAGATACCGAGTCAGAGCACGGTGGACCAAACCAACACAACTATTACACAACAAATATGTGAAATATCAAATACAAGATCTTCGCTCACAAATCTTATGGAGTGACAAATCAATCAAGGACCCTTGCTTGGATGACTTGTAGAATGCTCGTGATCTCGCCTTAGAAGGACCTATATGAGGATCACAAATAGAAAGAAAGAAGAACAACTCTCTAGATCAAGTGATCTATATGTTAGAAGAGAATGAGAGTGTATGAGAGATTTAGTAAGAAGAGGGGTGAGTTAGAATGAAGAAATGGCTCTCTATTTATAGGCAAGTTTGTTCAATGTTCCCACGGATCCCACGGATCCTTTCCACAAGGGATCCGTCTAGTGTAATCCTAGAGATCCGTAGAACGCTCCTCTTTGCCCATGGGTTTTTTGGTTATGGGTCATGGGTTGGTCCATGGGTTATATCTAGATTCAATGTATCTAAGTATACATTGTATCAAGTTTCTTTGGGTATGGGTTAAGATCCATGGGTTATGATATTTATCCATCCTAATAAACTATTACAACAAATGCTTAATTACTACATTTTTGTATTTAAATGGTTATATGTAAATGCTTTACAAAACTAACATGTATCCTTTATAATTGTACTTAAGATAACATTATATTTGTTATCAACAAAACACAAAGAGATCGCAAAATATTAAGAAACGGTTTTACGGTTTATTTGTATTAACAATCTCCCCCTTTTTGTTGATGACAAAACATAATGTTATGATGAGTAAAACTTAAGAATATATGTAAGTTTTGAAAGCCCTAAGTTTTACTTCTTCTCCCCTTTTGTCGAAACAAAAGTTAACCCTTGGAAGAAATAAACAAACTTAACTCCCCTTGACGGTAGCTCCCCTTGTTTGGGCGTCAAGTGAAGAAAAATAAAAATCCTACAAAAGAAAGGTTAGTAACATGCTTATATAATCTTGTGGTTGCCTAGAATCAAGATTGGGAGCCAAGGTATGTAAACAAGGCCTTGTAATAAAACAACAAATTGTAGTGGTATGTATGCCACTTACACGCATGTAAAATAAGAACAAGACTTTTCTTGAAAAATGACTTCAAAAGTAATACTTAAAAGTAGAAAAGTAGTAGTAGTGATTCCTTCCATGCTTGCATAAGGTTATGGATGGAGGTTTTGATGAGTAATGGCATTGATGCGATCAAGGATGAGGTTGAGTATGAAGCAATTTCTTCCCTAACTTCTATTGCAATTTCCTAGTGGATTGGCAATGTTCACAATGTAAATGATGTGGGTGATGAGTGCGGAAGGTTTCGGGTTGATTTAATTTGAGTAATGCGGAAGTTGTGGTGGAAAAATAGGAAAATATGGATCAATATCCGAATGTTAGTAAATGGTGGTGGAAAAGAACCTAGATGTTCTTGTGATGTGATAGGAGCTAATGGTGGTGATGTTTCAAGATCTTGAAATAAAGTATTTGGAGATGTGGGGGGTGTTGAAAAGACTAATTCTTTTTCTTTAGGTTGATTACATCTTGTTGGAGTCTTAAGGAGTTTCAAAAGAGTTATTTTAGGTGGTGATGAAGTTGGTGTACTTGTTGGTGATGAGGGTGGTGCTATAATGGAAGCATCTTGTGGTGAGTTATTTGTTGAGGATGAATCATTTGAGGTTGGTTTTGCTAAACAACAAGATGGGATACTAATCCGTGCGGATATCCTAGCATTTGATTGTGGTATTTTGGATGGTGGAAGTACAAAGGTTTGGATATCATGATTGTTTGTACTAAATGATTCTCCTAAAGGGTTTTTGGATGACATGATGAAGTGTGTTTGTGAGAAGGAGATGGAGTATGCAAGCATTTTGGGAGTTATATATATAGAAAAACAACACATTGTAATGAATGCTTGACCAAAAATGTGGATTAAAATCTAATGATTAGATATGAATTCAAGGCATGTGATCATGAGAACACAAGCATTAAAGAGCATACTCAAAAATGAAACAAATGTGAATTTGTTTTCATCCAAAGTGAGAAAATAGAAGGTAAAAATACTGTCTCACGGATCCTTCCTTGAGGGATCCGTCCGAAGCATGAAGGCTGGGATCCGTGGATCCAGTGATCCAGCGGACAAAATTTTCTTTTGGAAACATTTTTGCCTAGTGTGCCTATATGCAAACTATTTGGAGGTGCGGTTTTCTCGACCTCTAAAAGAAAAGGAAAATAACTAGAGAAAAATAAATCTTAATTGAGATAACCGAAAACACACATTTGGTACATAAGTACGTAATATTGTGTTATCAATGCTCCTAATTCATTTTTACTTAAATGAATGTACCGAAACACATATTAGTTATATGTTCCTTTAGCATTCAAAAGATATGAGATGCAATGAAAGCGGGTTTTTACTTTGTATTAATAATGAAAAGTGATTTGTCCTAGACGTGAGAAATTGCTTTTGTGAAATTGATACGGAAGGTATCATTCTTTATAGAAAACATTTTGAAAGGAGATTTTCTTTAAAAATGTGTATGTAGTTATGTGTAAAAAAATTATAAATGGAATACATATCTTGGGTTTTGAAAATTCCGTATTGTTTGTGAGTTGTGCGTGAAATAGGAATCCTAGACTCGAAAGAAGAAGGCTAGTGTTTACATACCTTGTAGAGTCGATTAAGTTAAGACGTTTGTTCCATTAGACCAAGACCAAGGCAAGTAAGTTGAATTGTTCCCGCTTCAACGGTTTGGTGAGGACGTCGGCTATGTTGTCTTCGGATGCAACCTTCTCAATAGAGATGTTCCCTTTGAACATTGTCTCTTAGGAAGTGATGACGAATCTCTATATGCTTTGTGTGAGAATGTAATACGGATTCTTGCTTAAGTCGATTGCACCTTTGTTATCGCATAGGATGGCTATGTCGCTAGATGGATGTCGTAGTCTACTAACGCTTGTTTCATCCATAGTGCTTGTTGGCATGCTTTGCGGCGGAGACGTACTCGGCTTCGAGTTGTTGATATTGCAAGTGCCGTTTGTTTCTTAGAAAACCATGATGTTAAACAACATCCCATAAAAGTACACACCCCACTTGTACTTTTTCTATCAACGTAATCACCGCATGGTCGAATCTGCATATACAATTGTTTCTACTCCCGTGCCCTTAGGATACCATAATCCTAATTGTGTTTTACCCTTACTATATCTAAATATTCTTTTTACGGCTTCTAGGTTTTGACTCTTCTAGACCGAATTTCTTTAACATCTCCTTGATGTATTTAGATTGATTAAAGAAGATACCATCTTCTACTTGTTTTATTTGTAGACCAAGAAAGAAACTAAGTTCTCCCATCATACTCATCTCGAACTCGTCATGCATGATTTTAGAGAAATCATCACACATGTCTTGAAAAGTGGATCCGAATATAATATCATCTACATATATTAGTACTATGATTATATGTGACTCTCTTTTCTTAGTAAAAAGTGTGTTGTCAACTAACCCCATGGTGTAGTTGTGAACTAGAAATGACTTGAGTCTATCATACCAAGCTTTTGGAGCTTGTTTAAGACCGTAAAGGGCTTTCTTTAATTTATACACATGTTTGGGTTTTTCAAAATCAATGAAGCCCGAAGGTTGAGCTACATATACTTCTTCATTTATGACACCATTTAGAAAAGTGCTTTTGACATCCATTTGATAAAGCTTTAGATCATTAGCACAAGCATACGCAAGAAGTATTCTTATAGACTCTAATCTAGCCACGGGGCATAGGTCTCATCAAAGTCTATTCCCTCTTGTTGGTTATACCCTTGAGCAACGAGTCTAGCCTTGTTCCTAGACACTACTCCGTTTGCATCTAATTTGTTTTTATAAACCCATTTGGTTCCTATTATGGTTTGATTACTAGGTGGAGGGACAAGTGTCCAAACATCATTAGAAACAAATTGATTTAGTTCTTCTTGCATAGCCATTACCCAACTTTCATCTTTTATGGCTTCTTGTGTATTCTTAGGTTCTAAGGTTGAGACGAAACAAAACAAGCTACTTTGGTTTTGAACTTGATACCTTAATGTTCGTTCGTTTAGTTTTCCTATGACTTTATCTACGGGGTGATCTTTGGAATCTTTAATGTTTACTATTTTATCACTTGGAGGTTCTTCTTCTTCACTTATCTTTTTCTTTATTACTATGGCTTCACTTTCTATAATCTCGTCATCGACAAGAGGTGGAGAGGGTTTGGGTGGACTTTCATCAAATTTTATATTTAATGACTCTTCTACCTTCATTGATTCTTTGTTTAATATGACGTAAGCCTTGCTATTTGACGAATAACCTAAAAAGATACCTTTGGTTGATTTAGGATCAAATTTTGTAAGGTAATCTTTAGTGTTAAGAATAAAACATTTACTACCAAAGACTCTAAGGTGATTTAACGTAGGCTTTTGCCTCGAAATAACTCATATGGAGTTTTTCCTAAGATTGGTCTAATCAAGACTCGATTGAGTATATACGTTGAAGTATCAACGGCATTACACCAAAACTTTTGAGGTATGGATTGTTCATTAAGCATGGTTCGACTCATTTCTTGTAGAGTTCTATTCTTTCTTTCTACTACCCCATTTGATTTTGGAGTGCGTGGAGCCAAGAAGTTGTGAGTAATACCATTAGCGTCACAAAAAGCTCCGAATTGCACTTCATTATCGAATTCCCTACCATGATCCGTCCTAATAGACACTATGGGTTTTCCTAGTTGTCTTTGGATCTTTTTGCTTAATATTTCAAAATAGTTAAAGGTTTTCGTTTTGTTCTTTAAAATTTTTGTCCAAGTATACCTAGAGTAGTCATCCACTATTACCAAAGTATAGTAGTTGCCTCCATAACTTTGGATAGCGGATGGACCAAATAAATCCATATGTAGTAATTCTAGACACTTAGTTGTGGAGACCATGTTTTTAGCTTTATGACTCGAATGATCTTGTTTTCCTATATTACAAGCATCACAAAAATGATGTTCATATTTTAGCTTAGGTAGATCTCTTACTAGATCTTTGGATGATAGCGATTGAAGAAGTCGCATGTTGGCGTGACCCAATCTTCGATGCCATAAGGTCAAGTATCATCCATAGAGGTAAGACACATTTGTCTTTAGGTACATTCATCGATTTTAATGGCATAGACTCCATGTTTCCTAATTCCTCTTCCTATGGTTATGCCATTTTAAGTATCTTACTACCGGTTTCGGTAAAAAGTACATTGCACTTTTATCACATATTTGTCCTATACTTAAGAGATTAAAGTTTAGGTTTTCTCGTGACACACATCGTTAATGGTTAGAGATTTGTTAGAAATCGTACCTTTACCGATGATTCTACTTTTGTATTTCCAAACACCACATTACCTCCATTGAAGGATTCAGATGCGTGGAGAATAGATCCTTATTGCGGTCATGTGCCTCGTGCACCCGCTATCCTTGACCCATTCATCGGGGTATAGGTCGACCTTTAAGCACACCTAAAACAATAATAAACTCAAAGTTTGGTCCCCATTTGTTCATGGGTCCATTAGTGTTAAACATTCCATTCATGTTAGACATGTATAGATAAGATGAGTATGCATTCCATGGAACAAAGTTTTGAAAGGAAAACCGTTTTGCATGTTTGGATTCCATCCCATTTGATGGTTACTTTTGGGTAAACGTTATTAGGTCTCTTAAATGAATTAGGTTTTGAAAAGATGGAGCTTTGTTTCTTGAAGAAGTAGGATTATATTTTGGAGGTGGTTGTCTAGTGGTAACATGAGTTGGTTTCTTCCTATTAACTATAACAAAATCGGTTCTAGGTAAGGAAGCTACGTTATTACTCTTGTTTGCTCTGACGGATCCACGGATCCCTTTACGTACACTAGTCGGTTCCCTTTTAGGGGATCCGTGGGATCCGTCACAACAAAGGCTGGTTTTTCTAGTTCCTTAACAAATTTTGTTTCTTTACTTTCACTAGTTGATGGATCAAGTTGTTGACTCCTAGACCTTTTGATTATTACCGGTTTTAACACCTTCCACTCACCGAGTCTAAAGTGTTCGTACTCATTCTAGCAATTTTAGAATCTAAGTTATCCACTAGTGTTTGAAGTTGAGCATAAAGTTCACATTCACCACTTGCTATTTTACCTTTTTCTAAACGTTTTAGTTTTGCTTTTAATTCTATGACTTCTTTATCTAAACGTTGATTTTGACTCTTTAAAAGCTTATTTTTGTTAACTAATTTTAAGCTAATATTGTATAGTTTATCATATTCATTATGCAATGAGTCGTCATCAAGTGATGAGCTACTATAGTATTCGTGACATACCTAAATGGTTTGCCATGAGACAAATTTCTTCGTCTTCCTCGTCGCTCATTCCCCATGTTCCGCTCACGAACGCCTTTTGATCATCCCGTTTGGGACACTTAATAATAAAGTGGTTTGGGTCCCCACATTTAAAGCAAGTACAATCATCCTTTGGCTTCTCGTCTTCTTTGCTTTTCCGAAAGCCTTTCTTATCGTCATACGGTTGTTTGACGTATCTACCCTTTCTTCTAAAGAACTTTTTAAAGTCCCTTACCGCCATAGCGTACTCTTCGTCGTCACTACTCGAAGATGAGTTCTCCTCATTGCTCGAAGCCTTTTGGCTTTAAGGACAAGAGATTTGTGTTTCTCTTTCACCTTTGAGGCTTCGTAATCTTTAGCAAGGACAAGCTCGTAGACTTTTAGGTTGCCTATGAGTTCATCGAGGGTGAGGATTGTCAAATCTTTTGACTCTTCGATTGTCAGTCACCTTGGATCTCCACTTGATGGAAGTGCCCTTAGATATCTCCTAACATGGTTACGGCTAGAAAAGGATTCATCAAGTGCTTGTAAAGATGTAATATAGTATTAAAGTTAGCAAATGAATGATCTATAGTTTCCTCATCCGATATTGAAAATTGTTCATATTGTTGAACAAATAAATCGATTTTATTATTTTTAACTTGTTGGTTGCCTTGATGAGTTACAACTAAAGAATTCCAAATTTCTTTAGAGGTTTTAAGCATAGATATTCTTTCAATTCCTTTTTCGGTAAAGCATTATATAAAACCATTTTGCTTCACTATTTTTAGAAAGCTTTTCTTCATTTCATCATTTAGTTTATCATGAGGTATGTGAATTAAATTTCCTTTATCATCATTTGAGGTAGCCTCAAAATCACCTTCAACAATAATGTACCAAAGATCAATATCTTTAGACTTCACATATGTTTGAATCTATTTTCCAAAGATATAAAACCATTAGTTTCTAGTAGTGGTGGTCGTTGCATAGATTGCCCTTCCTTATAATTTTCGAACCCATAGTGATCAAAAAGTTTTTAAAATACAATTTTATTTTAAAACTTTTATAAACTTAGCTCTTGATGCCAATTGTGGAAAACTAGAAGGGGGGGTTGAATAGTTTTACCGATTTTAATGTTGATTTCAAAAACTTTAGATTCGATATTATGTGAAATTGTATGGATGTTGAGAACGTGTAGATCTAATGATAATGCAAGCAAATAAATAAAGTTAAGGGATAGAAATGACACAACCGATTTATAGTGGTTCGGCTACAAGGTCACCTTCCTTGCCCTACTCCACTCCCCGAGTCACCTACTCGAGAGTTCAAGCACTATGCTAACAAACTCCTTCACTTGGCGGAGAAGCCTTCACAACGTTGCTTACACTTTTTCTGGTACAAAGCTAGATACCGAGTCCGTAGCACGGTGGAACAAACCATCACAACTATTACACAACAAATATGTGAAATATCAAATACAAGATCTTCGCTATGAAATCTTGCGGAGTGACAAATCAATCAAAGACCCTTGCTTGGATGACTTGTAGAATGCTCGTGATCTCGCCTTAGAGAAGGACCTATATGAGGATCACAAATAGAAAGAAAGAAGAACAACTCTCTAGATCAAGTGATCTATATGTTAGAAGAGACTGAGAGTGTATGAGAGATTTAGTAAGAAGAGGGGTGATTTAGAATGAATAAATGACTCTCTATTTATAGGCAAGTTTCTTCACTGTTCCCACGGATCCCTTCCACAAGGGATCCGTCTAGTGTAATCCTAGGGATCCGTGGAACGCTCCTCTTTGCCCATGGGTTTTTTGGTTATGGGTCATTGTTTGGTCCATGGGTTATATCTAGATTCAATGTATCTAAGTATACATGTATGGGTTAAGATCCATGGGTTATGATATTTACCCATCCTAATAAACTATTACAACAAATGCTTAATTACTACATTTTTGTATTTAAATGGTTATATGTAAATGCTTTACAAAACTAACATGTATCCTTTATAATTGTACTTAAGATAACATTATATTTGTTATCAACAAAACACAAAGAGATCGCAAAATATTAATAAACGGTTTTACGGTTTATTTGTATTAACAGGATTGTTGCATCTTCACCCTCTACCTGTGAAATCTTTGCAAGCATTTGAGGAAAAAGAGGTGTAACAATCCTATTGCCATCCTTATTCATGTTTTGAAAAACTTTAGGCTTAAGACAATGGATTTTATAAACTCTTGTATGGGGTTGCAGTTGAAATTCATTTAACACTGCTTGCACAAACCTTGGAAACATCAAAATTTTGTAGAACTCTTTACATTGCCTTGCATATTTGTAAAATATATTTAGACCAATTAAAATCTTATATGTAGCTAGACAAACCAAAGGGTAAGCCATTGTTGAACCGAATTGTTCATAAGATGTTTTCTTAGGACTTAGGCAATGTAATAGAGTATGTATTAAAATCTCCAATGAGGATGAAACCACTCTTTTGAAAGTAGCCTTTTGTCGGTGGTATCATACCCCATGGATGAAAGATGTTCATGAATTTCGGCATGGGTAATGTGATGATACCATTGAGATCATCAATTGGAGAATTCTCCTCAAGGATGACTCAAGAACATCAATAGTTACCCCATCCATCGTGGCTCTAAGCGTCCACTGTTTCATGTGTATCTCTATTTTCAATGGTTATGGACTGAACAGAGTTCCAAAACTGTTTAATTTGAGAGATATAGATTATGGGATTGAGTAGTAAAGCATACCTTATACGAGTAGTGTTTAGAAAATCCACAATCTGATGAAAAACAGGACCACTCTTGTCGTTTGACTTTTCCAAATAGGCCACTTGGTTGTGCTCATCTGCAAAAGTGATAGGTGCCATAGTATCTTTTGATGAAAAATATGTTGTGTTAGTATGAATTGTATGAAGAACTTGCCAATTCAGAGAAAAGATATATACTGTTAGGTTTTTATAGTTTTGCGCAAGAAAGATTATCTAAGGAAAAGATTTATCGTAAGAGGATAAATTGCAATTTGGAAAGTAGATAACCTTCTAAAAATTTTACCCTATAAATATGGAAAGCAGTTACTCTCAACGGCTAGTAAAAATTTGTTACTAACACAACAGCTTGTAACGGCTAGATCAACAATGGTAAAAATAACATTTGTCGGTGGAAACGTGAACTAGCGATGGTAATTTTCACAAATTTTTTCAAGAGCAATGGTAAGTAAAACATATGAAAAATTTGACCGCTCTTATTATAGTTTTAGCAAACTACCAGCTATCAACGGATTTGATATGTCTTTACCATGAGCCGTTTGCTATGGACTAGCCAAATCTTAATCATAAAGAATATGGTGAGTTAATAACCATATAGTTTTGGTAAACTATCAACCATAAATGATTTGTTAAGTCTTTACCAGATGGCCGTTTGCTCGGACTAGTTGATTCTTATGTGGATTAGACATGGTGAATCAAAACCATTTGTTGTGTGTCTCGCATTACACACCTTTATGATCAACTCCACCAAGATTGATTATGTACCGCAATTGGTAGAAGAATACAAAGAATATGCATAACCAACTTGTTTTAACCAAAGTTACTTTTAACCAAGCCACTATCCAAAAATATCTTTCCAAAGTCAAACCGATAATATCTATATTTAATTTTCAACCTACCAAAATAGGGAAAAATAAATATATCCTTTAATGAACCCTTATGATCGACTTTGCCTATAAAAAGGGGCTCGGCACATCATAGTCTTAATCAAAAACACATTCTAACTTACAAACTTCCTAAACATCACCATGAGCGATCCTTCCAATATCATTGACATCTCTTCTGATTCTGATACAGAGATTATGATGGCTTCTGAGTCATCTTCAGAGGAATCAGGGTTGGCAGGTTACTTTCCACCCTATGCTACAAGCTCTTCTTCTAAAAAGCCAACAAGGCAGACTGCCAATCCTGTACCTATTGCCAAACCTGCACCTTCTCTTGAGTTCTACTCCATTTCATCAGATGATGATGATGAGACCTACTCCTTAATCAAGGAGTTGCCAAGGGCTCTAACAAAAGCATTAGGAGCAGCTCTCTCCAACATGAAGCAGATTTCCATACCAGAGAAGCCTGCAAGACTACCAAGGCCTCCTCCACAAGTTCTTGGTCTTGCTTGTCCAAGAATGCAGTCAACCTTTGAAAACAAGAGGAATAGAACACAGAAGAACAAGCATGACTATGAGGGCAAGGGCAAGAAGCCAATGGAGTAGCTTGTGTAGGATGTGGTGATGTAGGTTGTGTTAGGTTTTTATCTTTTGTGTTTTAATGGTAGTTTTAAGCACTCTCTGTTTGATGTAATGAACCTTATCTTATGCAATGGAATTTCTCTGTTACATTTTCCACTGAGAGAGCAACTTTTACCACTGCTTGCCTTTTTGTTTTCATTGTTAGCCTTATTTTCTGCATAAATATTAGTGGACAAGCAAAAATACAAGCACTAAACAGCAACAACTCCAATGTATACAGATAATCCTTCATACCTGCATATCACAAACATATACCAAAAACTGAAAGCATTGTTAAGATTAGTAGTGGTTAGAAAATAACTAGAAGTAGATTAAACAAAATTTCTGCTAGCAGTGGTTAGACCAGAACTAAACCACCCAGTCAACAGGTCAACTCCAAGTCATTAATCCGGTCACCAAAGTCAAAGACTTCATTTACTCCTCAACAACTTATACCTTCCCCATATTAACTTACTGAATCCAACTTAACTTTTATTTAAGAACCTATAACTCACAAACCACTCATATCACACATACCCCAAAAAGTTTCTCTCAAAAACTTACTTTTCTCCAAAAATCACCATGAGTCATTCAAACCCTATCAATCTCTCATCTAACAGCTCCTTTTCTGATAGTGCTTGGGATGATTTTGTTTTAAACAATCCAGGTAGAGTTGAGAAAGAGGAGTTCGAAGAAGTTTCTTCTAGAAAGAGAACTCATTTAGGTTCTCTTGTGAAGACAAACCTTGCAGTTGCTGGTCCTTCATCTCTCCAACCAATGCCTCAGAATGCTATCAAGGAAGACAGCTCAGACATCAATTCCTATGTGTCTCCTTATGAAGATACCGATGATGAAACATCTGCAAGAGTCCTGAGTGTGCCTCCCCTTGCTGCAATAGTCCCTCCAGAAGATCTGCAAGCACCACCTTCTCTACCATTGTTGACAGCACCACCACCAGAGGGTCCTTCATCATCTTTACCACCTGTCGGTGGAAAGGTGATTGGGCTAGTATGCCCCAAGGTGTGGAGGGTGATTGAAGGTCGAAGGGCGCCCAAAGTGATGCCCGAGTGGGCCTTTCTAAAGCCTTAGGTGGTAGTTGGGAGTTAGGTTATGAAGATGTCTTTGTTGGTTGTGTTAGGAAGTGGTCATGTGAAGTAGTCTTTTGGTTGTAAGATCCATGGTTGTAATCTCTGCATTCTTAGATGCAACTTTATGAATAAAAATAATACCATGTCTTTTGCTTTAAATTTCACTGCATCATTCTGATTGTGATTTACTTCATTTATCTGCAAAAAGCTCTGTGTTGTTTGCCAGTTTTTAATGACCCCTTTACCAGTAACTTTTACATTTACTCCACCTCCAAAGCTGACAAACCATCCATCATAGTGTTTAAAATTTGAGAGATAGGACTTGTTGCGGTCATGTGCCTTGAACATCCACTATCTGTGTAGCCTTGATCGATCTTTTGTCCTTGGATGTTCTGCACATATAAGAAAGGAGTTAGTTTCCATTGGAGACCCAAGCCATGATTGACTTGGATCCGCCTCGTGTATCAATATAGTTAAATCTATCAAAGGTCATTGATACGCTATTAGGATTGGTTATTGAGGTAATTCCTTTAGGTTTCCATTCCCAACATGTTGAGGCCTTCACAACATTTCCCATGTTACCCCTGTTCTTGTTTACAACCCTTGCAATGGGAACTTTTGACTGAGCAGTGGTAACTACTGATTTAGTTTTAGGTACCCACTGTTGATTATATTGAACCCTTTTATCAAAAAAAGACCTTTTCCCTGTTTGTGCAGATTTTGCAAAAGTTGTTTTGGATTTTGCACTTGTAACGGTGATTTAGGTGGCGATGTTACGCTTTTGATTGTACAATATTTCAGTACAACCCGGGCCTTCGATGGTGATCGAAGGGTATGAGGGTGATATACTTGTGCCAAACTTGTAGTCAATCGCAATAAGAAATAGTAGACACTTCATTAAGATCATGCGCAGGGTTGGGCCTGCTAACCACCTCCGACGTGAGAGTAAGTATGTGATATGTGTTGTAAATAATATGGAGTATGTGAAATACTATGTTGAGTGAACATACCATTGAAATGACTCGTCCAATCTATTTATAGGTGAAAAATAGCTTGGAGAGTGTTAGCACACGCTTAGGAGATCATGGGGCGCGCCCCGATTTGTGGTAACCGCTAGGCTTCATCCCCACTATCTCGGACTTGGCGGAAAGCTAAGGAAATAGTGGGAGCGTGGGGAAGACCAAGTCAAGGTTCTCCTTTGTCTTGGCGCCTTCAAGAGAAGACACCGAAGGACATAGGACTTAATTTGGTGAATTCCAAACTGGTAACCATGTCAATGATGAATGGTTTTACGCCACCAATGACTTATGAAGAAAGACTTGGGTCTTTGTAATGCAATTTCGACTGAGGCTGAAGGGGGGTCCTTCGACCTGATCGGAGGGTACGTCATCAAGCCCCCAGTCGAAAGTGATATGTACGAGCAAGAAATATTACTTGCGACTCAGAAATAGAAACGAAACCTCCCCTTCATCACAAAAATGAATGAAGATGAAAAGTCTTGTACCTATTGACCGTTATTAATGCAAACACTCCCTTTTCCTCGGTAAAAGAAAACGTCATTTCAAAATTTAAAAAGAGTTTGAAATCTGGTGGAAAGGGGATAAGTCATGACACGTGTAGGGCCGAGATTTAACATATGTGAGGGTATATAAAGTTAAAAAACAGTAAAACCCTAACATTATTTTATCTTACGCCCAAGTTTTTCACCTACTAAAACCTCTTCCGATCAAGCTTTCGATCAAACAAGGTAAAGTGTTCCTTCGTATATGTTTTCAAATATTTTATTGTGGATTTTAGAAGGATCAATGTCTACAAATAAAAAATTTGTAATCAAACAACAAGGTTGCACCTTGACAAGGGAGGAGCTTAAAGCGTTCCTCACCGATTACCTAATTCCAAAAGAGCATAAAATCATGTTACCTATTAGAAATCAAGGGATTTTTGATGCCCCTGAAAACTATGTAGGCTTATATACCCATGCATTCACCACCTCGAACCTTAGGATACCCTTGCATCCGTTGATCTTAAAATTCCTCCAGTACTATGAGGTACACATATCTAGGTTCAACCCTTTTGGCCTAGCCAAGCTTACGACATACATTGTGATGTGTAAAGCTTATGGGTTTGAACCATCATTAACTTTGCTTAGGGGTTTTCAGAATTTATACCCTGGAGGAGATTGGTTGACCTTGGCTAAGAGGGGTGAAAGGGATGTACCCATTCTCATAGATAGGCCATTTACAAACATCATGAACTGGAAAGGCAAGTTCTTTTATATCCAAAACACCATTATCCCTCCTACTTTCCCTGCATTGTTAAACCCAGAGTTCCAATATGATGAAAAAGGTTCAACGATCCTCGCTCCTATACCGTGAGGAGGAATCCTTTGTATCGGTTTGGCTCGTCATCCACCGATTGCCAAACATTCCCCGAGCCAACTCGCTTCATGGTCGGCCTTCTTTGAAAGATGGGAGGATCTCCTTGGTACCGAGATTATTTGTGATGGAGAAAGTATGTATTTTTTATTAAAATAAAACTTATCTTTCGATATTTATCTTATTTGTTCCTTCGCGAAATGTCATTCGAAACTTTGTGGTAGCCGGTGGTGCAAAGGAGGTGAGCTTCATTCCAAAGAATCCCCAAGAGATTTAGCTATGGCGTGGGCTCTCCATCGTGTCAATAAATGACAATGATGTGGAAGCCCACCATTGAACTGTATCCTCTGCTCCTCCGTCAAAGGAACCCATAGATGTGGAAGACCGACTTGTGGAGAATGTTCTTGAATCGATGAACCGGTCTCAGAAGGACGGTTGGTCATCGTGGACCCTCCGGCATTGGTGAGAGGATCCAAGCGGGAAAGGTACCGGTGCAAAAGCTGTGAAGTCCGCTTCGAAGAGGATGCTTATCCTACCTACTACTCCCTCTCGAACTACCCAACAAAAGAGTCCCCAGGGTAAGGCTGTGGTATTTCCAGCCATCGAAGGGCCCATCGGTGATGATATCCATGGTAATGTTTCTTGCGTGTAACAAAAAATTAGATACCAGTAATAATATGTTAACACATTTATATATGTTGCAGGACTTCCTGATATGAAAGAACTTCCCTCTCCCTTAGCTTGTCATCAACTCGTGGACCATGTAATCCCACCCAGCTAGAAGGAGGTGATGAACAACATGTCCATGGAAAGGCTCTGCGACCTTCATGACAAAAGTTATGTCTGACAGTGCATGCTAGACAACCAACTTAATGCTAGGACAAGGGAGCTGCTCCGTGCTATCACCAAAGCTCGAAAAGAAATGGATGTAATGCTGAGAAGGGAGAAGGCTAGGGATCAGAAGTATGCAGATCTGGAGAAGAAGTGTGAAGATGCCTTGGAGGATTTTGATAAGAACCCCTTGGTGCAAGATCTCAGAGCTGATAATGAAAAGCTCAAAGGTCAACTGGCAGTGAGCGAGGCTGAATGAAGCAGGCTAACTATTGAAGGCTCAAAGGTCGTAGGCTATAAAGAGTATATATCTATTCTTTCATCCAAATGTGGAGGCCTTGAAGGAGAGAGAGCGAAGCTGTTGGACCAAGAGATCTAGCTCAGAGAAAAGGTAGATGGGTTAAACCTTCGTCTGAAGATGTTGAAGAAGGATAGGGTGGACTTGGTAACTAAGGTCATCCCCTACGTTGCCATGGAACTTTACCATAGTGATGATGTGGGGATTGCAATTGGGAACCTGGTGAATGCGGCCATATTCCATGGCAAGTACACCACTTTGGAGGAGATAGGCTGCACGGAGGAACCAAAGAAGTCAGCAGGAAGTTCCTTACTACGGGAAACTCATGAGAAAGAGTATGATGATGTGTAATCACTTAAGCGCTTTAGAGTTCCTTTCCTTACAGTGATGAAGGACCCAGTGCCTCTATTGAGGACCTGCGGCCAAGAAGCCAAGGAAAGTCCACCTCCGTCTCCTTCAAGAAGACTCGTCACCCAAGGCTCCATCCCGGGTTCGGTGATCCCACTCATTCAAAGTTTGATGAAGGCAACCATGTGGTTGTAATTTGATCCCAAGTGGTATGTACCTGTTTAAAACAATTTATACGTGTTCCTTTCCGGGCTTTGTGCACGATGAAACAATTAACATTTGGTGTGCGTGATGTAGGCTACGGCCTAAGACAATGTTTTGCTTGGTTGGATCGTTCAGGCTACGACCTGTTTAGACTAGTTAAACTAGTCATTAATCTACATTAAAGCCACTAGGGCTTGCATTTTGTCATGTGTGATTCTTCTCTTTTTATTTTACTTGCGTAAAAAATTTTTACAACCTAAGGCGTATGGTAGATGCATAGCCTCATTGTGTGTAGTTACTTCACCAAGAATATTAGCAATCATATAATTTGACTACTGACAGAGGGTTGCGACCCACTCCATCTTAGTCCTTTGGGCAGCGAAAGGCTTAAAATACCTTAATGCCATATAGGAAAGTTAATGTGAAGTTAAGGTGGATGTTATGCATATGAGCAATACATGTTGTTAGTCTTTGTACATCCCTTCGACATTGAAACTTATAAAGCAACTTGGTGGACAAATCTTTGTTGTATTGAGCGAAACAAGAGATTTGAGGAAATCGTTATATCATTAAGTGGGTAGGGAGGATTACATCATTTTAAGAAATGAATACTAGACGCCTACCATTAATGCTTCTTTCCCCAAGTGAGAAGAATGCAAATACATTGATTGAAAGCAAAGTAAAAAATGTCCTTAGACATTGTAAGTTTCATACGTAGAACTTACGAAGGGTAGTGTCATTCCAGGTTCTATCAATAGCGTCTCCATCCAAGGTTTCCAGCTTGTAGGCTCCGTTGCCATATGCTTCCTTAATAACATAGGGCCCTTCCCATGTAGGTCCTAGTTTACCACAGTACTCGACTTTACTTGCTTTGTTGAGTCGGAGGACGTATTCACATGGTTTGAAGGTCGAAGGCCGAACCCGACTATTGTAGTATCTTTCAATTTTTTGCTTATGGATAGCCTCCCTGATTGAGGCTATTTCCCTTCGTTCTTAGAGTAAGTCTAGGTTGCTACGGAGTCTTCCTTCGACACTTACTTCCGACACTTACTGTTTCAACACTTACTTCTGAAGGGATGACAGCTTCCGTGCCATATGTCATGCTAAAAGGCGTCTCCCCATGACTTGACTTTTTATGTGTTCTGTGAGCCCAAAGTACTTGAGGTAGTTCATCTACCCAGCCGTGGTGACTGTATCCCAGCCTTCGTTCTATTCCTTGGATGATGTCCCTATTAGTAACATCCACGTGTCCGTTACCTTGAGGATGATAGATGGAAGTGAAGGATTGTTTGATATTCGTGCCTCTACAAACACTGGAATACCCTTCGCGACTGCTTCCCATTATCTCGAAATGATGATGTGGGGTACTCGAACAAACGATAATATGTTCCCACATAAACTTTTCCATGTGCCTTCTGTGATGGATGCCAAAGGCTTCGCCCACCCAATTAGTGAAGTAGTCGATGGCTACGACCAAGAACTTACTCCTCACGAGTAATTGGCATAGGACCCACGATGTCTATCCCCATTGGTGAAGGGCCATGCGGACATCACGAGGTCATATCTTGTTTTGGTAGCCTTGGAACCCTTGAGTGAACTTGACGGGCTTCACACCACGAATGATTTCGACAGCGTCCTTGTGCATCGAAGGCCGTAATATCCGATCCTCATGATTTTAGAAACAACGGAGCGGGTCTGCGTGAAGCTGCGCAGGATCCTTCATGCACTTCTTTAATGATGTTGGCGGCACCTAGGTCCTACACAACGAAGCCATGGGGATAAAAAGATCTTGGTATAGATAGTTCCCCATGATTACATCTTTGCGGTGCTTTGATGCGGACCTTCGAGCTAATTTCGATCCTCCGACATTATACCACTTATTAGATATTCTCTAATTGAGTCATCCATTTGAGTCTTCCTCGAAGATACGTCGACACCTCCTTTGGGACGATGGACCTATCACCAACACTTGACCATAACTTCTTTAGTTAAATGAGCAAATGCCATTGATGCCAGTTTGCTAAGTGCATCCGCCTTCTTGTTTTGATTTCTCCGAACATGCTCTATGTTGTATGATGTAAACCCTTCGAGCATTTCCTTGGCCTTATCCAGGTATTGCTTGATTACAGGTTGTCTCGCCTCGTAGGAGCCTTTTATCTGATTGGCCACCAGTTGTGAGTCAACAAAAATGGCCAAGTCTTCTACCTCCATGTCCTTAGCCAATCGAAGGCCTGCTAGCAAGGCTTCGTACTCTGCTTCATTGTTAGTTGCATCGAACTCAAAGCGGAGTGCATAAGTGTACTCCTTCCCTTTGGGGTCAAAAAGCATGAGACCTGCGCCAGAACCGTCGGAGCTGGAGGCTCCGTCAGTATAAAGTTTCCACCCTTCGACCGCCTTATCGGGCTTCTTTTCAAAGAACTTTTGTGTCTGCTTTGGTTGGAGGGTGTTTACGCTATGAAGTCGCCAATATTTTCCCTTTGACCGAGTTTCTACCCTTGTATTCAATTTCGTGCTCTCCTAGCTCGATAGCCCACTTAGCTATCCTTCCAGATTTCTTCGGCTTCAAAAGTATCTGCTTAATGGGTTTGTCGGTAAGTACGGTTATGGGGTGAGCTTGGAAGTACCTTCGAAGGCGCCTCGCAGCGTGGACCAAAGCCAAAATTAGCTTTTCCAATGCTGGATAATTTAGCTCGGCTCCATGTAGAACCCTACTAACGAAGTAGATAGGTATTTGCTTCTTCTCCCTTTCTGCCAACAACACAGCGTTGATGCTTTCGAAGGAGGCTGCAGTATACATAGACAACACTTACGCCTTTGATTGGGGAGGTAAGTGTGGGTAGAATAGCCATGAACTCCTTGAGCTTTTGGAAGTCGACCTGCGTCATACTCCATGAAGCGTCTTTTTATCCGTGCATCCTTTGAGTGTTTTAAAAATGGCAAAGATCATCTGCACCCTTCGATAAGAACACTGCGATGGTCGCTAGTCGCTCGCTCGGACTTTGCACTTCCTTTAGGGACTTAGGAGGCTGCAAATCCGTGATGGCCTTAACCTTGAAGGATTGGCCTTAATACCTTGCTGATCGATGTCCCAAAATTGTCCTTCTTCCACACCAAGGAACATTTCTTGGGATTTAACTTCATGTTGATGGCGCAAAGCTGGTCGAAGGTTTCCTTGATGTCGGAGAGCATATCCTTCTCCGTTCTGCTTTTGATAACCATATCATCTACGTACACCTCTAGGTTCCTACCTATCTGCTTGTGGAAGGCTTTGTCCACTAAATGTTGGTAGGTGGCACCAACATTTTTCAAACCAAAAGGCATCTTTTTGTAACAATAAACGCCTTGTCCTGTAAAAAAGGCT
This sequence comes from Chrysanthemum lavandulifolium, assembly GCA_022545495.1. Lineage (NCBI taxonomy): Eukaryota > Viridiplantae > Streptophyta > Magnoliopsida > Asterales > Asteraceae > Chrysanthemum > Chrysanthemum lavandulifolium. Next base: position 235,529,789 of record CM040241.1, on the reverse strand, counting down.
GTCTTCTCTTCGTCTTCTTCCACCATTTGTATCGATGGTAACCCTTATAGCGTCCGAGAAAACACTTCACCAAACACCGACAATGATTCTACTTTCCAATCGATTTACAGAGGATAGCGAGTCCTTCGGATAGGCCTTGTTAATATCGTGAAGTCCACACATTCGCCAACCTCCGTCATGCTTCTTGACCATCACCGGATTGGCTACCCAAGTTTGATACTTCACCTCCACAGTATGCCTGCTACTACAAGCTCATCTACTTTGCATCTTTGCAACATTTCTTTCGAGGAGCTAGGCTTGACGCTTTTGCTAATAGGTTCAATATTTTGAACTCATTAAGCTTGTGTTCGATCTTGAAGGGCTTTCCGTCTATGGTGAGAGTTCTGGGACCCCGTCATGTCGAGTAGGTCCATGCGAAGACATACATGTTGGCCCGTAGTACCTTTTCCAATTCGGCCTTAAAGGAAGTAGGGGCTGCTTTCCGATTACCACCGTCGATCGGGATAGAGATCGTTTACTACGATCGTTCTTGACATCGGTCGGTGAGAACATCTTTCTGGGCTCTTCGAAACTTGTTTGACCCTTTTGCCTACTTCCGTAGGCTTCTTCACGCTAGTTGGAGAAAACCGTTCCAATCTTGAAAGGTGTTTAGAATTTGACGCGGCATGTATAGTGGAACAACGATGCCCATATTTTCATTTCGTTCTCCCTATCAATAGGTTGTAGGAGATTCGGACTCACGATCATGAAAACCGAGTTTACTTCTTTTAGCTTTCCTTCTCAATCGTAACCTCTGAGGACTTCTCCCAGGGCCATGAGTGTTCCCCCGAGAACCACTATGGGTACCTTGAATCTAATCTCTTGACCTTATCGAGGCTTGAGCTTTAAGCGGTGTTCGTGATCACTTCACAAGAGCTACCATAGTCTAGGTAGGCCCCGTTTACTTCTCTGTTGGAGATCAAGACCTTGATGACCACGGGGTCATTTGAAAGAACTTTCCCTGTGATTGAAGGAAAAGTGACATCTCCTACTCCGCATAATGCCTCCTCCGCTTCTTTCCTCTTTAAACCAGAGTCACACTTGTACACCATGAGGATGGGTGCTTCGGCAGGCGTGGTGTCTTTCCCCAACTGTGTGTCGAAGACCTTTTCTTTACCCTTCTTTATACCTTTCACCAAATGTCCCAATTTGTCGGACTTCACGGCCTCTTCTATCTGTTTCTTGAGTTCTCTACAATTGTTGGTGTCGTGTCCGTAATCGTCATGGAAGTTGCGGTGTTTGGAAGTATCTCGGGCCTTCCTCTGTTTTCCAAGTGAGAAGGAGGATCAAAGGTCTTAGCAGCCTTTTCCGTAGCAAGTATCTCCTTGGAGATTTGGACAGATGTGAGCACATGGTTGATGTTTTTATGGAGCGGTGTAAACTGTCCCTTCCTTTGTGTCTCATTCTTTGACCCTTCCCACGAAGGATGCTTGAGGCTTTCTTTGTAACTTTCTTTATTTTCGATAGGCCCCGGTGGTAGACACTTCCTTGGCTTCGATCCGGTGTCGCCTTCTCCACTAAACCCTTATAAGTTGCGGGAAGGTCGGTGGAGAGGAATTCAACCAAACTGTTTGAAGGCCATGCACGAAGCACGAGATGCGTTGGTCTTCGTGCAAGCCCATTATCCGTAAGGTGTCATCGGTATCTCGTAATGAAAGCCACAGTGCTCTCGTTTTCCTTCGCTTGATGTTGTGCCTTTGTTAGGTGCGTTCTTGTAAACTTTTACATTGGGTGAAATGTGATCGAATTTGGCCTTGAGATCATCCAAATTCACAATGCTACAGTTTCTTGGTTCCACCATATCTGACGAGTCTCGTGGGGTATATGTAAACATGTGGCAAGAAACGGGCATAACCCACCACGCATTCGATAGCCCTTCGAGCGGTGTAAGAAGTTATCAGGTCCCCTTCCCATCATAAGTACCAATATGTGCGGGCATTTTCAACCCATCGGGCAAAGGGTAGTATTCATCCATCTTACAAAGGGTGTTGTGGAGCCCATGGGCTCCGAATAAAAGCGATTATAAGGTGGCATGTATGTAGGGGCGACATTATACGGGTTATGATTTGGAGGTATTCCAACGGGGTTTTGTTAACATATTGAGGGTAGCGGTAGGTATATAAGGTGAGTGACTTAGGCGAGTGCGAAGGATATACCATAGGTTGCCGTGGGGCATGCTTCCGCATGGTTGAGTAAAGCGGGGTTGCTAGCTTTGCCCATTGGGTGGGGGATAGACCCGTAAGGGTAAGATTGAGCACGAAAAGAAGGATACATACCATGAGGAGGAATATTTCCTCCCAATTCATTTGAGATGGATTGCCTTCTACGCCGGATGCGTGAGAAGGCTGCAATGAACCCCGCCTCGGTTCTTCCCGGATGAGCCGCCAAAAGTGGTGGCAAATTAACCTCCGTAGTATCCCTTCGGTGACTCCTTCCATTAGAGCCTTCCATCGTTCCTTCCCTTCTTGTCGGAGCCCTCTGGAACATCTTCAAAACCAACCGACCTTCCACTCGGCCTTATTGCTCGGAGACCCTATCCTTAGCAGCGTGTGTAGCCCGGGAGCTAAGGGCCTAGCCTCCATTTCCAACTCTTCGTCATACTCATCGCTGAGTATTCTAACTCCCTCGCATCTCCACATTCCGAGCTTGCCTCCTTGAGCCCTTAGTAAAGATTCTAATGGTTCGATATTAGCTTCGACAAACACCGGACTGATTCTGGGTTCGGGGTTAGCCGAGGTGAAGCATGGTTGTTGGGAGTTATTTGAGGGGTGAGATCGTGTGGTAAAGGTGGATGCGGTTATAATGGCAAGGTTGTTAGGATCATTGATTGGGATTGGTGTCAAGGTCGAGAAACCCGGAGGGTGTATCTCTCTTCCTTGATTCATTCCATGAAACTAGTGAGAGTGATTATTGGGTGTAAGTTTGGAATAACGAGACCAATAGTAGCGGGTCCCATGGATGGCACCACTGATTGTACAATATTTCATACGACCGGGCCTTCGATGGTGATCGAAGGGTATGAGGGTGATATGCTTACGCCAAACTTGTAGTCAATCTGCAATAAGAAATAGTAGACACCGTTAAGTGATTGCTTGGGTTGGGCCTTGCGAACCACCTCCGTGAGAGTAAGTATGTGATATGTGTTGTAAATAATATGGAGTATGTGAAATCTTGTGTTGAGTGAACATACCATTGAAATGACTCGTCCAATCTATTTATAGGTGAAGAAAATAGCTTGGAGAGTGTTAGCACACGTTTAGGAGATCATGGGGCGCCCCCGATTTGTGGTAACCACTAGGGCTTCATCCCACTATCTTGGCCTTGGCGGAAGCTAAGGAAATAGTGGGAACATGGGGAAGACCAAGTCAAGGTTCTCCTTTGTCTTGGCGCCTTCAAGAGAAGACACCGGCGGCATAGGCCTTCGTGGCGAATTCCCAAGCCGGTAAGCATGTCAATGATGAATGGTTTCGCCACCAATGACTTATGAAGAAAGACTTGGGTCTTCATAATACAAGTTCGACTGAGGCCGAAGAGGGGTCCTTTGACCTGATCGGAGGGTACGTCATCAGTTTTAGTAGTGGCAAAAGTTTTAAGACCACTTCTTAGTTGAAATGCTCTTGGGATCATTTTGTTGTGTGAATTAGGGTGTATTTTGTTTTGAAACCTGTTTAACTCCACCTTTTTTTCAATAAACTTCCCTTCTCCCAACATGGTAATCACAATTAGCATGTAAATGTTTAAAGCTACCACAGATATGACACGCTTTATTATTCATGACAAACTCACTACCTAGTTGTTGAGATTTTACATGATTCCAACTCTTCTGGTTACCCCTAGGAGTTGATGACTTGTTTCTATACATCTCGGCATACCTTACAGTTGATCTAGGCTTATTAACTTGTTTCCTAGGTTCCTCTGTAATTGTATTTACAACTTGTGGGATAGAAGCCTCTACATCCTTTTTAACATTCTCATCAACAACAGATGAGTCACTTGCACTTTCAAAAACATCAGGTTCATACTTAACCTGTTCATCACTTTTCACAAATTTGAGAGGACCATATTCAAGTTCAAGATCCTGAAATTCTTCTAGTCCTGTATGAGCTAAATCTATGCCAGGAGGTGATGGAACACCCTTTAGTGGTGGAGGAGTTGTATTGTATCCCATACCGGACTTAACTTTACTAGTAATTTGAGCATTCCAAATTTTATCAATTGACTTAGGCGATAATAACGGTGTCAACAGATAAATTGACATTCTCATTTATCTTTTAAGTTTTCAAACTCTTCTTTTAATGCCTCATTCATCTTTGTCTTATGATCTAACTCTCTTCTAAGAACAATCATATCATCATTATATTTTGACTCATTTTCTCTATAATGCACTAGTTGTTTCTCTAATAAAGATATGCCTCTTCTAAGATTTGACACGGTATAATTAGCGACAAACAACTACATTCTTTGTTTTTCATAAGATTCATTAAGCCTTTCACATTCTCCTAGAAGCCCTACATGTTTTAGAACAACTTTCAAAGTTTTGTACCTCAAAGTCAGAGAAAGCCATGAGAGCATGTTCTGTAGACACAAGAGCAACATCTGAAGGTTGTTCCTCTTGTTCATCAGCCATGAAACTCCAATCATAGCTCACACCATCAATTGCCAACATTTCCTTTGGTTCCTCCACAATTGGTTCTTTCTTTGCTTGTACCAAGTAGACCTATTGTCTTTCTTCTTTGGTCTTCGCATTCTCTAGCAAAATGCCCCAACTTGTGACAATTGAGACACTCTACTTTCTTTTATCGAACCTGCGGTTTCTCCACCATTGATGTGAATTGGCTTGCCGATCTTTTGTAAATTTCCTAGCCCTCATGCTAAGAAGTGCTATTTGCCACTTTATATCCATCTCCTCATAGTCATCTTCATCAATTTTCTCTATGTCTTCATGAGTTAATATAGAGCCACTAACTTGAGTGGAGATAAAAGCATAAAGGTAGGATCTCCAATACCGGCAACCTTCTTTTTGAACTGCGGTGGTAACACTAGCATTACCGATGGAAACTATAGAACCGGCGGTGGCAAAATCATCATTGTCATCTTGAGTCATCACCGTCAACGAGGTTGACAACAATGCCAAGTGCTAGAGCTTGTACCAAGTTTCCATGCCTTCTTCAATCTTTGTTCAATAAGTTTGAAGTTGTTGTAAAGATCATTTAGCTTCATAGTTTCAATCTACGGTTTATTTTCCTAGACTGTAACATTAGTATGAAACTCGTGAGCAAACTTCTTAGAAACTTCAAATTGAGGTCTTCCTTTTCTACCTCAATTCCAAACACAATCGGTTGTGTGACAATCTTACGGAGTTTGGTGAAGATCTTTGTCAAGTGATTCATTACTTGAAGCGAGAAGTTTTCATAACTTTGCTTCAACAATGTCTTTGAGTCTTCTTTGTAGCATCATTACCACCAAACACCGAGCAAATCTCTTCAAAAGTTCTTTTGTTCTCTTGAACTTCTTTGAAAGCAATGATCCAGTCTTTAGGAAGAGTCATTAGTAACAAACTTCGGCCTTCGGATCATTCTTCTTCTTTGCTCTTTCATCATTAGTCTCGGTCTGAAGCTGTTGCAACCACGTGTCACCAACTTTCTCGATCGTCTTCACACACTTGAAGGAATCACCGATTAAGATGATCTCCCATAGAGCATAGTCTTGTATGAGAAAGTATTGCTTAATCATTATCCTCTACATCTCAAACTCATTAAGTTTGAGCTTAGGAAAGCCTTGGAGCGAGTTGGATGGTTGTTTTCCATCTTCATTGATTTGAGTGAGTTGGTTAAGCTTATTCCTTGGATCTTCTAAATCAAAGTATTAGAACCTTGGCTCTGATACTACTTGATGGATCTAAACACACACCTTGTGTTAGTGATACTTTGAATTATATTAATAAGTACGCGGAATATACTTAGTAATACTTAGAAGATGTATTATATGATGTAATGTAAGTGAGAACAGAATAACACAAAGCTCCAATATTATTAAGAATAATACGAGTAATCTTGCTTATCACTAAGGTTACACCTTGAAGCTTACGTACCTAGAACAATGACCTAGGACCTCCTTTTATAGCACAAGGAGTCCTTTACAAGATAAGTATAATGCTAACTATATAGAATATACACAAGATCTTTTCTATACTTATCTATATACGAATACATAACAATTATCCTAATAGCAGTGGTAATAATATGTACTAGCAGTGGTAATGTGTTTCCACTGCTAATGCATTCTTCAGCAGTGTCTTCCACAAGCTTATCAGTGGTAACCGTTAATATTATTCCCAACACTTTTCTCTTTTAAAATACAGTATTTTTATGGTCAAGTGTTGAGGGGGAGAAAGTAAATATTTTCTGTTTCATAAAACCTTGTACTTGCATGTTAACTAATACCGGTTGTATCTTTGATAATGGTGGTCATATTTCTTGGTTATTGACACTCCCCGGACCCAAATTTGTAAGATTTCTCTATTTATAAAGTCGAGGGAGAGTGTCGTCAAGTTTCTTTCCAAATATCATGCTTTATGTAACCAAAATGGAAATTATGGGCTATGGATGAAAATGGTTGAGGTGGAGGGACTGATGAGTGCTTATTCACTCATCATTTTTGGTCAAATCTGAACTGCAAAACATTTAAAAACACTCCGAAATGCATCAAAATACTGAAAATATCTCAAAATTGTGTTTTAGATGCAAAATTATCAAAAACAAATGAAAAACGAACAAAGTTTGCATAATTGGCAGTTTCAGTCCCGTCTTTCAAAAATTGACAGAAATAGTCCCTGAGCACGTATTTTAAAAATAAAAATCACCAAAGGTCCTTTTGGAATCATAAATTGTCATAATTAATCCTTTGGTGGAAAGTTCCAAAAGTTTTGAGAAATTACAGTTTTGATCCCGGGATTTTAAAAATGATCATGTTTAGTCCTTGGAATTTCACATTTGGCAAAAATGGTCCTTTTATTATTTGAAGATTGTCAAATATGACCCTTGGATTACTTTTCAGAATGTACGCGAATGGTCCCTGAATTTTCAGTTTGGCAGTTTTGGTCCCTATGTTTGTCTTGGATCACAAAGTCCAAATTAATACTACAAACCAAACCAGCTGTGAACCCTTCCTTTTCCCATTGAACCCCCTGTCCACTTCCATTGAACCCCCTCCATCACCAGATAAAAATAAAATGACCAACCCACCTCCCATCTTTCTTCTTTACCTTTTCCCTCCAACCTTCTTTCTTCTTTCTCTAAAACCCAGAACACCCACAACTCTTTTACCCAGAATTCCAAAACCCCAAACACTCAACCTCACCACAACCCTTTTACCCAAGATATCCCAACTCCCAAACCCACTCACTCATCCATTACCCTCTTCCCCAAATTCCATTTCAAGAATCCATGTCAAGAAGACCAATCAATGGCTTGGATTTACCCATATTGGTACCTACTTATTGACGGACTTGGATGAATTCAAGCACAAGAGTGAGTCTTTGGCTTGTTTTGTCTCACAACGAAGCACAACAAGAGATTGAAGACCATTGAAGAAGTAGTATAAATAGGAACTTGTAGCCAAAGTATAAGGCACCCTAGTTTTAGTTTTAAAATTTAGTTTCTTTCTTTTAAAACCCCTAGCTTTAGTTTTAAAAAAAATTTAGTTTCCTTGTTTTTAATTTCTGTTGTAATGTATTTTTTTTTTCAAATCAATGAAAAGCAATTTCTCCTACTTTAGTTTCATGTTTGTAGTTGCTTAATCTCAGTTGAAAATTGTTAAAGGTTTGAGGTTCAAATCAATCTAAAACAAAAGAGGGTCTGGTTAAGTTTTCATGATCTTTATAGGGATGTTTGGGTCAAGATTTTAGATGGTCAAGAAAGGTATCTTTTACCCGTTTGACCCTTAAAGTCAAACCATTGTTTAGCCTAATAGCTGGGTTCATAAGTGTTGAAGTCAATTTGAAAAGTTTGTGAGAATCTGTTAAAAATAAGAGGGAAAGGATTACATTTTTACTAACCATGATAGCATTTACTACTTTGTTTGAGACCTTTTTTAGTTCATTTGAAGCTCGAAATTAGCTACTTTTGGTTCTTTTAGTGTTTATGTTTCATATTTAGTATTTGTACAATTTATTTACACTTTAACTCTTTCTAGCTTAGTTCAATTGGTGTCCAAAACGACTTTGACAAAGATTTCAAAAGTTGCATCGGCATGTGTTTGTTCAAGGGATGCGATAATGACTTATTTATAAGTCATTACAGAGAAGTACTTGGTCCCAACTCGCTTTTACGTAAAGCTACCTATGCTAACCTACTTTTGCGACTTTTCCTTACTTGGAATCCCTTCTTTCGACTTATATATAAGCTCCAAACAATGGATCATGAGTTTTCCAAGCACTGCAATTCAAAGCAGATGAGTCATTAACTTAGTGCTTATTTAGCTTTTATTCAAATTATTTAGGTTTTATCACTTGCTATTAGTGTACAAGGTTAGGATAGGTTTATGTCACCTTATAGATTGCTTATTATAACTGTCAATGCTTAGTCAGTCATTTATTTTAATTTTAGGATTCCCTTAGAATAGCTTAATTTTCCAACTGATCTTCCCCTTATTTAGATGTGTGCAGCTTATCTCAGATTTAGGTGCACATATTCTAGCTTATTTGCTTGCCCATTTTGCTTATCCACTTTGTTGCTCCATGGTTCTTTTTGTTCTAAGATTCCAAATAATCATCAAGTGGTGTTTGGTAAAATTTCCCATCGGTTTGCAATAAGCTATTTCAAACGACTTATTGAGGTGTTTTCAAAAGAAAAGTTTTAACAAAATCTTTTGTTTTGATTGTGTCTTCAAAATCTAAAAGAAAAGTTGAAAAAAATAGATTTTCAAAAGTGAGGAGCCAGATTGAACCTTGGTCTCCCACTCACAAAGACACGACCATTTCACAACACCACACAACCAATCGCGCCTTGGGACTTGTCTCACAAGTTCTACACAAACTATTCCTTTATAGACTTGTATGCGCTTTGAATATAAGCTCTTTTGGCTCATTTACGACTTATTCTCCTAAACAAAGCGTTGTTTTCTTATTTTTCTTAGAACAAGCATAGATCAAAATAGTTTTTGTGATTTTCCGATTTTTATTAATTAGTTTAATATTTTTAATCAATTAATTAGAGTTTAATAGTTTTAATTCGTAGTAATTAATTTAAAAGTCAAAAAATACCGGTCTTTTCTAAAATTATTTTTAGTCAAATAGAACGTGGGAAAATTGATTTCACACCGTAGCCTTTAAATTGCAAAACTTTTACGTTTATGGCTCGGGTGGTTGCTTGCTTTTACGTTTTTAGTTTTTGCACCCTAGGACTTAGTGTAGCTTCGTTTGATCATTCCTTAGGCTTAGTGATAGTTTAGTTTGTAGTTTATTAGGGTTCCTTGCCTTAATTACCTTCCGTTAATTAAATTGTAGAATACGTAATCAAATCCAAAATCATTAAAAACCAATTCAAGTTCAAATCACGAAACTCAACGAATCCTTCCATTCACACCTCGTTAGGACACGACCGGGAAATCACTTTCCGATATCACTTTATCACACCCGTGAGGTTTGACACGTTGACCTTTTCCTAAAGGGTTAATTTGTCGAATTTTACGGAAAATTTGATATATTGATATTGTGTTTGTTTTCACCACTCACTTCACAACGAATCAAATTTTGGCGCTTGCGGGGAGGTGTGTTGCGACAATATCGTGAAGTTTTTGCGATTAGTGACTTGAAGATCCTTCCTCGTGAAGTTATTGTTTTTATAAAAATACAAAATACAAAAATATTTTCTTTTCTTTTTATATATATGTAAAAGATTAAAAATACAAAAGATTTTCCTTGTTGTTTTAAATAAATAGAAGACACAATCAATATAACATTCTCAATCGAGGTGTTATCATTATAAGTTCGAGCTAAAGATTTAAAACTTGCCTTTGTGTCGCTCGTGTTTTGGTTTATTTCTATCGGTTTAACAAACCGTGAGGGGTATAAGGACGGCCCGACATTAAATTGCGGTCGAAAAGAGACGGGTTTTAATAAGCTTCACGACCTACAAAGTCTCTCCGCTCCTTTGTGCGTTTTACTTATAGAAGTGATCATTTCACGTGGGATTATTCGTTTAAGTTCACCGTTGTTTTGCCTCGGTCTTGTTTTAATTGAAAGTGTTGTTTTGGAAGTGCATGCGCTTTCGCTGCAAGCTCGTAGACGTAACCGTAACCAAGCAAACGTGCCGAGATACGCATCACGAACAAATCACAATGACACATAACCTAGGAAGCGGACCTCAAGTCCAACAACAGGTCCACAAAATCAAGCTCCCGATCTCCGAGCGATGGAGGAGCTTTGCCAACCCACGATGGATGGGCGGGCGGTCCAATTGCCCGGTCAACATCGAGGCCACGGATTTTGGACTTAAGCATCACATGATTCAACAAGTCCAAAGTTTTTGCCAATTTCACGGATCACCGGGTGACGATGCCAACAAGCATCTCGACAAATTTCTCACCGTCACCCAAAGTATGAAGCAAAATGGGGTCACCGATGATGCCCTTCGCTTATACCTCTTTCCATATTCCTTGACGCTTCATGCCACCGCATGGTTTGATCGTCTTCCCAAGAACTCAATCCATAGTTTCGACGAAATGATCTCCAAATTCTTGGCGAAATATTTTCCACCGTCGATGGTGACGAAACTACGGAATGAAATCAGTAATTTTCGACAGCATCCCGATGAGTCCTTATTCGAGGCATGGGAACGCTATAAGCTTTCGATTGATCGATGTCCGAACCACAATATGTTGCTTGTCACCCAAATAGATACATTCTATAACGGGTTAACATTGAGACATCGTGACACGATCAATCTTTGCTGCCGGTGGTACCTTTATGAAAAGGCGACCAAGAGTGCTACGATCTCATTGAAAACATGACCGCCCACCACAATTATTGGGATTCCTCGGTAGAGAGGAGTGAGTCAAGGAGATCTACCACCCTTCCATCTTGAATACACGACTCTAACCAAAAGATTGAAGAAATATCCACCGCCGTACTTAAAATGAGTCAAAATAATAACAATCAACAAGTGAATGTCGTAAACAAGAGTTGTGAAACTTGTGGTGGTCCACACCCTTATTTTGAGTGTCCACCTCCGTGGCTTCACTCAAGAGAGCGTTTATGCCGCTTCGGTTCCTACAATACGGGAGGTAATTCCTACCAACCGCAGAGGAGACCGAAACCTTCTCGACTATCGTTCTAACAATTTCCTTGGACCACCGGGTTTAATCAAAATCGAACAATCAAAATGTGCAAAATATAAATAATCGGTTCAATCAAAATCGTAGTCGAATCGAATTTTCAAAATCAAAATCAAGGTTTTCAAAATCAAGGAAATTTCAATCAAAACCGATTCCAAGCTCCTCAACAAAATATGCATGCCCAACCTCCTCAAGCTTCCATTGACATTGCTAATTACATCAAAAGCAATGAAGCTAAGATGGTGTCCATGCAAAATCAAATTACCACTTTGAAGAATGATTTCACTTCCGAGCTTAGAGCTACTAGTAACAAGATTGATCAATCTCATAGCAAGATTGAAAGCATGATTGCTAGTCTCATGAGTCAAAAGAATCAAGCTTCAACTTCGGGTGCTCTTCCAAGTAATACCATTCCCAACCCAAAAGGTGAATTGAATGCTATTGCCACCCGAGTGGTAAGTCTTATGAGGACCCTCGATGCCTAATCCTTCTCCCGTGAGGGATGTGGAACGAGAAACCGAGATATCAAAGGACAAGGTGCATAACTCAAGCCCACGAAGTACCGCACAAGTCCAACCTCCGGTGGTCTTACCTCCAATTCCGAACCCGTTGTTCGATGACCATTCCTAAGCCTTCACTTCCTTACCCTTCAAGGCTTAATGACCAAAAGCTCCGTGATAAAACTAGTCAACAAATGGAGAAGCTTATCCAAATCTTTCAAGATTTGCACTTCGAGATTAGTTTCATGGACTCTTCTTGTAATGCCAAAGTTCGGTCCAACAATCAAAAATTTGTTGAATAACAAAGAAAAGATTTCCGAAATGGCTAAAACTTCTTTGAACGAAAATTGTTCGGCGGTTATCCTTAAAAAGCTTCCCGAAAAGTTAGGAGACCCCGGAAAATTTCTCATCCCATGTGATTTTCAAGGCATAGTTCAATGCTCCGCCTTGGCCGATCTTGGTGCTAGCATTAACTTAATGCCACACTCCATGTGGAAAAAGCTTTCATTGCCTCCGCTTACACCTACATGTATGATCCTCGAGCTTGCGAACCGTACAAGTTCTCGTTCGCTAGGTATAGCCGAGGATGTATTTGTGAAAGTAGGCAAGTTTCATTTCCCACCGACTTTGTTGTTGTCGAATTTGATGCCGATCCCGAGTACCCTCATCCTTGGGAGGTGCTTCTTAAAATGGGTCGGGCATTGATCGATGTTGATGAAGGGAAATCACTTTATGGGTAAACAAGGAAGCCGTTACTTTCAATCTCAATCAAGTTACGAAATACTCCCCAATTATGGAGACAATTCCGTCAACAAAATTGATGTCCTTGACATTGTGTCGGAGGAGTATTCACAAGAAATTCTTGGATTCTCGGTGGCAATCCCACTTTGGTTGATCCCATCGTTGCTCTCTTCCCTTCCCTCACTCCGTTTGAGGGAAGTGACTTTATTTTGGAAGAGATTGAAGCATACTTGGCTAGTGATTTTGTTCCATGGGAAATTGATCACGCTCCCATCGACATTGAGGGAGATATTCTTCTCATCGAGAAGATGCTCAATGAAGATCCTTCATCACTCCCTCCTCAAGAACTTCATAAAGAGGAAATCAAAACGATTGAAAAATCTAATGATCCTCCCAAGGTCGAACTTAAGGACTTACCACCTCATCTCGAGTATGCATTTTTGGAGGGTGACAATAAATCACCCGTCATTATTGCTAAAGACTTGAGTAAGGATGAAAAAGCCGCTCTCATAAAGGTTTTGAAGTCACACAAGCGAGCCATCGCTTGGAACCTTTCCGACATCAATATTGACCCAAGATTTTGCACACACAAAATTCTCATGGAAGATGACTTCAAACCAGCGGTTCAACACCAAAGAAGGGTGAATCCTAAAATTCATGAGGTTATCAAAGCGGAAGTCATAAAACTTCTCGATGCGGATTGATTTACCCTATCTCGGATAGTCCTTGGGTTAGCCCGTTCATTGTGTGCCCAAAAAGGTGGCATTACCGTTGTTGAAAATGATGAAAGCGAGTTGATTCCTACCGATTGGTTACGGATGGCGTGTTTGCATTGACTATCGAAAGTTAAATGAAGCCACCGTAAAGACCACTTTCCATTACCCTTCATGGACCAAATGCTTGAGAGATTAGCGGGAAACGAATACTATTGTTTTCTCGATGGTTTCTCGGGTTACTTCCAAATTCCCATTGACCCACAAGATCAAGAAAAGACCACATTCACATGTCCTTATGGAACATTTTCTTACCGACGCATGTCTTTTGGCTTGTGTAATGCTCCCGGTACGTTCCAAAGGTGTATGATGGCCATTTTCCATGACATGATCGAAAAGACTATGGAAGTCTTTATGGATGATTTTTCGGTCTTTGGGATTCTTTCCAACATGTCTCTCCCATTTGGACAAGATGCTTGAGCGTTGTGAAAACACGAATCTTAGTCTAAATTGGGAGAAATGTCACTTATGGTTAAGGAAGGAATTGTCCTTGGCCATAAGATTTCTAAGAGCGGGATTGAGGTTGACAAAGCTAAAGTCGATGTCATTTCAAAATTACCTCCTCCCACAACCGTCAAAGGAGTTAGAAGTTTCCTTGGTCATGCGGATTTTATCGTCGTTTCATTCAAGACTTTTCAAAATATCCCGCCCTATGACCCGACTTCTTGAAAAGGACACTCCTTTCGTCTTCTCTAGTGAGTGCATTGAAGCTTTTCAAACTCTTAAGAAGAAGCTCACGGAAGCACCAATTCTAGTTGCCCCGATTGGGAATTACCATTCGAGCTTATGCGCGATGCAAGTGATTTCGCCATAGGTGCCGTTTGGGGCAACGAAAATCAAAACATTTCCAACCTATACATTATGCTAGCAAAACTTTGACGAAGCTCAAGCACATTACACTACGACGGAGAAAGAATTATTAGCCGTGGTGTATGCTTTCGAGAAGTTTCGCCATACTTGATCTTGTCCAAAAGCATAGTGTATACGGATCACTCGGCTCTCAAATATCTCTTTGCTAAGCAAGATGCAAAGCCGAGATTGCTCGATGGATTCTCCTCCTTCAAGAATTTGATATCATTATCCGTGATAAAAAGGAGCGGAGAACCTAGCGGTGATCATCTCTCGTCTTGAAAATCCACATCAAGGTGTGCTCGAGTAAAAGGAGATAAACAAACGCTTCCTCTCGAGACTCTTAATGTGGTATCTCATCATGAAAATTCGAGTACCCCATGGTTTGCCGACTTTGCAAACTATCATGTGGGTAACTTTGTTGTGAAAGGGATGTCGTCCCAACAAAAGAACAAATTTTTCAAAGATGTTAAGCATTATTTACGGACGACCCTACTTGTTTAAGGTTTGTGCGGATCAAGTCATCCGACGGTGTGTTCACGCCAAGAAGCGATGAAATTCTCAAGGCTTGTCATAATGGACCCACGGGGGGACATCATGGCCCTAACTACACCGCTAAAAAGGTGTTTGATTCCGGTTTCTATTGGCCCACGATTTACAAAGATGCCCATGACCTCGTCAAATCTTGCGACTCTTGCCAACGTCATAGCAACATCTCTAAAAGAGGTGAAATGCCTCAAAATGCCATTCAAGTGTGCGAGATCTTTGACGTATGGGGCATCGACTTTATGGGTCCGTTCCCATCTTCTCGAGGGAACAAGTATATACTCGTGGCGGTCGATTATTTGTCCAAATGGGTGGAAGCGAAAGCGCTCCCCACCAACGACGCCCGAGTAGTTGTGAAGTTTCTAAAGTCTCTCTTTACCCGTTTGAACTCCCGTGCCATCATTAGTGATCGCGATGCGCACTTTGCAACGACCAATTCGCAAAGTCATGCTTAAATCACGGTGTCACTCACCGTCTCTCTACCGCGTATCACCCCCAAACTAGTGGGCAAGTGGAAGTTTTGAATCGTGGTTTGAAAAGAATCTTGGAGAGGACCGTAGGTGAAAACCGTGCCTCTTGGTCGGACAAACTTGAAGATGCACTTTGGGCCTTCCGTACCGCTTACAAAACACCCATCGGGTGTACTCCTTACAAGCTTGTGTATGGAAAGGCATGTCATCTCCCGATCGAGCTCGAGCACAAAGCCTATTGGGCCTTGAAGCATGTAAATTTTGACCTTAAGTCCATGGTGATCACCGGAAAGTTCATCTCAATGAATTAAATGAACTCCGTGATCAAGCCTCGAGAACTCGTTGATTTACAAGGAAAAGACAAAGAAGATCCATGACTCAAAGATTAAGAACCGCGTTTTCAACGTTGGTGACCGAGTCCTTCTTTTCAATTCTAGATTGAAAATCTTCTCGGAAACTTAAGACCCGTTGGACGGTCCATTCACCATTGCCAAAGTTTTTCCATATGGCACCGTCGAGTTATCTCAAACCGACGGACCAAACTTCAAGGTGAATGGACATAGATTGAAACATTATTTTGGAGGGACATACCATCCATGGTTGTCCCGGATCTCAAACCTTCCCATGAACCAATGAATTAGGGGTCGAGTCAAGCTAGCGACTCGGTTAACAAAAAGCAAGAGCACACTATATGGGTTTTCACCGTATTTCGACTTCTTTCTACTTTCTACCACCCTAGTGTGGGGAGTTGCCCCATTGTTGTATAAAGGTTTTCTAAAAAAAAAAAAGTTCAAATAATGGCGTAGTATTTCCCTTTACGTTCTCGGTTTCGGCATAACCGCGGTACTTTGAATATTGAGGCAATATTCATTTCTAGTGTGGGGAATTTCTCACGAATTTTATCATATGTTTTACCATCATATGTTTTGCACTTACTCGTAAGTTGGTTATCGATCCGCCATGTCTAATAAACAAAAGGATTGGCTAATCCAGAGCAAACGGCTCTTGGTAAAGATATCTCAAATCCGTTGACGGCTTGCAATTTGCCCAATATTGTATGGTGTTCACTCACCATATCTTTAATTAGTGAAGAGTTGGCTAGCCATGAGTTTATGGCTTGTGGTAAAGGCGGTTGGAAATCCATAATTGGTAATCGACTCACCAAAGATGATATTGATAATTTATCTAAGAGTTGGCTAGTCCGAAGCAAACAACTTCGGTAAAGACAAATTAAAACCGTTGAAAGTGGTGATTTGCTCAAAATCATATGGTTATCGATGTACCATAGTTCTTACTTGAACTGAAACATTTGGCTACTCGAAGTAATGGCTTTTGGTAAAGAGATTCAAATCCATTAAGTTTTCTCAAAAGATTGCTAGGGACTAGCAATGGTTTAGTGTGGGGATTTGATGAGTGCTTATTCACTCATCATTTTGGTCAATCTGACGCAAAACATTTAAAACACTCCGAAATGCATCAAAATACCGAAAATATCTCAAAATTGTGTTTTAGATGCAAAATTATCAAAACAAATGAAAACGAACAAAGTTTGCATAATTGGCGCTTTAGGTCCCGTCTTTCAAAAATTGATGAAATAGTCCACGAGCACGTATTTTAAAAAGAAAAATCACCAAAGGTCCTTTTGGAATCATAAATTGTCATAATTAATCCTTTGGTGGAAAGTTCCAAAAGTTTTGAGAAATTACAGTTTTGATCCCGGGATTTTAAAAATGATCATGTTTAGTCCTTGGAATTTCACATTTGGCAAAAATAGTCCTTTTATTATTTGAAGATTGTCAAATATGACCCTTGGATTACTTTTTCGAATGTACTTGAATGGTCCTGAATTTTCGCCAAGTGCTTTGGTCCCTATGTTTGTCTTGGATCACGAAGTCCAAATTAATACTACAAACCAAACCAGCTGTGAACCCTTCCTTTTCCCATTGAACCCCCTGTCCACTTCCATTGAACCCCCTCCATCACCAGATAAAAATAAAACGACCAACCCACCTCCCATCTTTCTTCTTTACCTTTTCCCTCCAACCTTCTTTCTTCTTTCTCTAAAACCCAGAACACCCACAACTCTTTTACCCAGAATTCCAAAACCCCAAACACTCAACCTCACCACAACCCTTTTACCCAGTATATCCCAACTCCCAAACCCACTCACTCATCCATTACCCCTCTTCCCCAAATTCCAGCTCAGCAATCCATGTCAAGAAGACCAATCAATGGCTTGGATTTACCCATATTGGTACCTACTTATTGGACGGCTTGGATGAATTCAAGAAGCACAAGAGTGAGTCTTTGGCTTGTTTTGTCTCACAGCAGAAGCACAACAAGAGATTGAAGACCATTGAAGAAGTAGTATAAATAGGAGCTTGTAGCCAAAGTATAAGGCACCCTAGTTTTAGTTTTAAAATTTAGTTTCTTTCTTTTAAAACCCCTAGCTTTAGTTTAAAAAAAATTTAGTTTCCTTGTTTTTAATTTCTGTTGTAATGTAATTTTTTTCAAATCAATGAAAAGCAATTTCTCCTACTTTAGTTTCATGTTTGTAGTTGCTTAATCTCAGTTGAAAATTGTTAAAGGTTTGAGGTTCAAATCAATCTAAAACAAAAGAAGGTCTCGTTAAGTTTTCATGATCTTTATAGGGATGTTTGGGTCAAGATTTTAGATGGTCAAGAAAGGTATCTTTTACCCGTTTGACCCTTAAAGTCAAACCATTGTTTAGCCTAATAGCTGGGTTCATAAGTGTTGAAGTCAATTTGAAAAGTTTGTGAGAATCTGTTAAAAATAAGAGGGAAAGGATTCTGTTTTTACTAACCATGATAGCAGCCCCCACTGCTGTTTGAGACCTTTTTTTTAGCTCATTTGAAGCTCGAAATTAGCTACTTTTGGTTCTTTTTAGTGTTTATGTTTCATATTTAGTATTTGTACAATTTATTTACACTTTAACTCTTTCTAGCTTAGTTCAAATTGGTGTCCAAAACTGACTTTGACAAAGATTTCAAAAGTTGCATCAGCATGTGTTTGTTCAAGGGATGCGATATATGACTTATTTATAAGTCGTTATAGAAAGTACTTGGTCCCAACTCGCCTTTTCTGTAAAGCTACCTATGCTAACCTACTTTTTGCAGCTTTTCCTTACTTGGAATCCCTTCCTTTCAGCTTATATATAAGCTCCAAACAGCGGACTGTGAGTTGTTCCAAGCCTGCAATTCAGCAGATGAGTCATTAACTTAGTGCTTATTTAGATTTTATTCAGCTTATTTAGGTTTTATCTCTTGCTATTAGTGTACAAGGTTAGGATAGGTTTATGTCAGCTTATAGATTGCTTATTATAACTGTCAACGCTTAGTCAGTCATTTATTTTAATTTTAGGATTCCCTTAGAATAGCTTAATTTTCCAACTGATCTTCCCCTTATTTAGATGTGTGCAGCTTATCTCAGATTTAGGTGCACATATTCTAGCTTATTTGCTTGCCCATTTTGCTTATCCACTGTTGCTCCATGGTTCTTTTTGTTCTAAGATTGCAAATAATCTGTCAAGTGGTGTTTGGTAAAAATTTCCCATCAGTTTGCAATAAGCTATTTCAAACAGCTTATTGAGGTGTTTTCAAAAGAAAAGTTTTAACAAAAATCTTTTGTTTTGATTGTGTCTTCAAAATCTAAAAAGAAAAAGTTGAAAAAAAAAATAGATTTTCAAAAAGTGAGGAGCCAGGATTCAACCTTGGTCTCCCCACTCCAAAGACACGACCATTTCACAACACCACACAACCAATCATGCCTTGGGACTTGTCTCACAAGTTCTACACAAACTATTCCTTTATAGACTTGTATGCAGTTTTGAATATAAGCTCTTTTTGGCTCATTTACAGCTTATTCTCCTAAACAAAGCAGTGTTTTCTTATTTTTCTTAGAACAAGCATAGATCAAAATAGTTTTTGTGATTTTTCCAGATTTTTATTAATTAGTTTAATATTTTTAATCAATTAATTAGAGTTTAATAGTTTTTAATTCGTAGTAATTAATTTAAAAGTCAAAAAAATACCCGGTCTTTTTCTAAAATTATTTTTAGTCAAATAGAACGTAGGAAAATTGATTTCACACCCGTAGCCCTTAAATTGCAAAACTTTTACGTTTATGGCTCGGGTGGTTGCCGGCTTTTACGTTTTTTAGTTTTTGCACCCTAGGACTTAGTGTAGCTTCGTTTCATCATTCCTTAGGCTTAGTGATAGTTTAGTTTGTAGTTTATTAGGGTTCCCTTGCCTTAATTACCTTCCCGTTAATTAAATTGTAGAATACGTAATCAAATCCAAAATCATTAAAAACCAATTCAAGTTCAAATCACGAAACTCAACGAATCCTTCCATTCACACCTCGTTGGACACGACCGGAAATCACTTTCCGGTATCACTTTATCACACCCGTGAGGTTTGGCACGTTGACCTTTTTCCTAAAAGGTTAATTTGTCGAATTTTACGGAAAATTTGATATATTGATATTGTGTTTGTTTTTCACCACTCACTTCACAACGAATCAGGGACCAAAGTTGTCAAAAGTTTAAACTCATTTTTAATAAAACTTCTCCACCTAACATTCTAAACACATTAACTTCCACATTTATTACAACAACCTACCAATCCTACGCCTAACATTCATTCTGCTAATCCGTGCTTTAAACTCCTGATTTGTAAGTGGTTTAATGATCTTCATGTATTTATAAACATCCAACGGTTAGATTTTGAGTTTTGGGTGATTTTGTGTTCTACGCGATGCCTATGAACACTAAATCATCATTGGGTGTTTATGATGGTAAATGTTGTGTCAAATTGCTTAAAATCAAGTGCTATAAACATTTCCAACATGAAAATCCACCCGTAAAACGCTTTAATCGTGTTTCAAGAATTAGGGTTTATGCGTGATTTAGGGTTTTCATATGAGAGTGTTTCGGATAATTAGTTGATCATATGATGTTTAATACTTGTTTAATTGACCAAAACTACACTTGAATCATTCCGAAACATGTTTTGTGCATAAATTGAGAATTAGGGTTTAAGTATCATACGTATTGGGTACTTTTGATTCATGAGGTTCGGATGTTAATATTTGTTGAAACACATTTATATTGATTCTAAGACATCCCCAAAACGTTTGGTGCAAATCCTATGGCTAAATTCCTTATTCGTAAAATTTGAATGATTAGGGTTTTAAACTTACGCATAAGAGTAATCTACGACAATCGATTATGACTATGATTCCATGTGTATCCGAAAGAGAATTGAACAAATATGTTAATGATGATGTTATGACAAATTTATTTCGTGTTTTACGGCGTGCAAAATTCGTAATCAAGGTTATACTTGATTCCTACGCATAAAGATCACCTTACACGTAGAATGTTATTCGTAAGAGAAATCTTCTGCCGTGAAGGTTCTACAAAGGGGACTCACGCGTATCCCGTGAAAGATATGCGTAAACTTGAGTCTTCACGCATAAGGTTCACTCTTCTGAGTAAACCTTACGCATAAGCTCTAACATACGCCACGCTAAGCTTTATGCCAAGCTCATGTCCCACGCGTAATATTTCTTACGGCGTAAAGAAGTTCCTATGCATAAGCTTGCCTCTGCCGTATGGGTATTCTTTGCTTACGCATAAGCTTACTTTCTACGCTAAGCCTTGTTTTAACCTTAATTATGAATTGTTACGCGTACATACTTGTAAATAAATAAATCATAACGTCACAAAACCAAAATATCATTAATTAGCTACAATGGTATATATGTTGTGTAAATGAGTGAAAATTTGGACTTTAAACTTCAAAATTAATAAACTCACGAAACTTATCACGACTCATCGTGGACTATTGGACAAACAAGTGACGTTAGACTCGTAACATTCATCAACATAACATATTCAATAATTGGACAATAAAATCAACTTTTGACTAACGTAATGTCTTTCGATATGTTGGTTCTTTTGGCTCAATATCTTCCAGATCACAATATGGACGTCACAATGGAAAACGCTGATGCACCAAATGTTCTCACAATGGAAGACATCTTCCCTACCGGTTACCTGATGAAGATTGGGAAGAACAATCTCAGAGTCAATTTTGATAACTTCACGTGTTCTGAGTCTTCTTGTCAAATTGTTGTGGATATTCTGAAGACTCATCCTTACAAGAATATGCTCACTAATTACAGAACTGCTTAGGAGATATATGTTCACCAATTCGGCACACCATGCGAGAAGGTCAAAGGTCAAGATCTTTGTGGACAATGACACTCAACGACAAACAAGTCACCATCACTCCTGCAGACTTAAGGGCTATTCTCCTTCTTCCTACCATCCAGCCTGCCAACTATGTTGCTTCTCCTTCGGAAGAGGTCACTCTCCAGTTCATGGTCGACATTGGCTATGATGAAGCTGCTGGGATTATCACCAAACACTCTTCAGTAGATCTTAAGAATATTCCTCAGCCATGGAGAACCCTCTACATCATGATCACCAAATCAGTTTCTGGACGTGATAGTGGTTATGAGCATCCCAAGCTCATGGAACTACAAGTATTTTGGGGCATGGTCAACATGATGCACATCGATTTCGCAAGTCTAATTTGGGATGACATGATGTCATATTTGAAACCCGCACCAAAATCCCTTACATCGTACACAAAACCGATCCGAGGATACCGGAATAATCTTGATATTCCTTTGAGACTTGATGACCCCAACCATCACTCCGTGTTGTTTGAGCCTACACTCAATGTTGTTAGATTCAAGGAATCAACTACGAAGAAACAA
The DNA here is from genome assembly GCA_022545495.1 of Chrysanthemum lavandulifolium. Lineage (NCBI taxonomy): Eukaryota > Viridiplantae > Streptophyta > Magnoliopsida > Asterales > Asteraceae > Chrysanthemum > Chrysanthemum lavandulifolium. The sequence continues at coordinate 235,507,730 of CM040241.1, read as the reverse complement.
GGTGATGTTTTGCCGATTGCCTTCTCATCACGAGATCAAGGAACTTCAATCATATAAACGCTATCCGAAGCAGGCATCGAGCAAAAGTGGGGTTCATCGATGAAAAATCTTCCTGTATCTCGATAAGGTTTTAAAAGGTACCATTTTGAGGGGTCGCTTAAGTCCTTATTTGATCACTTTTGTATCCGTTATTGCTTAATATCGTTCCTTTTCACTTTTAGGTCTCTTGAAGGCAAAATGGGAATGGCACTTATTTGGAAAAAGGCGCGAATATATGAAGAAAATGGCCAAAGTCAAAATTGAGACACTCAAAGTCACTGAAAATAGAAGTCGGGCGTCGGTGTTAATTGCGACGTCCGAGGATTTTTGTGACGGACGTAACCCAAAACTCTTATTTTCAAGTGACGACGCCCGCTTGTAAAGAGTAGGCCGTCGCTACTCGCACGGCCTAGGCCTAGATGCAATCCAGACGACGCCGAAGGTTAACGTGGCCAAGACGAAACCCTAATGACGCGACACGTACATAAGGTGACGCCGTCGATATGTAATCTTATATATAGCATCCGAATTTTGCGCTTTTAGGGAGAGTCTTTTGAGTGAAAACCTAAAACCGAACCTAAGGTGTCTTGTACAAGATTTTAGGGTTTTAAACCCTATCTTACATCAAGATAAGTATTTACTTCATTAATTCAATTATGTCTTTGATTATTTGTGTGTATGCTTGCATGTTCTCCATGTCCCGCTAATTTATTTGTGTGTTTGCTTAGGAAGTATGAAACTTAATTATTAAATATTGATTGGTTGTTTCTTATCTTAGTTGATCAATGATCTAGTAATGCGATAGGTCATTCGTTGTGTACTTAATGCTTGATTCATCTTTGTGAACCTTAGAATATGATTACATGAGTAGTTGTAGGCTAAATTATCCAAAGAGTGCCTTAGAGTAAGAGTTTATCATCCCTAGTGGGTTTTGTAGACGAGACCCTTTGGTAAGTTCAAAGAGTTAGGGAGAAACGACACCCTACAACTTTAGACACACAACGCAACTAAGAATAAGGACGTGACAATTCAACCATCAATAGGAGATAATTAAGGAGTAGTACAACCTAAGTAAACACATCTTTAAACTATCATACGAGCACACATTAATTAGACATAGACTCCCACAACCTTAGTTTAGATAATTAGATAATAGTAGAGTAATCGGTAGAAATACCAAACCCCCCCCCCCCCAAATCCAATACCCGAGATTCGTACCTTTCCATTTCATAAAATATAAAAATACAAAAATAATCTTCCTCAACCTTAACCTTAGCGTAGTAACTTCTTACTAGCATTCCTATTCCCCTAGAGAACGATATCAATACCCGTGGCTTACCCTAATTACTACACCACAACGATTAGGTTCACCGCCTAGGGTGTTATAAAACTTGCTCAAGAAAAGGAAGTTTCCTTTGACCCCGAACGACGCGTGTAGCGTTATCAAGTTTTTGCGCCACGGGGAATAGAATAGCTAGTTAGTAGTCCACCTCGCTTAGGTTCTTTGCTTGATTCCTATCAAGTAAATTTTTCTCATTTTAGCTTTCTTTAGTCTATCCCCTTCTTCGTGACCTTTGTTCGTAATCTTATCACTTTTCATCATGGAAGGTGATAACCAACCACCAATCATCAACCCACCACCAAATGACCCGCCAAGAGCCCGCACTCTTGGTGAATACTCGAGACCAAGCCACCTAGGCTATAGGAACACCATTGAGCTTCCCGACCAAGCCCAAACTACGGCCTCGCGATCCGACACCATCCGGTTGGTGCAAACGGATGTGCATTCCATGGACTTCGTTCAAGATCCAAATTAGCATCCGAGGATTTCTCAAAATTGTCGATTCCATCGACCTTGATGCTACTACTCGGGAGACCACGCTACCGCGCTCTTCTAATTCTCTACGGGACCAAGCTAGTAATTGGCTTGAGCGACTTCCCGCCGGCTCCATCTCAAGTTGGGATGATCTTACCTCTCGCTTCCTTGCTCAATTTTTCCCACCGGGAGAACCACTAAGCTTAGGAATGACATCTTGATGTTCCAACAACGCCAAGGTGAATCTCTACGAAGCATGGACTCGATTCAAGGACTTACTTCATAAAGTCCTCATCACGGCATTGATCTTTGGCTCCAAGTCCAAATCTTTATGATCATGTCAACTTCCCACTAAGCGATCCATTGACCAAGCGGCCGGTGGAAAACTTAGTGATCTCACCGCTGAAGAATCATGGGGTATAATAGAGGACCTCGCCTCTATGACAACGAAGTTGGATGACCCCGTGAGCTGCCCAAAACCATTAAGGCAATCTCCTTGCCTCCTTCCGACCGTAGGATGATCGAACTTGAAGATCAAGTTAGATTCCTCATGAGTTCCTACAAAATCCTAAGTCCTCACGACAAGTGAATCAAATCACTCTACCTTGTGAGTTATGCAAGGGTCCCCATGACACTGTGATTGCACAAGGCTCCCCGAACAAGCTTTTCCTGACTATGCCTCCATACGTACCGACGGAGCGGGAGAGAAGTGGTACACTTTCAAACCCGAACAAAACAACTTAGGAAACTCATACAACCCCTCATGGAGAAATCACCCTAACCTTAAGTGGAACCAAAACTCAAGCACACCCCAAAGCTCATCTAGTTCACCTACTAGGTTCAATTCTTTTAAAACCGGGAACCCCACTCATCTTGAGGCAATTGCATCTATATTTTTGTCATCCCAAGAAAATCGATTAAATAAGCTTGAAGCCGATTTTAAGCAAAAACAAGGCGAGATGACAACCAAGCTTGATGCTCTCTTAAAAGCCTTCAATGAGCGGGAAGTTGGAGCACTCCCAAGTGATACCATAAAGAACCCAAAAGTGAATTCGATTGCATCGACTTCATGTTCTAGTTCACCATGGGAGAGTGCACATCCATGCCCCTCCCACCCGACGGTTCACTCAGAATGCTATCAAAAGGGCTCCAAGCCATCCAAGAGGTACCAAGGCCCAACCTTTGGTAGAGCCTACTCTTGAGAAACCCGTCACCAAGAATCCAAACCTAGTTTAGAGGAGGAGTACAAGGAACTCCATCAAGAAAACCGATTCTTGAAGTCTTAGCTCATGCACCTTACTATAATGCTTTAAAAGAAAAATATGAGTTAGAACTTAGGCTTGGAAAACATGGGTCCGCCTTTGTGCGAAACAACTTACCTAAGAAGCTAGACGATCCCGGCTATTCACTCTTCCGTATACTTGGAACTTCCAAACCACTCGATGCTCTAGCCGATTTAGGATCATGCATCAATCTTGTTCCGTTGTCCTCCATAGAAGCCTTAACTTAGGTAAAATTGAACCAACGGAAACCATCTTAGGTCTAGCGGACGGTAGTGTAGCACGTCCGTAGGAATAATAAACGACATGGTAGTACACGAGGAGAGTTGACTCTTTTGGCCGACTTTCATGTGCTAGACATGAATAAGGACCCGACATGCCCATTACTAGTTGGAAGAGGATTTTAGCTACCGCTAGTGCCATCATCGATTGTAAGATGTCCAAAATAGTGGTAGGGAGGGAGTGCTAGATCCGTTTACGATGTTAAAAAGCATACATACTACAAGGATGAGGAAATCCCACAAGAGATTAGGTTAGATAGAGAGCCTTCTAGATATGGACCTTGGATTGATAAGAACATCATAGGCCCCCAAAGACCTTTTACCTAGATAAAACCTTCGCTAGTAAAGCAACTTTCCAAGAAAAAGAAATGGCTAGGGACATGGAAGTGAACCCGTTCGAGGACGCCTTAGTATTTAGGAAGATGACCGAGTTCCTAGGAAGCTTGCCCGTTAACCTTGTCATGAATAAGTGGAAAGTTGAGAAATCTGAACACAAGTAGGATTGGGATAGACCGCCTAGTGATGGTAATGGAGAGTGGCACATTAGGATACAAATCTATGATCCCGATGGTGAGAAGTTTGAAAAGACATATTTAACCGAACGCACTACTAGGAACTTGAATGATAAGTTTGATCCTTACGACATTGTTGAGGATAGACTTACGATATCGATGCGTAGGAGCACGACTATGAGTCTAGCTACAAGACTCTTTAATAAAGAAAAGCGCTCGGGGAGGCAACCCATGCTTAATTGTTTGCTTGTTAGTGTCATATATCTTTTATTAATTGTTTATCCTCATGTTTAAATTTGTAAAATGCTTTATTTTGTTTTTAACCTCGCCTTAATTGCATATAAAGGTATTTTACATAAGGGATAAGTGTAGGAGGATTACACACGCTTTCAAAAGAAACGTAAACATGAGAATAACAATTAACTAAAAGATATTTATGTTTGTTTGTTCGAGTCAAATGCTTGTATCGAGTCATAATGGATGTTTTGCGTAAATTTTTCCGATTCTAAAGATGTAAATTTTCCGTAATTTTTCCGTAAAATCGCAGACCGCTTTTGTCGATAACTGACGGCGTCAGATTGCAACCCGACGCGTAAGGAAGGAGTAAAACATCGATTACTTTTTCTCGTTTTCGAGCTACTTATAAATTTTTGGAATTTTCCGTGTCTTAATTTTCTTAGAAATTCAAGAAACATCCATTCCACAAGCATTATATCCTAGTTTAAATCGAGTCTTATATATATTATTACCACCGATTTTACGCGAAGGTTTCGCTTTGTTTTCTTCAAGTGTGCAGTTTAGTTTGTCAAGAAGAAGTTACATAAGATTGGAAGGAGCTTTTCACGCAATAATTCTTCTTGAAAAGGATTTAACCACCACTTTACACGGATCCTACCGAGCTAATCGTGGAGTACTAGTTTCTTTCGCTTTTAATTACCTTCTTTATCATAACTTTGATATTTTCGGGAACATTGGGGACAATGTTCAGCTTTAAGTGTAGGAGGAAAATAAACGGAACTTTGAAACTATGCTTATCCTTGACTATTTGCTTTGTCCAATTGTGATTGTGTAATAAACCATGAGAAAATGTCGGTTAGGGTAATTTTGGCACCAAATTTAAAATTTTCATGACATATAGGAGTGGGCCATTAGTCTTAACAAAAGCGCCTCATGGATAGGAAGTTGCATGACTAGCACAAAAACCCTTTACCACCCAAATTCCACCAAATGCGAGGATCGCCTTAGATTAGTAGGAATTAAAAGCATTCATCTTCAATGCTTAGAGTGTGAACCGTAGTATATTAGATTCTAGAACTTGTTTTGTGATGCATTCCGAGATCGCAAGTGAAACTACACTTGTGTAGTTAGGAATAACTAAATGATAAGAGGCATTAGGATAACCCTTGTTTGATACCGTAATATAATTACTTCTTCCATATCGGTTGAGTAATTCCCCACACCCTTTGCGTTGTACTCATCTTTAGTACACAATACCCTAGTTAACCCCTCGAGCCTATCCTTTTCGCGGTTCTCGTGATGTTTCGGTTTTCCCGAATATCAATGAAGAGCATTGTTTACACCCCACCCCAAATATACACCCAAATCGCCTTAGCCTACACCTTATGCACTCACTTTAGTGCAAATGTTTGTTATCACCCTAAACCCTTAGTTCAATTATCTAGTTGCTTGCATAAGTTGCTAAGTCGAGTCATATCCTTTGTATACGCTTTGGGACGATTGGGATTCATGGGAAAAGTTAAAGTTTATGAAATGAAGGAAGGGAACGTTAAATTCAAATTCCCTTTGTTTGCATAATAATGTACCCCAAGTGTTTTGATCTTTTCAATTCGGGTCAAATTAGTATTAGAGTAATAAAACTCAAGTGTAGGATATACCTATAAACCCTAGTATTTTGATGTTATCATAGAGGATGGTAGAGTAAAAGTGTATGAAAAAAAAAACTGCTACCATCCTACATCTATCCTTTAAAGTTATGTTTGTTTATTTTCGCTACCTAGAGTTTTAGAGTGTCGAGTCTTGGCTTAGCAACGCCATTCTTCATATGCATTTAACATAGAGATTTTTTACTTGCCACCACTAAATAGCCTATCCCACCAAACCCTTGTTTCCTACCGTAAGCCTAACATTACAACCCTTTAAAAGACCTCTTTGATAGTCTTTCCTAGGTGCTTACGCCAAAGCGATGGAGGTTTGATCTATTCTCAAGCCTATGGTAATCTATGTACTAGGACCGTTAATGAGTGTTTATCTTCCATTTCCTATATTTCATATATACACCCGAGAGATGCGAGTATCCAAACACCCCATGAGGTGCTAGTATGTAATTTCCGTGCTTGTTATGACTTTTATGGGCTTATATGTGTTGTGGACCGCTTTGAATTAATGCTTCATGACCCCTAACTTATAAATTAATTGGCTAAAAGCACATTTGCTTGAGGACAAGCAAATAACAAGTGTAGGGATATTTGATAAGGTTTTAAAAGGTACCATTTTGAGGGGTCATTTAAGTCCTTATTTGATCACTTTTGTATCCGTTATTGCTTAATATCGCCCTTTTCACTTTTAGGTCTCTTGAAGGCAAATGTCGGAATGGCACTTATTTGGACGAAAAGGCGAATATATGAAGAAAATGGCCAAAGTCAAAATCGAGACACTCAAAGTCACTGAAAAGAAGGCGACGGCGTCAGTGTTAATTGCGACGCCGTCCGAGGATTTTTGTGACGGACGTAACCCAAAACTCTTATTTTCAAGTGACGACGCCCGCTTGTAAAGAGTTGGCCATCGCTACTCGACGGCCTAGATGCAATCCGACGACGCCGGTCAAGAGGACGGCGTCACGGACATAAGGTGATGCCGCAAGGTTAACGTGCCAAGACGAAACCCTAATGACGGCGACACGACGGCGCCACGAAACATAAGGTGACGCTGTCGATATGTAATCTTATATATAGAATCCGAATTTTTCATTTTTAGAGAGTCTTTTGGAGTGAAAACCTAAAACCGAACCTAAGGTGTCTTGTACAAGATTTTAGGGTTTTAAAACCTATCTTACATCAAGATAAGTATTTACTTCATTAATTCAATTATGTCTTTGATTATTTGTGTGTATGCTTGCATGTTCTCCATGTCCCGCTAATTTATTTGTGTGTTTGCTTAGGAAGTATGAAACTTAATTATTAAATATTGATTGGTTGTTTCTTATCTTAGTTGATCAATGATCTAGTAATGCGATAAGTCATTCGTTGTGTACTTAATGCTTGATTCATCTTTGTGAACCTTAGAATATGATTACCCGAGTAGTTGTAGGCTAAATTATCCAAAGAGTGCCTTAGAGTAAGAGTTTATCATCCCTAGTTGGTTTTGTAGACGAGACCCTTTGGTAAGTTCAAAGAGTTGGGAGAAACGATACCCTACAACTTTAGACACACAACGCAACTAAGAATAAGGATGTGACAATTCAACCATCAATAGGAGATAATTAAGGAGTAGTACAACCTAAGTAAACACATCTTTAAACTATCATACGAGCACACATTAATTAGACATAGACTCCCACAACCTTAGTTTAGATAATTAGATAATAGTAGAGTAATCGTAGAAATACCAAACCCCCAAATCCAATACCCGAGATTCGTACCTTTCCATTTCATAAAATATAAAAATACAAAAATAATCTTCCTCAACCTTAACCTTAGCGTAGTAACTTCTTACTAGCATTCCTATTCCCCAGAGAACGATATCAATACCCGTGGCTTACCCTAATTACTACACTACAACGATTAGGTTCATCGCCTAGGGTGTTATAAACTTGCTCAAGAAAAGGAAGTTTCCTTTGACCTAACGACGCGTGTAGCGTTACGATTTCAAGAAGACGAGGAGATCGTTCAAGTGTTGCAAGCAATCGAGAGTATGAGAAATTATCCAAAGAGGACTCATACCCTCAAAAGGAAAGTTCCATCGAAGGTTGCTATCCCTAATCCTAAACCTGAACCAAAATTGATGGACGAGGACTCCGAGGACACTGATACGGATAAAGTGGTTATCTACTCTGAAACTCCAACAGATGATACTTTAACAGTAGCAAACCTCTCAGTCCCAAATCTGATAAAGGGAAAACTCCAGTTGTTGATCAAGAGGAAGAAGAGAGCTTAGATGAAGAGCCACAGGATGAAGAAAGAGAATACCGCAAGAAGCTAAAGAATCTCATATTACAACATGTTGCTAAGGAGTTCAATCTGCAATAAACTCGTGGCCCTGGAGGGTCAAGTGGTGGTGCACTAACTCACCAGCGCTCGATGCGGTTAATCGACCCGATAAGGGAACCGTACCACCACCCACTTAATCAACAACAAAGAACAAGAGGAGGAAATTATCTTTGACTTTGAGGAACCGTAAAAGAAGAAGGAGAAGACCGAGAAAATTATCGATGAAGATGTTGAGGCCGCTAAATAAAAGCGTAAGAAGAAGCTCAAGCCAAAGCAAAGACAAAAAGCTAGGGTTAAGGCTGAAGAAAAGGCTAAAGCTGAAAAGGAAGCCAATGACTATCTTCTAGATAGTCCCACACGTAGCAAGGAACAAACTTCTGAGCCACCAAAGGACCATGAGCCTCCTCATGAATCATCGTCAGACTCATCTTCTCATTCATCACCACCACCATCCAAAGACACCACCATATCCGCATCCAAATCGGTAAAGAAACTGACCGATACTTGGGCATCACGTGCAAAGACGAAGATTGTCAAAGCTGTCAGGCAAGTAAGGAAGCGCAACATGGTTAACAGGAAACTGAATCAGCATGTGGACAGAGTCAATCAAATTCAAGACGTGGTGAACGAGTTTTCAAATGAAAGGGAACAGATGCAACAGTTTCTAAATCGAGATATCCAAGGGGAAATGGAAAAGACGATCAGATAATATACTCACAAGTTTCTTCTCGACACCGTCCCTGGTGTGACTAGAGAGATGTTCACCAGACAACTTTATCCAAATCTCATGCAATTGGTCAAGCAAACAACGCAATCTACTCCGGTAGCAATGCAAATCAATCCAATTTAGCCTAAGGTTGTCTCTGATGCAGAGTTGATCTCCAATCTTGTGTTACAAATGTCTAAACGATCTGCAACGTTTACTTCTGACGAAGCTAAACTTTTTGAGGCATTGCTGGAAATTCAACTCAAAACTTCATGCAAAGCGGCAGCTGAAAAGGCTAAGCGTCCAAGAGATGATGATGATGCGGATAAGGACTCTGAGGCGAAATGAAAGAAGAAAAATGACGATTCATCCTCTATGCCTCCACCACCCCCAAGGACCTCCACCTAAAGAAGATCTCCACAACGTTCTTCTGCAAAAGACAAACCTCAGGACTCTGAGTCACCACCACATACAGAGAAAACCGGTGATCACTTTGAATACACTGGTGGTGACGATGAAGAAAATCCCGAGCCCCAACAACAACCTACTTCTTCTACATCAACAAAGAAACCAAGATCATCACCAAAACCTAAGAAGAAAAAAGATCGAAGTTGTGTCATGGCTAGATGATGATGTCATCAAGAGTATGATCGGTTCTCAAAACTTGTTGATGCAACCCTTCACTTACCGGAAGGCCAAGAACCGGCAGATGGTCGAACATTGGAGCATGCCAAGTTAATTCAAGAAAAGTTTAGGGTGAAGAAGATGACGAAAGAAAAATTGAGACGCATCAAGAACAAAGCTTTTCAACTGCTAAAAGACAGCTCCGACAGTGCAATTGAAGTCGAATATCATCTCGACAACATAGCACGAGCCATGTCTAACAACATTGATTGGCTCAATCCTGAATCAAACATTGACTTCACCAGACCAGACAAAGCTCCATACTACACAGACTGGACCAAACCACTACCTATTATTGACCGATCGGATCAACCCAAGATTCCCTACCGCTATTTCTTCAACAATTACTTGGAATTTCTTCTACACGGTAGCGATGTTACCAAGAAATATGCTACATCACTCACCTTCCCTTTCCCGGCAGCAATATACTCTAACAGCATAGCCATCGAGGAAGAAGCCACAAGAATGTTTGCTGACAAAGTGGAAAAGTATGACCTCGATGCATTGTATGGGATTCATCATTTGCCAGAACGATGAAGAATCTACTATAGGAGCTTCCAGGTGCTAAAATCGAAAAAGGAAGTGTTCAGTGAACAATGCATCGTTGCGATAATGAATGTTACTCTGTCGTCTAAATGGGACTACTCATTCCTGAAAGCAATTAAAGTCAAACGTCAAGACGAAGAGGAATATGACTTTTCTGAAGCGGATTTCCCAAGATTGTCGCTCAATGACATTGAAGACATGTATATGGCCAAGGTACAAGGAAGAATGCGACACTTCTCAACGAACATCCAGCTTCAATACATCAAGTCCTTGCTAATATTCATCAGAAGCATCGTGATCCAAGAACGTGTAGAAGATGCCGTGGAATCGTACCAGAAACATGTCAATCTCACAAAACCACAGCTAGACCTTCCCGACATAAACAATCTTGCTCAGTACACCATCATTAATAAACCATTTGGGGTAGTTTACCGTAGTGAACTTCACTGAAATTGCTTCATAGCGTGCAAGGAGTTTCACAAGTTTTGTGATCATACACTAAAGAAGGTTCGTGATGGTTTGGCATATCGGTTAAAAGAGATTCATGAAGGCATAGGGTCAAAGAAAAGGTGGAATTCTCGGGACAGGAGGGATGTGAAGAAGGTCATCACCAGGATTGATGAAAGGTTGTTTCGAAGGGATCAAATGAGGACATTGGAGAGTTTCGTGGGTGGACGTCAAAGTATATCTCTAACAGGCTACCAACGTCCAGACAGAACTCTTGGTGTTATTGACGGACTTCCTGGTACTCCTTGATTTGTTTCTGTCATTATATATTTGGATGTGTGATCTATAATTGACAATGGTTGTGCACACATTACAGTGTACAACCCGTACTTATAATGAAAGGACCCTGTGGTACGCATCAGTGCCACAATCCTTATAAAAGGAGCGAAAGCTTCTTACTTTTGAGTAAAACTAATCAAAACTTTCACTTTCAAAGTTTCGCTCAAAAGAACAAGTACTTCCCCATATGATTTTCAAAACCTCAAAAGTTAATATCACTTGTTGAGGGGGAGTATTTGATTAAAACTTTTTTCACAAATTGTTCTTCATGGTAATCTTCCCACAAAACTCGAAATGGTCATATTCGATATCTAAATTTCATCAAAAATAACATTTATATGCCATTTTTGAGGGGGAGAAAAATTATGTGATAAGAAATATGTTGTGAATTGCTATAGAATCTTTGTGATAAAGACTTAACCAATGAATTGATGAGCTCTTAAATGTTAGTAACTCGAAAAGACTTGTCCGGGACGGGTAATAATTTCAAGCTAGCTCGCTAGTGATGTAAACGTGTCTCGCAAAGGACTTGTCCTAGTAGAATGTACCATTCGAGAAACTCTTGGTAGACATGAACCTTGACGGGTCAAACCTCCTCACCAAGGAGTGTTTACAACTTCGTCGACCTAGTTAGTAATGTAACCGTGTCTCATGGGAATTGTCTATCTTGAGTTGATCAATTCAAAAGTGCTTTTCTCTCACCGAGCGATTTCACAAAAATACTTAAGCACGTGTTGAGGGGAGTATTTCTACAAAATATAAAACTCTTTCAGTGGTACAAAATGCTTTTATTCATAACCACTTTGAGAGATTTTCATGAAAATAGTTTACGACAACATAGGTTGGTCATGGAGTTATAAGGAGACTAAGGTTAGGAATAACCATCCTATGATCCGCCAGAGCCGGAGGGATCAACCCAAGGACACCACCATTAGTTAGAATTTAGAAGTCCTTATGTATGATTATAAAAAGGAGAAAATGAGAATCAGAGAAAGAAGGAGTTGAAGAATTAAAAAGAAAAGTAAAGAAAAAGGTGAAAACAAATAGCCCTCTAGATTATTCAACTTAGGGCAAACACCGGGTTCAATTCATATGCTACTGATTTTCATTTGATGACACCGGTATTGAAGATAAAAGTCGTCATGGACCCAAAGGACGCATGCACTAAACCTTCTTAGCCACTCAAGTTTCTCTCACAGGCTTGTTTCATTCTCACAGGGAACCCTACGAACTATCGGCTTTCTCTTAGAGATTGTCGGTATTGAAGAAGGAGACCCTCTCCTAGTCTCCGCCAGAAAACCAAAGCGCATTATTGAGTCTAGAGCCACGAGATTCATCAAAATATCTCTTAGGTACACTTGACATTTCATCACTTGTCGCTCAACATTAAGGACGCAAGTGATACATTATCGAGTCCTACATGATCTTAGCAATCTATCGAGAACATTTATGAGAGGTTCACAAATGTGATTCTCGGTGATTGAATGGAAACTCCCGCCAGGGACAACATCAAACAGCCTCGACAAAGCAGTCACTTCGTAACTCCTGTGGGTTACGCTTAGTGTGTCTCAAACGGTCTACAATCGGGGTGATGCCTCGGTGTACCTCACTACTCACCGAATCAGAGGTATACTTTGGTACATCGATTATCTCACTTGTGGACTCCAGCCAGAACGACCTTTTAGAGAATTAGAGACGTGTTTTCACACTATGTTGTTAACACACTCAAGTTCAAACTTGTAAGTACTGGATTATTTCTAACCCATGGTTTATGTTTTCTTCTTATGGATGCTCGCGGGAGGAAACGATCGTGCAGATTCTTCACATGCTCATACCAACAACAACACTAATTGAAGTTCTCTCAAAAGGCAACACAAAGTCAAAATGATTCTTCATCAAAGTCAAAGAATCCACATAGTTTAAAGACTAAGAGAACTACATCAGTACTGAAATTCAACGTTAAAGAGCGTGTGAGCATGTTGGAGAAAGACGGGAGACACCGAGCAACGGCGGACCCGATGCGATAACCACAATATACTATCACTACCACCACAAATAACAAAGATCAAAGAACAAAGAAAATAAAGACGCCAAAGTCGAAAACTTCAAAGTAAACAAGATCCCTACACGGGGAGATTGTTGAATCAAGACAATTCTTCTCACAAGAACGAAGAATGTCAAGAGACGCCAAGCTACTATTACATCAAGACCTACAACGCTTAAATATCACTTAATTATTAATCACCAACACTTAGGGGAGATTGTTGAATCACTCCTAAACTAGATTACAAGTGTTAGTTATTAATATGTAATAGTTAGTTTAATTAGGCTTTTAAGTTAGTATTAATGCCAAGGCTTATGAGAAAGCCCATGAGCCTCGCCCAAGCCCAATAAGGAAAGGAAGGAACCAGTGTGTTGCCCTAGTTCCTTCCCTATAACAATCTTGTAAACTCCCATTTGGGAGTTGGTTGTTCATTTTATCACATTTCATTTACGCATAAACTTTCATATTCATTCGTGTGTGTTAAGTGTTCAACCGATCTATCTCTCCTCTATATTTCTTATATTGATGCTTGTGTTACAAACATGGTGACCTAACAGCATGTATTGAACAGAGAATGTCTTCTTATTCAACCCAAGAGTACTACACGAAAAACCTTAGAAAAAGTGATCTTGATCCTGATCTTAGGGTCTTATGATTTTACGATACTACAAAGCAAAATGATCTTGGTCCTACGTAGGATCTTTGAAATCTTAAGAAATTATAAAATCACAATCTTAGCCATAAGATCTTAAGATCTATCGGATCCGATCTTAATTTTTCAGAACTACAAAATAAGACCATATAAAGTAAGAGATTATGTTTGATGAGTAGCCTTTTACTCATTATTTTACACCTGTTTATTACACAAAAACGACTAGAAATACCCAAATATATCAAATTATATTGCAAATATTCTTGGATTGTGTTTTTATGTGTTTTAGGTACAAAAGAATTGAAAACAAGGCAAAAACGGACAAAACCGATCTTGGAATGGAAAAGTGCATAAAAGACGGAGCTGGAGTGGTTTTCTACATTTTGGTCAATGTCAACCCCGGATATGGCAATGGAATGAGCATGGAAAAACGAACCTGAAACCAAAATTACATTTTTACCCTTAATCCTAAAACCTAATCTTAAAAATAATCCTAAAACTAATTACCTAAACCTAACACCTAATACTACTTATCCTAATCCTAAAATCCTAACCCTAAACTAATCCTAGCCCAATCCATTTCCCCAAGCCCAAATCCACACAACCTTTTACACTTAACTTATTAAACCATTTTAACCTTATTTTACACATTCACCTAATCCCCTTTGCCTCGTTTTTTTACACTTGGTCAAATCAAACAAGTCAAACCCAGAGATAAAAAGCAAGCCAAAATTGAGAGTCTTCTTTCTCCTGTCACCATCACTAAACCAGAAACAGCTAAACTTAAGTCACATGCCCTCATCCATGCTGGCAATCCTCTTAGACCCTGTTGGCTTTGAAAGAAGAAAACCTAATGGAAGGTTGTGATTTAAAGGAGTGGGCACCAAGTGAATCCAAGGGTGAAAATTATGTCTGTGAAAGCACAAGTGAAGACATCTCCCATTTCCCCTCAGAGAACAAGCACAAATAGAAGATAGAGACCCAAGACACTGAGAGTAGTATAAATAGACCACTTCTAAGCCCTAGAAGGGTAGTCTTAGTTTTTTTCCTAGTCTAGTTTTTTAGTGTAATTTGTCTTTTAAAGTTTCTAAGTGTAATTTTAATTTCAAATTCAGTTTAGTGTTTTAATTTTCAAAGTCATGTACCCTCTTAATTGAATTTATGAAATTTAAGTTTCTTTATGTTTAATAAAATTGCCCCTTTTATCCATGTTTAAGTACTTTAAGGTAATTAAATATGCTTTAATCTAGTTCTTTAATCTTATTGTTTATCTGTTTTTATTTAAATCGAAGCTTTATAGTCTAATTTAGTTTTAAAAAAATCAACTTTTAGTTTTAAGGGGATGTTTGGTACAACAACATTTTAGTTTTTGTGCTTTGTTTGATCATTTAACTAGCTTAGGTTAGTCTCTAATTAGTTTAGGTAGCGGTCTTTTAATTGTTTAAATCAATTTTAACAAGTTTTCTAGGTTATAAATTAGTTTTTCAAAATTTCCAGGTTCAAAGCTGTTCTAAACAACTTATATTTTAAAATTTAGGAAAAGTCTTTTTTAGGTGTCAAGTTAAGTCATAAATCAGTTGAATAGGTCATTAGAGTCAGAGGTTCTAAGTCAAAGTTGCATTTACATGATTTGTCAAAAAGGGTGAAAACACAAATAGTAGTTTATCAGTCTTTACAGCTTAATATCTTAGCTTATTTTAGGTTCAATATTTATAAAAATTGCTTTTGTGTGTTTTTTAGATGCTAATTTAAATCTTTTTAGAGTCATTAAGGTCTAGTTCATCCATTTAGTAGCTTATTTTTAAAGTTAGAGTAGTGCTTAGGATCTCTTATTGCCTATCTTTATATGTTTTTAGTTTGTTTAGACTTAGATTATCATTTTCTTGCTTAAATTTGCACTAAAAAAATGCTTGTTCACACAGATTTGATAAAAGTTTTAAAAGGGTCAAAAACTGTCAGCCTCAACCCAAGTTTTCTTAAGCCCTTTTATAAGCTCAATTAAGCTCCAAACCAACTCAAATTTATTTTATAGGTTATTGGCATGTAGGTTTGTTGATTTTAGGGTTTGATGCACTAGCTTTAAGGTTTAGTATCTCGTTTATCAGCTTAAATACCCCCTCCTAGGTTGCTTGGACTGCAGTGGTTATAGCAGCTTAGGCTTAGTTTTAAGCCCTCATTGCTAATTATTTTTGCTTAAATTAGATTTCTATAGCTCTTTAAATATAGTGCTTAGATTAGGAGTAGCTTATAGCTTATTTAGGAGCTTATTAGTAGCTTTAAATCCCTAGTGCTTTTAACATTCACTTAGATCGCTTAATATTCACAAATGATAAGGTTTTAAAAGGTACCATTTTGAGGGTCATTTAAGTCCTTATTTGATCACTTTTGTATCCGTTATTGCTTAATATCGCCCTTTTCACTTTTTAGGTCTCGTGAAGGCAAAATGCCGGAATGGCACTTATTTGGACGAAAAGGCGCGAATATATGAAGAAAATGGCCAAAGTCGAAATCGAGACACTCACAACACGAATGTAGAAGGCGACGGCGCAGAGCTATTTGCGACGCCGTCGGAGAATTATTGTGACGGGTCGAACTCAAAACTCGTGTTTTCAAGAGACGGCGCCTAGTTGTGAAAGAGTAGGCCGTCGCTACTCGCACGGCCTAGATGCGATCCGCACGACGCCGGTCAAGAGGACGGCGCCACGGACATAAGGTGACGCCGCAAGGTTAACGCGCCAAGACGAAACCCTAATGAGTGACACACGACGGCCACTAAACATAAGGTGACGCCGTCGCAATTGTAATCTTATATATAGAATCCGAATTTTTCGCCTTTGTGTGGAGAGTCTTGGAGTAAAACCTAAAACCGAACCTAAGGTGTCTTGTACAAGATTTTAGGGTTTTTAACCCTATCTTACACCAAGATAAGTCTTTGCTTCATTAATTCAATTATGTCTTTGATTATTTGTGTGTATGCTTGCATGTTCTCCATGTCCCGCTAATTTATTTGTGTGTTTGCTTAGGAAGTATGAAACTTAATTATTGAATATTGATTGGTTGTTTCTTATCTTAGTTGATTAATGATCTAGTAATGCGATAGGTCATTCGTTGTGTACTTAATGCTTGATTCATCTTTGTGAACCTTAGAGTATGATTACCGAGTGATTGTAGGCTAAAACATCCAAGAGTGCCTTAGTAGTAGAGTCTATAATCTCTAAGTGGATTTGTAGACAAGACCCTTTGGTAAGTTCAAAGAGTTAGGGAGAAACGATACCCTACAACTTTAGAAACACAACGCAACTAGGAATAAGACGTGACACTCAACCATCAATAGGAGATAATTAAGGAGTAATACAAACTAAGTAAACACATCTTTAAACTATCATACGAGCACACATTAATTAGACATAGACTCCCACAACCTTAGTTTAGATAATTAGATAATAGTAGAGTAATCGGTAGAAATACCAACCCCCAAATCCAATACCCGAGATTCGTACCTTTCCATTTTCATAAAATATAAAAGATAAAAATAATCTTCCTCAACCTTAACCTTAGCGTAGTAACTCCCTACTAGCATTCCTATTCCCCAGAGAACGATATCAATACCCGTGGCTTACCCTAATTACTACACTACAACGATTAGGTTCACCGCCTAGGTGTTATAAAACTTGCTCAAGAAAAGGAAGTTCCTTTGACCCCGAACGACGCGTGTAGCGTTATCAAGTTTTTACGCCACGCCGGGAATAGAATAGCTAGTTAGTAGTCCACCTCGCTTAGGTTTCTTTGCTTGATTCCTATCAAGTAAACTTTTTCTCATTTTTAGATTTCTCTTAGTCTATCCCCTTCTTTGTGTTTGTGTTCAGAAACCATTTTCATTTGTCACTATGGCAAGTGAAGTAGCATTTGAATCATTAACAAATGAGGAACAATTGAATTTCACAAGTTGGTTTGGTTTTTATTGTTCTAATGAATTTGTGAGTGAACTTAGAGATATCCAAAAGAATAAGGGTGTAAGATTGGATGGATTTGATATATTTTGTGTTTGTGTGGTTCTATTCAACGATCGTTGTCAAGATCAACTCCTTTTAGTGACACCATCTTTAGAATTTTTCGTAAAACCTCCTATGCATAAACCTTCGCTTGTTACAACTTGAGGAAATGGATAAGAAGGATTTATCTAACCTTAGGAATCATGATCAAAAGACCTAGTTTTTAAGAACATGAAACCTAAACCCAAACAAGATTGTGAGATGGTTGAAGCTAAAATACCTAGTTGCATGTGTGGGATAGATTTCAAACATTTAGAGATCTAGATATAATGGAGAAAAAGGTGGAAACCCAAGCCCACAAGCCCTACCATCACTGAGGAACACACATCGCCTATAACTTACCCTAAGAAGTAGAAGAGACTATAGGAGCCCCAATTGATAGAGAACCTTGGACCAAACGCCACTAGAGAATGTAGGTTTAGATGCATGTTGTCATGACCTCTCTTAGTCCTAGGGAAGTTCCTAATTTTGATGAACCGAGCCTCAACCAAAAACCTTACCCAATGTTCCGCCTTTAGATGTGAATCTTGAATTGAATTAGCCCCAATCCACCCATCAAAATAGATAGTCCGGTAGTTGCTTGATAAAGGTGGTAGATTCTAGGCCATGTAGAGTGGAAGCTAATATAGGAGTAACCCATGACCTTACACACTTATATCACCCATTCATGGTTGATAACAAGAAACACTATGGGTTTAAACCGGTTTATTAGGTCAAGATGGATCCTTAACTAAGAATCTTTGAAGTTGATAGAAGATGATCCATTTTAGGAGGAGATTTGATTCACCCGCTACACCAATAGACTTAGGTAAGGTTATAATGAATGGAGCACACCATTTGAGCATATAAATCACCCATCACCTCTCTCCTCACGTAGCAAATTTCCACCCTAAGGGTGTGTATTGCTACTATCACCCGCACTTAAACTTAAGTGTAGGAAAACTTCCCTTTATCTCGTTAAATAAGGGTAGAGTCGCTCGTGACTCGAACAAAACAAGCGCTTCTGGGAGGCAACCCATGTGTATTTGTTTTTCATTTTCATTTGTGTGTCGATATCTTTATTAATTGTTTATTCTCATGTTTGAATTTGTAAAATGCTTTATTTTGTTTTTAACCTCGCCTTAATTGCATATAAAGGTATTTTACATAAGGGATAAGTGTAGGAGGATTACACACGCTTTCAAAAGAAACGTAAACATGAGAATAACAATTAACTAAAAGATATTTATGTTTGTTTGTTCGAGTCAAATGCTTGTATCGAGTCATAATGGATGTTTTGCGTAAATTTTTCCGATTCTAAAGATGTAAATTTTCCGTAATTTTTTTCGTAAAATCGCACCGCTTTTTGTCAGATAACCGACGGCGTCAGATTGCAACCGACGCGCCAGAAGGAGTAAAACATCGATTACTTTTCTCGCTTTCGAGCTACTTATAAATTTTTGGAATTTTCCGTGTCTTAATTTTCTTAGAAATTCGTAAACATCCATTCCACAAGCATTATATCCTAGTTTAAATCGAGTCTTATATATATTATTATCACCGATTTTACGCCAAGGTTTCGCTTTGTTTTCTTCAAGTGTGCAGTTTAGTTTGTCAAGAAGAAGTTACATAAGATTGGAAGGAGCTTTTCACGCAATAATTCTTCTTGAAAAGAATTTAACCACCACTTTACACGGATCCTACCGAGCTAATCGGGAGTATTAGTTTCTTCGCTTTTAATTACCTTCTTTATCATAACTTTGATATTTTGGGAACATTGGGGACAATGTTCGCTTTAAGTGTAGGAGGAAAATAAAACGGAACTTTGAAACTATGCTTATCCTTGACTATTTGCTTTGTCCAATTGTGATTGTGTAATAAACCATGAGAAAATGTCGGTTAGGGTAATTTTGGCACCAAATTTAAAATTTTTCATGACATATAGGAGTGGGCCATTAGTCTTAACAAAAGCGCCTCATGGATAGGAAGTTATATGACTAGCACAAAACCCTTTACCACCCAAATTCCACCCAAAATGCGAGGATCGCCTTAGATTAGTAGGAATTAAAGCATTCATCTTTAATGCTTAGAGTGTGAACCGTAGTATATTAGATTCTAGAACTTGTTTTGTGATGCATTCCGAGATCGCAAGTGAGGCTACACTTGTGTAGTTAGGAATAACTAAATGATAAGAGGCATTAGGATAAACCCTTGTTCGATACCCGTAATATAATTACTTCTTCCACATCGGTTGAGTAATTCCCCACACCCTTTGCGTTGTACTCATCTTTAGTACACGATACCCCTAGTTAACCCTTCGTAGCCTATCCTTTTCGCGGTTCTCGTGATATTTCGGTTTTTCCGAATATCAATGAAGAGCATTGTTTACACCCCACCCCAAATATACACCCAAATCGCCTTTAGCCTACCCTTATGCACTCACTTTTAGTGCAATTATTTGTTATCACCCTAAACCCTTAGTTCAATTATCTAGTTGCTTGCATAAGTTGCTAAGTCGAGTCATATCCTTTGTATACGCTTTGGGATGATTGGGATTCATGGAAAAGTTAAAGTTTATGAAATGACGGAAGGGAACGTTAAAATTCAAATTCCCTTTGTTTACGTAATAATGTACCCCAAGTGTTTTGATCTTTTCAAATCGGGTCAAATTAGTGTTAGAATAATAAAACTCAAGTGTAGGGATGTGCCTATAAACCCTAGTATTTTGATGTTATCGAGAGGATGGTAGAGTAAAAGTGTATGAAAAAAAAAAAAAAAAAAAAAATCGAAAAAATAGAAAAGAGAAAAAAAAAGAGAAAAAAAAAAAAAAAAAAAAAAAAAAAAAAAAAACATACTGCTACCATCCTACATCTATCTTTAAATTTATGTTTGTTTATTTCAGCTTATCTAGAGTTTAGAGTGTCGAGTCTTGGCTTAGCAACGCCATTCTTCATATGCGCTAACATAAAGATTTTTGACTTACCACCACTATATAGCCTATCCCACCAAACCCTTATTTCCTACCGTAAGCCTAACGTTACAACCCTTTAAAGACCTCTTTGATAGTCTTTCCTAGGTGCTTACGCCAAAGCGATGGAGGTTTGATCTATTCTCAAGCCTATGGTAATCTATGTACTAGGACCGTTAATGAGTGTTTATCTTCCATTTCCTATATTGTTATATTTCATTTATACACCGAGAGATGCGAGTATCCAAACACCCCATGTGAGGTGCTAGTATGTAATTTCCGTGCTTGTTATGACTTTTATGGGCTTATATGTGTTGTGGACCGCTTTGAATTAATGCCGAATGACCCCTAACTTATAAATTAATTGGCAAAAGCACATTTGCTTGAGGACAAGCAAATAACAAGTGTAGGGATATTTGATAAGGTTTTAAAAGGTACCATTTTGAGGGTCATTTAAGTCCTTATTTGATCACTTTTGTATCCGTTATTGCTTAATATCGCTCCTTTTCACTTTTTAGGTCTCGTGAAGGCAAAATGCTGGAATGGCACTTATTTGGACGAAAAGGCGCGAATATATGAAGAAAATGGCCAAAGTCGAAATCGAGACACTCACAACTGAATGTAGAAGGCGACGGCGCCAGAGCTATTTGCGACGCCGTCGGAGAATTATTGTGACGGTCGAACTCAAAACTCGTGTTTTCAAGAGACGGCGCCTAGTTGTGAAAGAGTAGGCCGTCGCTACTCGGACGGCCCAGATGCGATCCGACGACGCCGGTCAAGAGGACGGCGCACGGACATAAGGTGACGCCGCAAGGTTAACGTGGCCAAGACGAAACCCTAATGAGCGGCGACACGACGGGCCACTAAACATAAGGTGACGCCGTCGCAATTGTAATCTTATATATAGAATCCGAATTTTTCGCCTTTGTGTGGAGAGTCTTTGGAGTAAAACCTAAAACCGAACCTAAGGTGTCTTGTACAAGATTTTAGGGTTTTTAACCCTATCTTACACCAAGATAAGTCTTTGCTTCATTAATTCAATTATGTCTTTGATTATTTGTGTGTATGCTTGCATGTTCTCCATGTCCCGCTAATTTATTTGTGTGTTTGCTTAGGAAGTATGAAACTTAATTATTGAATATTGATTGGTTGTTTCTTATCTTAGTTGATTAATGATCTAGTAATGCGATAGGTCATTCGCTGTGTACTTAATGCTTGATTCATCTTTGTGAACCTTAGAGTATGATTACCGAGTGATTGTAGGCTAAAACATCCAAGAGAGCCTTAGAGTAGGAGTCTATAATCTCTAAGTGGATTTGTAGACAAGACCCTTTGGTAAGTTCAAAGAGTTAGGGAGAAACGATACCCTACAACTTTAGAAACACAACGCAACTAGGAATAAGACGTGACACTCAACCATCAATAGGAGATAATTAAGGAGTAATACAAACTAAGTAAACACATCTTTAAACTATCATACGAGCACACATTAATTAGACATAGACTCCCACAACCTTAGTTTAGATAATTAGATAATAGTAGAGTAATCGGTAGAAATACCAACCCCCAAATCCAATACCCGAGATTCGTACTTTTCCATTTTCATAAAATATAAAAGATAAAAATAATCTTCCTCAACCTTAACCTTAGCGTAGTAACTCCCTACTAGCATTCCTATTCCCCAGAGAACGATATCAATACCCGTGGCTTACCCTAATTACTACACTACAACGATTAGGTTCACCGCCTAGGTGTTATAAAACTTGCTCAAGAAAAGGAAGTTCCTTTGACCCCGAACGACGCTGTAGCGTTATCAATCAAGTCTCCTTAGGACTTTATTTGCATATTAGATTATCCTTATCACCCTTAGTAGCTTAATGAGTTCATTTAGTTAGCTTATAGCTTTACATTAGAGTGTTTGGTATTAGTTTACATTTTAACTGCTTTTGCTTTTAAATTCATTTCTCACTTTATTTTCTTCTTATTCATAGCTTACTTTTGCTTATTTGGTATCCCTTAAGGCCTTTGTAGCTTAATCACCATTTAGGGTTGCTTTGGATAGCTTATTTGCTTATTGGCTAAAACAATAGGGTGTGTTTGGTTTAGATTAAATTTCAAAATCTGTGCCTTTTAGTGCTTGTTTTCCAAATTATTTCAACTTTTCAAAAGTTTTGCTTTCACAAAATTGTCTTATTTTCAACTTATTTGCATGTCTCAAAAAGAAATTTTCAAAAATAAAATAAAGGGATTTCGGGGTGAGCTAGCTCGAACCCCGACCTCTACCCTTTCACACCGACACACAACACACCTTAACCAATCACAAGACTTGGGTCTTTCGTTAAGGTTCATTTACAAAATATATTTAACCTTATTTTGCGCTTTAGCTTAATAATCCTAATTATCTTAATATCGCTTATCCGGATAAGCTAATTTTTCCTTTTATTTTTCTTGCATTCCTTACCACTAAAGTACTTTTCAAAATTTTTAGAATTTACAAAAATCATTTAGTATTTTTATAATTTAATTGGTTTAAAATAGTTTTTAATTCATAAAAATAAAATAAAAGTCAAAAAATACCCACTTTTTTCTAAAATTATTTTAGTCATTTAGAACTTAGGAAAACCGATTCATTACCTTCACGATGTTTTATAAAACAACAAACAATTTCGCTAAGCAATTGGTAAACTACATTCCTCCCGAAGTTTTATAATGTCTTACGAACTATTTTACTCTTCAGGTGAGTCGCTTTAGCCACCGTCCGATTCAAAAACCATAAAAGCTCAAGCATTTTACCTCATCAATTATTCGCCTTTACTTTGTTGACTATTTTATTACCACCTTATAAACCACCTTGATATAAATTGAACTACTAAACCTTCTACTATTTGACAAACGATAAATGGTGTTCTTATAAGCTATTTTCACGAGTTATTTTACAACATGAATTGTTGTCTTACCAAATATCACAAAGTTAATCATGATTTCACTACTATTCTATAAATAATAAATCGCTTTTCTATTACTTTATAAGTCGCTTTAAAATCACCTTACTAAGTTGTTGCTTTAATAGCAAACCACAAACTACGATTTATTATTAAACCGTAAATGATAAAAATGATTTCTTCTTACTCAATAAAGTGGTTTTACAAACCTTTTCATAGACTTTACCGCAATTTCCTTATAAACTATTTACCCTCTTGAAAATTTTAAAGGATAATCGATATTTTCTTTTGTAAATAAACCAAATTTTGGAGTAAAATATGCTTTGTTTTGAAAACAATAAGTAATAAACATTTTAATGAGAATTGTTAAGGAACAAACCGATTCATCATCTATAAAAGCTAAGGTATTTGAAATTATTTAGAAACAACTTTGAATTCACATGTAAACTTCCAACTTGAAACCTAATCCATGTTGTTGCTTAAAACCGATTTAACAAGTTTTCATCAAAAAAAAAAAAAAAAAAAAAAAAAAAAAATGGTCTTTCTACTATTTTCGTTACATACATCAAGTTCTCTATTCAAAATTTTAAAGACTCGTATATTTTTATTCAAAAAGCGTAATCTTAACAATTGAATTCTACCCTTACACGTTTAAAACTTATGAAAACATACATACCCAACCACATCTTCTTCTATGACGCTTTCAAACTTCGAGGACTTTTCTTTAAATAACAATTGTATCAACAATAAAACGCTTATGACATTTTTCTAAAAGATTTATTCTAACGAGTAAAAAAAATCTTCCGTCAAACCTTATCAAAACTTCTTATGCTAAAGAAATATCAAAACATCGACCTTTGCGAAATTGTTTATTTGCATCACGTAAAAACGGTTTTATTAAATAAGGATTCTTTCGAGGATGCAAATCTCTTACCCAATTTTTCATCTCAAATAAATTGTGCCCTTGAAAATACTATTTTATTCGAATAAATTTATCCACATCACGCTTGCAAACAAAACTAGAAAATTTCAAAATTTCCTTTTGTCACATAAGCGACTAACATAAATTTAACCTCGAGGACGAGGTTCGCATAAGGATTAGGTACTATAACAACCCGTAAAAATTTCTCGGTCTATAACTAATATAAACTCAACTCATTTCCAATCATGCTATATTTTTTTTATGAATTACGATTCGATAACCGACATATTACATAACTCACAAACAAGAAGTTATATTATAAGACGGAAATGACACTCAACGATACCAACGCTTAACTGGGTAACGACAAAGCTATTATAATTTGATCTCTAGGAAATAATGACACCGTAGTATTACGCCTTGAAAATGTTTCCAAAAACATAATTTATATTTTACGTATGTCGGGAGGGACGCTCATTTAGAGATTCGACGAAACATGGGGTACAATTAATACAATATTGTTATTTAATAGTAAACCTAATCTACTCCCAACACACCCACCATCTGTAACATCAAATTTTCTTGGCTTCCTATCTACTCTCCTTCCAACACAAGTCACTTTCAATCTCTTCTCCCTAGTCAAAGTCACGAGATCGATATGGATTGCAAGGTGATAGAGGATGGATCGAACCATCTTTTATGCTCCTCTCCTTCCCCAACGAAAGGTGTTAAGAGACCGATTAGAGATGGTCAATCTCCCAAGAAGTAGACTAAAGATACGGAATGATAAGGCCCTTAGAGCGGACAAGACTCCAAAAACTAGAGAGGAACTAGACTTTAATATTCTTTTCATTCCTTTTATAAAAGGAAAAGCTTACATATTTATAATAAAAGTGTACTACTAGTCTAATCGCCAACTATCCTACATACTGCATATAACTTCCATGGATGTGCATGTATGTGTTGACCACTTCTTGAAATATTAAGTACATGCATATATAACTAAAAGGATATGATAATTAATTAAAACACTAAGCTTGGCCACGCCTTCATCTTCATCGATCAAATTAACATGCGAGGTACATTTGATCACGATCAATACCTAACGCCGAAAACGAGCCTTGTCCTCAAGGCTCATGTCTTTGTACCACGGTGACGTAGCTTCCAAGTTGGTTCGGATTCGGTTTGAAGAAAAACAAACTTGGGTGTCTGACATTGATGACCATGCCGAAATGTCTCCCGCGATTTAAATATGGTCAACTTGTCATCAATGAAAGTGATAACACCATAAGTCTCATGAATGGTGGTTTGAGGAAGATGGCTATATTAAGTCAAGTTTTGGTGTTTTGTGAGTCGGGTTGGTAGGCAACCGGACAATGGGGAAACAGAATTTGTGTGACGACCTTGGTTGTGGTTTCACCGATGTCGGTTTTGGTGTTGGAGGTGGGATCATTGGACTCATTTGTAATGATAGTGTTGGTGATGTCGGTTTTGGTGTTGGTTGTGGACTCATTTATCAAGGGTGAACTTTTCGGGAGAAAGTTTGTCATCGGTTTGTTTCTCGCCGCCTCCACATCGAAAGTGGAAGGGCCGATATTAGAGGGTGAAGTCAAGGTCGTGGATTCGTGGCATTGACAATGAAGGTAGAACCTTGGTGTTGTATAATGTTGATTGACTATAGCATCGGTTTGCTTTTCGAGTTTGATAGATAGTGGGGCGATAGTGACTCGGTGATGGGTGTAAAATGATTGGTGGTGACGGAAGGTGTTTCGGATGCTATCGAAATGGGAGGCAGTGGAGACGGAAGTGGCAAGGAATTTGGCCATGGCGGCTTCAAGTTTTGATATGTTGTCGGCCAGGGTGACCATGGATTCTTGTAGGGAAGGTTGGTATTGTCTTGGAGGTATCGAGTAAGTCGATGAAAGCACCATTGATAAAGAGACCGATTTGAGATGGTCAGTCTCCCTAGAAACTAGATAAGAAAGTGATTTAATAAGGCCCTAAGAGCGGACAAGACTCCAAGAAAACAAGAGAGAAACTAGACCTTTAAATTCTTCTTCATTCATTTTATAAAAGGCAATGCTTACATATTTATAATAAAAATTGTACTACTAGTCTAACTGCCAACTATCCTACATACTCGCATATAACTTTAGAGGTGCACAAAAAAACCCGTTAACCGAACCGCCTCAAGTCAAACCAAAACCAAACCGTCAAAACCGGTTTTGACCCAAACCGTCCGGTTTATATCCTAACCACGGTTAGAACAGTTCCCATCTTGAGAAAACGCCTGGTTTGAAGATCGGTTTTTAACCTGAAACCGAAACTGAGTTCAAGTTAACCGGTTAGGAACCGGTTTTTGTGGTAGGGCCGGGATTTTTTTGGTTTTTTTGAATTTTGAAATTTTGAATTTGAATTTTTAATAGAGGGGCGGGAAGGAGCGTGGGGGCGGATTTTATTGAATGTTGTTAAAAATTACCATTTTGCCATACAAATGTTGGTATAAATAGATGTGTTATGTATTTAGTTAATTACCACTTTCAAGCAATCAAAAAACACTCAAAAAATCAAACCGAAAGTATTTCACTAAACACAAATGGAAAGTTCAAACACCAACAAAGACCACCAACACCAAGTCGGTTCAACAAGTGCAACGATCGTTGAGAGAGTTTTACCGTGTGACCGTAAAAGATCCATGGGAACATTTCAACCACGCCCCAATGTCGGACGGTAAGAAAAGGCTCAATGCAAATATTGCTTGAGTATATTGTCTGCCGGTTCCAACTCGACGTTGAAGGCTCACATCAAACAAAAGTATTGCAAGGCACTCAAATCGGTTCCAAGCTTCGGTCAATCGTCCATGGATCAAGACGGACTATTTTTGCATACGATCATGATTTACCCGTGAAAAATTGGCCGGTTTGGTGATTCAACGTGGTTTGCCGCTCAACCACTATGACCACGAGGGACGACTGAGGTGTACCGTAATTATATGCAACCGCAGTACCATCATGTAAGTCGATGACTTTAAACGCGATGCTATGAAAATGTGGAAAACGGCTAAGCAAGATTTAAAAAATAATTTTTTAAATATGGATGCTTGTGTTAATTTAACAACCGATGTTTGGGCCGCTCCTCATAATTTTCCATTTTCGTACCTTTGTGTTACCGCACATTGGGTTGATCCCGAAAGTTGGCAAATGATGAAGCGAGTCGTAGCATTTGAAAACTTTCCGGTTCCTCACTCCGGAGAAGCTTTATACAATTTGTTGAGAAAAGTGTTTCATAAGTTTAACTTGACAGAAACAAAAATTTCAATAACGTTGGATAATGCTAGTAACAACACAAATGCAATGGGTCGACTAAAATGGAATACGAGCCACCTTGTAATGGCGAATTTTTTCATAGTCGATGTCTTTGCACATCATTAACTTGGCGCAAGCGGGATTAAAAGATCCGAATTTGAGTGAAGTGAAACAAGATTTTAGAATAATGTTAGTCGATGTTTTTAAAAGGGTAATAAAAGATATAATGCATACATTCAATGTGTGAAACTCATGGGAAACATTGGTTACAACCTTGTTGGGATGTTGAAACACGATGGAACTCCACTTATCTTATGTTCATAAGTGGTTTAAGACAAAAGGTGACTTTGCAATATTTTCATGATGAGAAATTGTCGGGGAGGGATAGGTGTGCTCCATTTAGTCAAGATAATTGGGATACTATTGAAAACTAACCCGACTACTTGAAGTTTTTACAACGCAACAAAAAATTGTCGGGGTTTATTATCCAACGGCTCATTTGATACTCGAGCAACTATTCTTGATGTCTTCACAAATTTCCGCATTTGAATTTCATGGTGGTGTTTATACAAGCATGGTTTCCGGATGAAAGAAAAGCTTTTGAAATATTTTGAAACTTTGCCACCGTTAATTACTTGTGCGGCCGCATTAAATCCATGTTATAATGTAAACGGGTAGAGGTGCTAATCGACTGATTGTGACCGATTTGGGTTGTCACACAAACCCGAACTATGCTAATGATGCAAAAGAGTCCTTTGGCCATTCTTTTAAAAGTTTGTGGCAATATTATTTTGAAAATATGGCAACCCACCTCCCATGCGACGGAAACTTCTTCATCATCATCAAGGGTTTTAGAGGAATCCGATACTTGCTTTGCATAAGAAGATAAGAGATCATCCCAACAAGCGGATAAGAAATGATAGTTTAGCGAGCATGAATATGAAAGATATATCACAACCGATTTTATCTCACATATTCCACCAACAAGTTAAAACTTTGATGTGTTGGCGTTTTGGAAAGCAAAGGAAACAATGTTTCCGCTCTATCCCGAATGGCTCGTGATGTACTAAGTGTACAAGCTACTTCGTAGCTTCGAATCCGCTTTTTCAACAAGTGGAAGGGTTTTATCAACCGAGAAATGACTCACACCGGCTTCTTTGGAGATGTGTATGGGTTTGAAAGATCACTTGACGCAATGAAGCGAGTGCAACATAAAAGTAGTCTTGATGATGCCGCAGACTTGAACAGAGGTCTACGTGGAAGAGGCACAAGGGTGAAATCGAGATGCTTTCCGATGAAGAACTAAGACAAGATGCAGCTACTCAAGAAGTTAGGGGATCCGATGACGACTATTAGGAATTTTATGCTTACGTATTATGTTTTAAGTTTATGTATTTCCTTTGATGTATTTCATTTAAGTTTATGTTTTTCCTTTCAGTTTATGTATTTCCGACGTTATAAATAAAAGTTGAAGTTTATTCAGTGTAAGTTTGTTAAATGTTCAAAAACGAAAAAAAAAATCCGGTTAAGTGGTTAACCATGGGTGTTTATACACGAGCTTTAGATCGAGAGGAAACTATCGGGTCGGTTCGGATTTTGATTGGGTGATCGGGTCGTGCTCCACTCCAACCGCCACCACCATCTTCTTCTAGTGGGTATGCCGAAACGCAAGCTTAAATATTTTTGAATTTTCATTTTGATTCGAATTAAAAACTGGAAATTGAATAATGATTAATTATTACAACGGATTAATAATGATTTTGTAATAAAAGGTATCATCGTTGAATCGTGGGTTGTGGTTTAATTTTAGTATTGGTTACTCGGTATGCTTGTTTCGTGCTTATTGTTGTGCCTTATTTATCGACTCGTGATAGCTTAAGTTTGATTCAGCTTTGTTTTCGATTGAATATGAGTCGGTTGGTACATGAATCGGGTATAAAACCCGTGATAGGGTTTCGGGTCAAGACCCGTGAGGTCACAGCTTGATCGTGTGATTTGTTTGAGCTTATTATTTTGCATATGAGCTTATGGCTTATTTTGATTTTCATTAAGCTCTAAGAGCTTATTTGGGTACTTATGTTTCGTAACAAAGCCAAGCCACAAGGTCTTGGATTCGAGCCTTATGGTGGTAAGGTTTAGTTCTTTTATAATATTTTAGCTTATTTAAGCTTATTTGGTATTTGTCTTTGGGTTCATTGAAACCACGACCCAAAAAGGGTGTGTGCCTTGTTTGTGCCTCGGTATGGAACGACCCATAGGAGGGCGTGTCGGCCTTGTTTCGGTCCTAGTTCAACACCCAAAGGGTGCTAGGTTTGGTTTAAACATCAAGACACCCAAGAGGGTGTTTATTAGTTCTCGGGTTAGTAAAAATCACCCACGAGGGTGTGTGATTAGTTGAGTCGACTTGGTCCACAAATACACCCAAGAGGGTGTTCGTTTGTTGGTTTGTTCGCTTAGCTCAAGACACCACATGGGTATTAGTCTGTTGTAACGCAGACCCACCCAAAGGGTGTTTGTGCCGCCGAACGCAGCCCCAACAGGGGTATTTTCTCCGTAACGCAGCCCACCCAGGTGGGTATTTGTCTGTAACGCAGCCCACCCAAGGATATTTCTTTGTCGCAACGCATGTCAATGGGGTATTTGTCTGCTGCAACGCAACCCCATCGTGGGGCGTTGTTTGTCAAACGCAACCCCAATAGGGGCGTTTGTTTGCTGGAATACGCCCCCTAAACGGTCAGTTTTATCGCTAAATTTTCTGTACAAAAAGGGTGCAATTGTTGCTGATTTTCTGCACTTAGGGTGTTCGATTTTGCTTATTTCTAGCCCACACCGCAAGGTAGAGGTGCAACATAAAGCCGGTTTTTAAAAAAACCGACACAATAAACCGGAACCGGTTTTTCTTTGACCGAAACCGGTTTTTATAACCGAACCGCTTATACCGTTTTCGCTTTTCACCGACCGGTTTTATCGGTTGAACCCTTTTAAACCGGTTTTGAAAAACGGTTTTAACCGGGTTTTTTTTGTCGAACTAGCCGTTGGGTTTGAAAACCGGAAAAAACGGTTAAAACCGGTTTTAACAGGTTTTGAAAACCGGTCAACAAAAGTCAAATTGTGACGTTGGAATTCAAATTGCGCCGTTGGAATTGAATAACAGGTTTTGAAAACCGTTTTTTTGAAAACAGCTACTATTAATGTTAGGAGGCATGAACTAGCCGGGGATTTTTTTTTTTTTTTTTATAAAAAATTTTAGAATTTTTTTAGGCATAAACTTGTAGTATAAATATGTGTATTGGGTTGAGGTTGAAAACACATAAAAAAAACTCTCAAATCTTTCTTTAATCTCTCTAATTTCTTTATAATGGAAAACTCACAATCACAAGCTTCCACTAATCCCTCCGTTGGATCTTCCCGGTCGTGAAAACATTACACAGATGATGATGTTGCTCTTGTTAAACCAACTACACGAAAAGGCGATGTTTGGTCTAATATGGATTTGTGTATTATAAAGGATGGGACGGAAAAGGCGCGTTGCAAGAAATGTGGGGGCTTTTATGCTTCCTCGGCTAACACTACACTAAGGGGTCATATAAACAAATGTACCCCGGTACCCCAAACGTCGGATGGTACTATTGGTGAGGATGGTCAAGTTTTTATATATGATAATGATGCGCTTCAAAGAGATTTTGCGGGGTGGGTCATTCAACATACGCTTCCATTCAACCACCTCGACAACGCCAAGCTTACGGAGATCATCAAAAAGAGGCTACACTCGCAGTATAACCAAGTCGTACTAAACTTAGAAGTGAAGCTTTTAAATTATGGGAAACGGCTAAAAAAGATATTATTGATGGTTTTCGTGAATATAAATATGGTGTTTCTATAACTACGGATGTTTGGACCGCACCATATGGTACGGCAAATTCTTATCTCGCCGTTACGGCTCATTGGTTTAATCCCGAATCTTGGTTATTAATGAAACGGAAAATTGCTTTTAAACTATTTGGTTATCCTCATACGGGATCTAATTTAAGAAAACTTTTACACGACACTTTAATTGAATATAATTTAGATGATAAAGTTTTTACGATTTCACTAGATAATGCATCCAATAATACTAGAGCTATGGAATTGTAAAATTACGTATAAAACCCAGTTTAGATTAGATGGTGCTTTTTTTTCATTCCCGTTGTGTTGCTCATGTTATAAATTTATCCGTGCAAGCGGCATTAAAAATATGTGAGTTTACGTTTGAGATTTAGGGGTATGTTAACAACTATATATACGGCGAGCAATGAACGACAATTGAACTATAGACGTTTTCGTAAACAATGTGGTGAAGCACCCCTAGGACCGGCCTTTGATAATAATACTAGGTGGAATTCTACTTGCATTATGTTTGAAAATATATTACGACAACGTAATACTTTAAATGCTTTTAATGAATTACTTGTTGATAAAAACCGTTCCACTTCGATAGATGGCCAAGATTGGGATCGACTAAATGCTTTAACTATTTTTTTACAAGTTTTTAAAGAGGCAACAACTATACTATCGGGTGTTTATTACCCAACTAGCTCATTAGTTTTAAATCAAATTTATGCTATGACGGAAAAATTAGATAAATTAAAAGACTCACCTACTCAAATGTTTAGAAAAATGGTTAAAGTTATAAAAAAAATTATAAAATATTTTGCTAGTTTACCTTTGGTTTTTACCTGTTCCGCCGCACTTAATCCATGTTTAAATGTTGGAAGCGTAGAACTTTTAATAAGAAGAATAACGGAAAATTTAGACTTATCCTTTGGGTTAAATGGTGAAGATCCCAACTATATAGAATCTCAAATTTTTAAATTTAATGATTATTTTAAAAAATTACTTGAAATTTATGCAACAAAATATGGTCAACAACCAAACCCAATTCTCGACCCAATGCAGGCCTGATGAGTGTCTAAATACTCATCATTTTTGTACAAAATAAACCTGCAAATTCATCCGAAACACTCGTAAACACATCAAATGATCAAAATATCACAAATCGTGTTTTATGTGTTTTAAATTCAAAATTATCAAAATCGATGAAAACATTTCATATTTGCAAAATTGCGCTTTAGTCCCCAAGTTTCATAAATTGTCAAAATAGTCCCCGAGCCATAATTTCAAAGAAAAAGTCACCAAAGGTCCTTTTAAAAACAAAAGTTGTCAAATTTAGTCCTTTGGTGAAAAATATGAAAAGTTTGAGAAATTACAAAATGGTCCTCCAAGTTTGAAAATTGGCGTAATGGCCTCTGAAAATTGCAAAATGGCAATTTTAGTCCTTATACTTTTGAAGCTTGTCATTTTCAGTCCTTGGAACAAGTTTGATGAATTGGCGCTCTGGTCCTCGAATTTCGTGGTTACAACTAAGGTCCTTGTGATTTAAACCTTTCATAACCCCATTTGGCCTGGTCAATACTCTTTGGACCCCTGCCAATATGAAATTTGACCCCCCCTTTATAATATCTGGTCAACTACCCAGTCAAACAAACACACCCTCTTCCCCGTTTTCCCTCCTTATTGTCTGCCCACCATACCCAGCCACCAACACACCACCTAGCCTCACCATATCACCTTCCTGTCCCCCCACCTCACCAAACTCCAAATGCAATAAATGCCTCTCCCCCATTTCACTCAATCTCTCCTATCTGTCAAATAACCATTTTGGCGCCAAAAACCATTTAAACGGTTGAGATTGATTCAAGCCATCCAATGGCTAGGAAATTGTTGGGAATTCATCAGAGAAGAGAGATAAAGTCCATGGATTATAAAAAGAAGCATTGGGAAGCAAGTTGAAGAGTCTACTAGTTTTTATTTTTTTTACTTATGTCGTTTTTATGTAAAACCTTTCAATTAAGTGTAAGACTTGTATTATTTTGCTAAATTGTATCAATCCAAAGTGTTTAAGAGTATTGAGACTTAATTCAAGCAAAAATTTCAGTTTATGTTTACATTTGATCTTAATCGTCCAATTGTTGAAATTTTCCATTTCCAAATCACACTCAAGAGCTTTATAATACTTGTTTCTCGGTTCAATTGAGCTTAAATAAGCTTAGCATAGCTTTTACAAGCTTAAACTCAAATTTTAGGCATATTTGGAGATTGGTCAAAGAAAGTCAAACAGGTCAAATTGGTGATGAAGATGGTCAATGGGTGAAGCAGCTATGGATGTGGGTTGATATTAAGCTAGGTTAGGGGTTTGGTTAGGTTAGTGGTCCATTGTTTCAAGATTGGCTAACCATTGTGGTTTGGACCCTTGTAAGTGAAATTTCAAGTTTCATTGCATAATGTGTTTTTGTAGTTATAATCGCTCAAATCATCTTTTCAAGAGTGATTAGGTTAAGTTAACTTAGATTGATCATAAGAACAAGTTGGTTAAGTGTTTGGATCAATTTTGATTCACAAACCGTTAATTAAGGGGTGTTTGAATTGTTTGCATTTTCTCGAATTAAAGGCCTAATCGGTGGTTAACCGTTATTGATTCATGTTTGTTTAGTCTCATTTAACTCATCTCCATCAATATTGAGTGCCCGCAAACTCAAAAAGTCAAAGTTTCTTGTTAATCTGCTCACGTTAATCGTGTGGATTTTAAAAGAGCAAATCATTCATATTGTGTTTAAAAGTCATTAACAAAGGTTGTAATAGCTTCATTACATCATAACAAATCATAATCAATCATCAAATTGGATCCAAACTTCACTTTAGTCAAAGTTCTATCTGTTTCAAAAGTCAAAACATGTCAAAATTTGGTTTTCCATGTAACTCAGAGACAGTGCACGGTGTTCCATTAAAGGTTTTAAGGTCTGATTTTGGGATATAAGCAGTTGGCTAGGTGGTCTTTAGGACCTAATATCTGCTTTTTGCTTTAAGCTTTACGGATAAGCTTGGGTATAAGCTCAAAACAAGCCCAGGTGCCTGCACCAACTCAAGATATAATTGAGTGATTTCTCAGGTTTTGTGCAACTTGCACAGAGCTTGTAAAAGCTTTTCAAGGGCTGGTCTTTTGGTCATAGATAGTCACTTAGGTCTAGTTTAGAACTTGATAATTGGATTTTAGTTTGTAGCTTATTTGGTTGCTTATTTTGGGTCTGCAAGTCAGTACCCAGAAACTGGTTTAGCTTTTAATATCTCAAATCATCAAATCTTGGTAACTTGTATATCAGTGATTGTAGTTTGTTGTTTTTAGTTGGATTTTGGTTAATATAGCTTATTAGAACTTCATTATCAGTTGGTGGCTTGTCTTAATCATTTGCTTATTTAGTGCTTATTTCAATAAGCACCTCACATCGCCCATAATCTTGTACACAAGCACTTGTTTTTCCAATTTTCATAGCTTCTTAATATTATTTTGGAGTTTCCTGAATTTTCAGATTTTTCTCTCATTGCTTTACTATTTTTCTTGATTTTTATTGGTTTTAGCACTTTTAAATAGCATTTAATACAAAAATTGAGAAAGGTTCAAAAAAATAAGTTTTCATTTTCTTAGGCTTAGATAAATATAAAAAGTAAAAAAGTAATTTTCCATATTTTTCATAGTTCATTTGGTAATTTTTAGTGATTTAATTAGTTTTTAATAGTTTAAAATTCATAGAAAATAGAAAATAATCAAAAAATTACAAAAATAGTTTTAAAAAGTCTATTTTGATATTTTAGACTTTTCCAAGTCTTAATCTTATTTTTCTAGCCTAATTTCCTATTTTCTTGTATTTTAGGTAATTAATTAATAGTTAAAAATAGTTTTAATTAGATAATTAGTCTTAAAATAATTTTCTTTTCTAAATATTTTCTTATATCATTAGGTTTATAAAATGTCATTTTCATATTTTTAGGGTTAATATTGATTAAGTTTCACTTTTTATTTTATACGTTACGTAGTTTTTAATTTAAACGTACGTTTTAGGTTTTAAACGTTCATCACTTTAAAAATAGTGATAGCGTTTATTTAATAGATTTTAACTTTTTAATTTTCTTTAATTTGCATTTAAGGCGTTTTTAATTTGTTTGATATTTCTGTAGTCATAATAATCTCAAATTCCCTTTATCATTCAAATTTCTCGATCACTAGACGTTGATTGATCCATTGCATAGCTCACGGGACATAACGACCTGGGAGACTCTATACTCCTCCGATCTTAATTGCATTAGTGTTTGAGCAGTTTTAGTCTTTTAGACTCGATTGCTTAGCACCGATCAAATTTTACGCCACCATTGGAGTCATCTTGATTTATCTCCGCTTTAGCGCATTAGTTGTTTGAATCCTCACTCTTTGTTTATATCATCCATATCTGATATATATATATATATCCATATTTTCTTCTAAAAATCCAAAACCCAAAACATCCAAAACGATAAAACACAAAAATATTTTTCTTTTGTTTCTATATATGTATCAAAAATAAAAATACAAAAGAATCGCTGCTTTCTTTAATAAATTAACAACTTAAAAGATTACCACCGAAAACCAAGGCAAAGCACTACCTAACTGGGGTGCGACCATAATAAGTTCGAACTAAAGATATAAAACTTGCCTTTGTGTCCTTGTGATTGGTGTACCTTTTTCAAAGAAGCCATTCATCTTGGATTATTGGTTAAGTTCATCGTTGTTTTGCCTCGATTTTGTGTTAATTGATTTTGTTGTGATATCGACGCTTCGAACCGAGAAAACCCATAAAGATTCTTCTCACCGATTTTTACAAACCGCCTTCATAATTCTCATTCTCATCCGAAGATTTTCATAATTCCATTTCTCTCCTTAACTCGAGTTTCCTTAGAGTTAACTCTAGTGTATGCGCACTCGCTCTTCTAGATCTGTAAGCCCATTTCGTGAGCTTGTCAAGATTCCAAGAAGGCGTGTTCATGGACTTCTGCTCATCGATCGGATCCGAGATCCGGACCGCTCGCACTCCTCCCGCTATCATGGCGGATGAGATTCCTATGCGCGAGCTTCTCGGGCACCCATCGACGGTATGGAGATGCTATCGTTATGCCGACCATCGTGGTTGAAAATTTTGAACTCAAGACCGGTTATCAATCTTGTAACTTCAAATCATTTCTACGGTTTTGAGCGGGATGATCCTCATGCTCATATAAGATGGTTTAACAAGATTGCATCTACCATCAAGTATAAGAATGTCCCTTCGATGTTAAGTGTCTTACATTCCCGTTTTCTCTTGAGGGCAAGCCGGTTGGCTTGAAAACAACCCCTCGCCTATAGAGACATGGGAAGATCCGGTGAAGAAATTTGTGAATGAATTCTATCCACCTTCCAAGACCACGAGTCTTAAAATGAAATCATCAAGTTCACTCGAAGTTTGATGAATCCTTGATGAATCGTGGGATCGTTTCAAGGAATTGCTTCAAATGTCCTCACCACGGTTTCTCGAGTTGATGCAACTCGACACTTTCTACAATGGAGTGAGTCAATCGATCAAGATTCTCTCAATTCCTCCGCGGAGGAAATTTCCTAAGCAAAGCCGCAAAGAAGCTTTAGCGATAATCGAAAATAAGTCTAAAGTCCGACCGCACGAAGCAAGCGGTTGTTTCCCAAGTCGGTGTTGGTCCTTCTTCTTCTTCATCGCCTGTGAGTCGGTCTAGCACCGATGCTAAGATTGATAAACTCACGGAAGCTATTCAAGCTTTGGTTCTTTCCAACCGAAGAAAGTCTCTTTTCCACAAACTTCACCTCCGCTGAAGTTAAGAAAGTGGAAGTCTGTTACCCGTGGTGGCCCCATGCTTACTATAATCAGATGGCCACCGATGGTAACCCTTTTGAAGCCAATGTGGGCGGGATGTCTAATCAAAGCAATCAATATCGTGCTCTCAGAGACCCGAACCAACGCCCTAACCACTACTCGACCTCCGGTTTCAATCAAAACCAAAACCGTAATCGAATCGAATAGACCAAACCAAGGTTTTCAAAACCAAGGTCATTTCAATCAAAACAACGGTTTTCAAAATCGTAATCAAAATTTCCAACATCAAGGAAATTACAATAGAAACCTGTGTCGTGGAAATTTCAACCAAGGGTATTTTCATGGTAACAATCAAGGGAATTTTCGAATCAAGGCCCTAATCCCAACAATAGAGGCGAATTTCCTGTGCAACTCAAGCCATTGTTCCAACCGCCCATCATCCGATGAGTGTTGAAACAATTCATGAAATCCCAAGAGGAAATGAATCGGTTGTTGGTGACCCGATTACGACATCAAGAAGTCTTTAAATGATCGACCCTGGGCTCTGTACTCTACCTAGCAATACGATCGCTAATCCGAGGGGCGATGCAAAGGCGATCACAACCAGTGGTGCTTCATATGTTTGGACTCTTTGTTCCTACTACCTCTTCTTCTTCTTCTATCCCGAAGGTAGTGGAAAGCGAACCTCCAAACACAATGGACCCACGACTCCAATGCCTCCTCCTCGCGGGCATTTAGTCAAGTTACCAAGGAAACAACGGACAAGGTGCATTATTCAAGCCCACGAGGTACCAGACACGCCCCACCTTCGGTAGTCCAACCTCAAGTGGTCCAGAAACCCAAGTCGAATCAAGGAGTTGTTTTGAACCTCCACGTAGCTCTGAGAATCGAATCCAAAACTTCTATTCCTTATCCTCACGGTTACATGAGCAAAGCTCCACGAGAAAGCTAGTCATCGATGGAAAATTCTTTGATTTTCCAAGAACTTCACTTTGACATAAGCTTCGCGGATGCCATCATGTTAATGCCAAAGTTTGCATCTACTCAAACATATCTTGAGCAACAAAGAAAAGCTATTTGAAATGGCTAAGACTCCTTTGAATGAGAATTGCTCACCGTTTTGTTAAAGAAGCTTCCGAGAAGCTTGGAGATCCCGGAAAATTTCTTCTACCTTGTGTTTTCACGGGATGATTGAATGCTTTGCTCTTGCCGATCTTGGTGCAAGCATCAACCGATGTCAGATTCGATGTGGAAGAAACTTTCTTCCGGAACTTATTCCCACCGCATGACTCTTGAGCTTGCAGATCGATCTATCTCACGTCCTCTTGGCATCGCCGAGGATGTATTCGTGAAAGTAGGAAAGTTCCACTTCCGGTGACTTTGTGGTCGCTGATTTCGATGCCGATCCTCGAGTTCCTCTCATTGTTGGGCGGGATTCACGAGGACGGGCCGTGCTCTTATCGATGTATTTGAGCAAGAGATCACTCTCCGTGTGGGTAATGAAGTCACCTTTTAACCTCGATCAAACTTCGAGGTACTCCTCAAATTATGACATCAATCAATTAATCGAGTCGATTTAATTGACATTGCTTCAGGAGTACTCTCAAGAGTTTCTTGGTTATCTTCATAATTACGTGAGTGGAATTCCAATTCCACCACATCTTCTCGACCTATCATTTCCGACTCTTCCCTCTCTCACTCCATTTGAGGAGGTTACTTCCTCCGAAGAGATCGATGACTTTCTTTCTATCGATGAATCAATTCCACCGGAATTGATGGTGTTTATGATTCGGAGGATATTCTTTATCTTGAGCAATTGCTTAATGAAGATCCATTACCTTCTACCCCTCCGAAAGAGATCACAATTGAGAAATCAAATCGATTGCAATCATCTCTCAAGAATTTCCCGAGGTTGAACTTAAGGACCTACCTCCTCATCTCGAGTATGCATTCTTGGAGGGTGATGATAAATTACCCGTCATAATTGCTAAAGACTTAACCAAGGAGGAGAAAACGCTCTCATAAAGGTCTTGAAGTCACACAAGCAAGCAATTGCTTGGAAACTCTCCGATATTAAGGTATCAACCCCGAGTTTTGTACTCACAAAATCTTAATGGAGGATGACTTCAAGCCAGTCAAGTCCAAATTGTAGAAGGGTGAATCCTAAGATTCACGAGGTTATCAAACAAGAGGTTCTCAAACTTCTTGATGCGGTTTGATTTACCCGATCTCCGATAGTCCTTGGGTTAGCCCAATTCATTGCGCTCCAAAAAGGGTGGCATAAGCGTTGTCACGAATGAAGAAAACGAGTTGATTCCAACTCGATTGGTTCTGGGATGGCGTGTGTGCATTGACTATCGTAGTTAAACGAAGCCACCAGAAAGACCATTTTCTCACCCTTCATGGACCGGATGCTTGAGAGATTAGCGAGGAACGCAGTACTATTGTTTCCTTGATGGTTTCTCGGGTTACTTTCGATCCCCATTGATCCGCTGGATCAAGAGAAAACTACATTCACCGCCCATACGGGACGCTTGCCTACCGACGTATGCCTTTTGGCTTATGCAATGCTCCCGCACGCTCCAACGTTGTATGATGGCAATTTTCCATGACATGATCGGGAAACTATGGAGGTGTTTATGGATGACTTCTGGTCATTGGGGACTCATTTCAGACTTGTCTCTCCCACTTAGACAAAATGCTTAAAAGGTGTGAAGACACCAATCTATGTCTAAACTGGGAGAAGAGCCACTTTATGGTCAAAGAAGGCATTGTCCTTGGCCATAAGATTTCTAAGAATGGGATTGAGGTAGATAGAGCAAAAGTTGATGTCATTGCTAAACTACCTCATCCTACTACTGTCAAAGGTATTAGGAGTTTTCTAGGTCATGCCGGTTTTATCAAGATTCATTCAAGATTTCTCTAAAATCGCCGCCAATGACCCATCTTCTCGAAAAGATGCTCCTTTATCTTCTCTCCCGAGTGCATCAAGCTTTTGAAACACTTAAGAAAAGCTTACGGGCACCCATTCTAGTTGCCCCGATCGGGATTTACCCTTCGAGCTCATGTGCGATGCAAGTGATTTTGCAATCGGTGCGGTCTTGGGCAACGAAACCAAACATTTCCACCAATCCACTACGCGAGCAAAACTATGATCAAGCTCGGACTCATTACACCACCACGTAAAAAGAATTATTAGGCGTGGTGTGCGTTTGAGAAGTTTCGCCATATCTTATCTTGACCAAATGCGTGGTGTATCTGAGATCACTCGGCACTCAAATATCTCTTTGCAAAACAAGATGCAAAGCCGAGATTGTCTCCGTTGGGTTCTCCTCCTACAAGAATTTGATATCATCATTCGTGATAAAAAGGAGCCGAGAACTCTGTCACGATCATCTCTCCCGATTAGAGAACCCTCACCAAAATGTGTTCGAAAAAGGAAATCAATGAAACATTTCCTCTCGAAACACTCAACATGGTTTCTTTCGTGGAGATTCTTCTACCCCATGGTTTGCCGACTTTGCAAATTACCATGCGGGTAACTTTGTAGTGAAAGGGATGTCGTCCCAACGGAAAATAAATTCTTCAAAGATGTGAAACATTATTTCGGGACGACCCCTACTTGTTTAAGATTTGTGCGGATCAAGTCATCCGGCGATGTGTATATGGTCGAAGCCATTGACATTCTCAAGGCTTGCCATTCGGACCTCTTGGGGACATCATAGCCCCAACTACACCGCCAAGAAGGTGTTTGATTCGGGATTCTATTGGCCCACGATCTATAAGGATGCCCATGAATTCTTCAAAACCCGCGACGCTTGTCAACGTCACGGGAATATCTCACAAAGGAATGAAATGCCGCAAACGCCATTCAAGTGTGAGATTTTTGACATATGGGCATTGACTTTATGGGGCCATTTCCTTCTTCTCACGGAAATAAGTACATACTCGTGGCCGTTGACTACTTGTCAAATGGGTTGAAGCTAAAGCTTTACCCACCAACGATGCCCGAGTTGTGGTGAAATTCTTGAAATCTCTCTTTGCTAGGTTTGGAACTCCACGAGCCATCATCGATCGTGGTGCGATTTCTGCAATGACCAATTTGCAAGAGTCATGCAAAAGTATGGTGTAACTCACCGCACCTCTCTGCACCACCCACAAACAAGTGGGCAAGTGGAAGTTTCTAACCGGGATAAAGAATTTTGAGAGGACGGTTGGTGAAAACCGCCTCTTGGTCGGATAGGTTAGATGACGACTGGCCTTCCGTGACAGCCTATAAACACCCATCGGTGCACTCCATACAAGCCGGTGTACGGAAGGCATGTCATCTTCCTGTTGAGCTCGAGCACAAGGCATACCGGGCCTTGAAGCATGCTAACTTTGATATTCAGACGGGTGATCATCGGAAAGTTCAAATGAATGAATTAAATGAACTCCGTGATCAAGCTTACGAGAACTCTTTGATCTATAAACAAAAGACAAAGAAGATTCATGACTCAAAATCAAGAACCGCGTTTTCAAC
This sequence comes from Chrysanthemum lavandulifolium, assembly GCA_022545495.1. NCBI lineage: Eukaryota > Viridiplantae > Streptophyta > Magnoliopsida > Asterales > Asteraceae > Chrysanthemum > Chrysanthemum lavandulifolium. The sequence goes on along the minus strand of CM040241.1, from coordinate 235,465,743 downwards.
GTCGGTGATCGAGTCCTTCTTTTTAATTCAAGATTGAAGATTTT